>CM060948.1:304221765-304757504 GCA_030765055.1 Mantis religiosa | reverse complement strand
GAAGGAGAAGGAGAAGGAGAAGGAGAAGGAGAAGGAGAAGGAGAAGGAGAAGGAGAAGGAGAAGGAGAAGGAGAAGGAGAAGGAGAAGGAGGAAGGAGAAGGAGAAGGAGAAGGAGAAGGAGAAGGAGAAGGAGAAGGAGAAGAGAAGGAGAAGGAGAAGGAGAAGAGAAGGAGAAGAAGAAGAAGATGAAGAAGAAGAAGAAGAAGAAGAAGAAGTAAGAAGAGAAGAAGAAGAAGAAGAAGAAGAAGCAGAAGCAGAAGCAGAAGCAGAAGCAGAAGCAGAAGCAGAAGCAGAAGCAGAAGCAGAAGAAGAAGCAGAAGAAGAAGCAGAAGAAGAAGCAGAAGAAGAAGAAGAAGAAGAAGAAGGAAGAAGAAGAGAAGAAGAAGAAGAAGAAGAAGAAGAGAAGAAGAAGAAGAAGAAGAAGAAGAAGAGAAGAGAAGAAGAAGAAGAAGAGAAGAAGAAGAAGAAGAAGAAGAAGAAGAAGAAGACAGAAGAAGAAGAAAAGGGAGTCAGAGATACTGTAACGGAATGCTCTTGGTTTCCAAATTCATAGGTGTTCATTACAGGCGGTTTTCTCTCTACAACAGAAACATTCTAGTTTGAGACAGATTCATAGATTGCTGTTGGTATATCTGAGTAATGGAAGGCAACCAACAATGGAGTAGAATGCGAGATATTGCGGATAACATCTCAAGCAGCAAATTACATATAAACTACATACCTCTTGTTTATCTTATTCGCCCTTATCTACAAAGTCCATTTTTCTTCCTTGTCATAAATGGTTGCTATTTATTCTGTCGGTCTTATCTTCCCGATGAGATCTATAGGAAACTTTTACGAATTACGTACTTCCAAATAAGTAAATCTCATTTTGCGGTTTCCACGAGAAAGAACGGCATCCATGAGTACAGAAAACTGTTCAAACTGATTATATTCATTAATATTCATTTAGTATTTGTTACAGTTGACTACATGACAAATTTACTTAGTTTTCTCGGCATTAAATTATGCTACATAATTGACATTAATGCCATTTTCTTATATACTTTATAGTGAATTCTGCGTTTTGTAAACCTAGTTTAAGAATGAGGTTTAGCTCTTGCGTTGTGTGTAATAAGGTTGTAAATATGTGGAACTCTTCAACAGTTTAGTTACTTTTAGTACTACTTTAATTTCTCTAAACATCTTAAGCGTTTGGAACAAGCTTGACAGTTTTGGGCTGTTGCGATGTAACTAATTGCTTTTGCTTAAGGTGAGTCTGAATTAGTTTCAGGATTTAATATTGAGTATGGAACCCTTTTAGGGAATACCGGAAGAAGAAGAATATATATTGATTACCTTTATTAATTATTACACAAATTCTACTTTTAACTTTAGAGTCTGCAGTGCAATCATTTAATCTATATATTCCTTTCTTTTTTTCTTTTTCGCTTCATACCAAAATTTAAAATAAAAGGTATGCTTATTCCCCTCAACCAAGTTATAAACAATTTAATCTACGTTAACAAATATTAATCTTAATAAGGTATACTAAAGTATACAGGACGGAAGAGCTTACCTTATATGGACCCAAAACATCTCCTTGTGTTCCCCTATGTTTGACTGTGCATTACTACCAACCAAATTATTACGGATGTTTATTTTAAAGATTGCAAGATCTATGCCTCCTTCATCTCGGTGTTGGTGTATCCATTTTTCCCGCACCCCCTCCCCCCCCCTCGGCACTACCGTAGTACGCCCCAATAGACCGTCAGGTATAGTACGGACGCTGTCTTTGAGTTTCCAGTTCCTGCTCTTTGATTCTGCCTCTCGCAGCTTGACAAATTTATGACATTTGTGACATACAGTTTTTGTATTTCCACTTCGACGTCTTTGATTCTAGTATTGGAACAGTTTGCCACATTTATAAAATTGCTGCCAAACTTAAAGCAGCATTTTTCACATATTTTGTAAAATTTCGTGTTGAGTCACACGCATATTGTTCGTTATAAGGTGACATGGTGAAACATTCTATAAGGAACTGAAAAGCCGATTTTCCTGGTCACTATACCTGCTTCTTGCATGCCGAGATAGGAGGTCGAAGAATATTCTGTTACACTCCAGTCTAACAATTTGGAAACAAGTTGTCCAAGCATTAAAAAACGCTCAACGCTAAATGCGTTGGTGCTCCGTCCTGTTGTAAGAAAATGCTGTTGGCGATTCCTAATCTCTTAAATTTTATAAGCAACTACACTTGGATCATTCCCAGATAGTTGCTGATTGACAGAGCCTTTGAACAAATACAATCCAAGTAGACGATCCGCTATCATCCCTGACAATTATAACATGAGGCCAATTATTCCGAATTTCTGAAAAGCTGAGGATTATCAAAACTCTCCAGAGTAATTTGAATATCCTGCAGTGTTTGTCAGGTGGGGCCGCGCCGGATTAGACCGCTTGGCTCTCACCAAGATGGCTCGGGTTCGATCCCGGCAACCGCAGTGAGATTTGTGGTGTACAACACGGCGCTGGAATGGGTTTTCCCGAGATCTCCGGTTTCCCCTTCCATCTTATTCCACCGGTGCTCCATCTTCATCTCATGTATCATCAGTGTCACCGCCTGCGGTGCCGTAAGTAGTAAAAGCGGACGTTAAATATTACACACATTTTCATTTGTCCGCTGACTGGACGTTTCGAAACATCACGTTGAAACCATTCCCCTTAGCAGCCCACACATCCCTTAGCAGAAATTTTGAGTGGCATTTGTTGCCCATTGTTTCCGCTATCCCATTAGCTTTTAAGTTGCAATATCGATGGTTCAATTATCTTATTCTTAGTATGTATTTCTTCCTGGAAGCGGGTTAAGTGCAGATAAAGGACTTTTTTGGCTTTTCCTTTGTATAACTTTATTGTGGCAATGTGTTAATTGTTAACGCGTAGCGAGTACGGCCTTCTATTGTCAATCAAAGGGACGTTATGGATAAACAACTATAACAAAATTCTACCTATATACTATTTTATATTTTACATACAATCATCTGATAAAATACTCACATATTATTCCAATTACAAGTCAATGTATATGAAAATTGGCTTTCTGTTTTTAATTCCTTACTGATCCTCAATTTTATAATGCAAAACAAGTAAGCCATAAGAGACCGATAAAGGTTTAATATTCAAGAATTTAGGTACCCTTATTTATCACGTCAAAACAATTATACACATGATCATTAAGTGTTTTCAGTATTCAATGTTTGTTACTGAAAGAGCGATCAATTTGAGTAGTGATTTAGTCTCTGTTCCCCCTTTGAACAAACAACGAAATGTAAAGAAGTTACTTCTGCAACGGTTTACTTCTGTGTCAAGAAAGTTCCGGAAATTGGCCAATGAAACACGAAATATAGATTATTCATCCAATTTTATTTTATCGCCTTCAAAGTAGGTCCCTTCCGAAGTCATACATTTATGCCAACGAATAATTCAATTATCAAAATGTCTTTACCAATTGTCACCGCGAATTCTCTTTTATGTCTTTTAACGACTAAAAATGGGTGCCTCGAGGTGATAACTTGGGTTTCGAAAAGAGAAAGAAGACGGCCGGAGCCAGATCAGGTGAACATGCTGGTTGCTCCATGAGATTTGTTGCACTTTTGGCCAGAAATTCGTTCACAACGATAGCCTTGTGAGCTGGGCCGTTATCGTGGTGCAGAATCTACAAGTTTTCTTTCCACAAATCTGGGCTTTTTCATCGTATTTGTTCACTCAAACGCCGCATAACGCTCTGATAAATCTTTATTTACCGTCTGACCATCTGGCAAGAATTCCGAGTGCACGACACCACAATAATCGGGAAAACTCTCAACATGACTTCAGGTTTAGATTGAGTTTGGCGTGCCCTTTTGGTTTTCGGTTCAGTTGGAAGGCGCCACTCGGAAGATTGTTGATTGGTTTGTGTGTCAAACTAATATCTGTTTCATATAACCTTGCCCCGCTGATATGCATCACTCCACGTGCAACTACCTTCCCCTTATCCTAATTGGCTAATGCTTTCGCGCCATAGGCCATAGGCGGTGCCTTCCCGTCACATTTAAACCTGCAGTAAACGTCATAATAATTACCAGGAGATAGAAATAAGAATATGAAAGCATGCAAAAATATTGAAGTTTATAATGAATCTGAGCAGTTTGAAACTGAATGAATGAGCAATGAAGCTGAAACAAGTTTATAATGAAAGGCCTTCGGCCCTTTCAACTGCGGATTTTTAAACAGCAAACATGCTTGTCTTTCAGTCTTAAAAGTCGTGTCACGCCATACTTGTCGTGCGTCCTTCATTCACCCAAGTCCCTTCAGGGTAGTATATTTTCAGACTTGTATCCCAGTACAATCTGACTGGCCTTAAATAGCGTCTTCGCCACACAGCAATATCGCCCATGAAGTGGTAAGTTTCCCTGTTGTCTCAATTTCATGTCGCGATGTTCCTACGCATCTAACACTCACACCTGTAAGTACAGAGCACAGCTGTATGACTTCTCTCACTGACAAAGACGGATTCTTCTCTGTGAGTGCATTAACACTTGCAACACAATTCTATTTTCGCCGCTTTGTAAAGGTTTTCCCTTGCGATGCTTCAGCAAAAAAAAGAAAAAAAAAACTGGCGTTAGACTCTGCCATTATACATATAATAAGTACATGTGCAATAAACGATCAATAAAATAATTTAGCTCTCGTACACAACACACCTTCGAATGGCGATATATGACTTATCCAGTTCAAAACAAGGTCAGTGATAAAAGTCATATCAAGGAATGTCATCACTACCACTAAATCACGTGCTATCGTGTCATATGCTTGAGAGCAAAGGAACCTCCTCTTTACTTCGTTTAAGAATTAACATGCATTTCAGATAAATCAACTCTGTTGCGTAATATATTAAATTCAAACAGTTAACGAAAATATAAATTTGACAATTCCCTTCCAAGATATAAAGATATATCACCACGTTAAATATCGAACTAATTTTTACCAGACATCAGTCTATACTGCAATAGCAGCCAATGAGAGCTGATAAGGTCACGTGACCGTTAAGAGATACGGGGCAAGCTTATGTGAAACAAGGATTAGTAAACCTACGTCTCATCACCATTTACAATGCGTTTCATGAATGTGGGATTTGAGTTGGCTTGTCATAGCATGTCTTCAGCGATCCTTATGCGATTGAGTTTTTGCAGGAAAGTTCAAGTGTTTCGGAACTAATCGGCCACGCCGTGGCTCAGTGGTTATACCGCTTGACTCTCACCAAGGCGGCCCGGGTTCGATCCTAGGCGACCGCAAAGTGAGATTAGTGGTGGAGAACACCGCGCTGGGGCGGGTATTCTCCGAGACCTCCGGTTTCCCCCACCATCTCATTCCACCGGTGCTCCATCTTCATCTCATGTATCATCAGTGTCACCGCCTGCGGTGCCGTATGTAGTAAAAGCGGGCGTTAAACACTACACATATGTCGGAACTAATCGAGCGGCAACACGTGTCAAGTCCAAACAATCGTTTAAAATGGCACGAATCGATTCATGAGACTCAGAAAGTTCAGCTGCAATCTCTCTCAGACCTAAATGCAGATTTTCATATACCATTCATTCACTTTAGCGATGTACAATTCAATTGAATCTGTCGATGGCCGACCAGACCGAGGCAAATCTTCCGCCACATCTCGACCGCTTTTGAAATCACTGTACCATTCATACGCTCGTGTTTTTTATACAATCGATTCACCGTTTTTCAGCGCTTCAGCACACAAAATTCCGTTTGCAATGCAAAATTTCAGACAAATTCTTGGTTCCCGATACTTTCTTGACAGTATGTATCTTGATAAGGTTGCGTATATTAAAAAACTAAGTGGACAAGAGAGAAAAAACGGCTTTTGTAGAACGTACATAAAACAAACGGCTGTGGGTGGAGTAAATATTGGAAATATAACACCTCATATCTGTGGAAACGTAGAGTCAGACTGAAAAATTCAATGCCATAGCCGGGATTTGAAACACGGATCTTCTGGTAGATCCGTGGTTCAAATCCCGGTTATGGCATTGAATTTTTCAGTCTGACTCTACTTTCCCACAATTTAGCCTACACACGGCCAATGTGAAAGAACAATTAATTTCTATTAAGTCATTTAATAGGGGTTAACTATGAAGCCCGGGCCTTAAAGTACTTACATGTTGTAAGTCGCCATTAAGGTAGTTGTTTATGAGAACTCTACCCGGAAAATGCGAGTCAGTTGGAGAATTTAATATCATATCGGCACGTTGGCCATAGTAGCTCAATGGTCGAGCGGCTGGACGGAAAGCAGAAGATCCGTGGTTCAAAGCCCGGCTATGTCTGACTCTACGTTTCCACAATTTAGCCTACACAGGGCCAGTATGAAAGAACAATTAATTTATATTAATTGACCTAATAGTGGTTAACTATAAAGCCCGGGCCTTGTAGTACTTACATTTTGTAAGTCGCCATTAAGGTAGTTGTCTCATGTGTTTATGAGAACTACTAAGTGGTCTTACGTAAAATGCGAGTCAGTTGGAGAATTTAATGTCATATCGGCACGTTGGCCATAGTAGCTCAATGGTAGAGCGGCTGGACGGAAACCAGAAGATCCGAGGTTCAAATCCAGGCTATGGCATTAAATTTTTCAGTCTGACTTTGCGTTTCCACAATTTAGCCTACACAGGGCCAGTGTGAAAGAACAAATAACCTCATATTTTTTTCATTGCGCAATTATTTGTTTCTAACAAATCGTTTATCATAAAAGAATGCCTAGCTATTGATTTATATGCAAGGCGATCGTAAACATTTAGATAAATATGCAGTCCTGAGTGGAGCAATTTTAAAACGAGAAGGGTCTCGCAGCCATACATAAAACATTTATAAGGTTCAAAGAAGGCGATTCGGCCGATAATGATCACATTGACAGATTTGCTAGTCTGTTACCTTCGCAAAATAATGGTCTGTAATGTCGGAGGACAAAGCGATACCAAAGAGAGGTGAACAGTCTAGAAATAGCCGAAAGAAAAAAATCCTCCACCTGGTTACCCAGTGGCCCAAACCTGCTCAGACAAAGCCATTCATTTTGTTCCGACAGCAGCAGGAGAAAGAAAATAAATTGGAGTGCGCATCATGTGCTTTGGAAAGCGTCTGCAGGTTTTGTTTTTGTTATGTTGTATATCGGTTAGTGGACACCGGACATGCAACATTCCAGTCTGATGCTAAACCGGTTTCCTTCTATAGCTACTTGCAAAACAATGGAGCATCGCGTCGCGAACTTGTTAGGTCACTGGCGGGCGACTTCTGCTTGGGAATACAAATATTGCATAATATTTTTGCATCAAAAATTTTCTAGCTGCAAATCGTGTTCATGGTTCATAAAATCATAAGGTTATCCAAGTTAAACCCAATTCGTGTTGCTTTATCCGCAAATAAGTTCAGGATTATGATAACCTAAAAATCAGGTACAAAGGTTTACTTTGGTGTATTCTTGCAAGCAAAACCAACATATAATGCTGGTAATTCTCATAATTCACTTGTTTCTTCTTTTTACTGCAGTACAAAAGTACATACATATAAATACCTAAATAGCGTTCACGATACCAGTTGGCCGTTCGCTTATGGAAATATTTGCGGTGGACAGAGTCCTTACTCCCGTACAGATGGATAAAATGTATCCACAAACAGTAACCAGTGACATACAATGTATCAGGTTCTCATAATGACGTTACAGAGATAATGATAATAGCCGTGAATCATTTTCCTGTGAGGTATTGAAATTGTCTACCTGCATTCAGACAACTCTGGCAACATTTTAGGACATTTTCTTTCTTCTGCATCACTTCAACCTTCAAACCACTTATTATATCTCAATGCTTAAAACCGACCGACCGACCGACCGACCGACCGACCTCGGTAGCGTAAATGGTAGCGTGTCTGCCTCACGTTCAAGAGGTCCCGAGTTCTGTCAGGGTGAATTATCTGGATAAGGGTTTTTCCGGGTTTTACCCTTATCCTGAAAGACGAATGTCGAGTAACTCTGAGCTCTATGTGCTTCGGGCGCATTTGAGCACCATTTCACCCATTCCATTCATCGTCCGGTATGACTTAACTTTGGAGCACGTAAAATTACAAAAAAGTGTACATACATAAATACATACACACGAAAACCTTTTCCTAAAAATAATTTCTTTAGATTCACAGGACGTCAAAACAGTGTTTCCGGCGAAATCTTGAATCGCATTTTTGGTTGGAATGCAATGTGTTCTCCAGCTACTAAATACGTGGTAGAGAAAGCAAAAGGACTAAACAACTGTTCAATAAAGCTCCATAAATCGTTTTAACCAATATCGAACACATTTTCAAGACGAAGACCTTTAACCGAGCTTAATTACTTTAGCCGCATCTAGAAGAGCTCACTCTCTCACTTACTCCCGAGCATGCACACATAATTATACAGCCAATGGAGTTTTGAGAGAATCCTATAATATTTGCGAGGTGGGGAGAATGAAGCTTCTAGAATAGTTATCTATCAACAGTGCTTCCCTTGTTTACGTCGGGCAGAGCGCTCCGCCATTTCCTTACCTCTTCTACTAGGCAGTCGGTAGGCCTAAGTCATCGTTATCCAGGCGCTAATTTTTGCTTACAACAGCTGCTTCACAATACTTACATCAACATTTCAAATCCCACAAGAAGCGCAGGTAGCTAAAGCCTACACTAAGGCTTCAAAGCTTTTTCAATAGTTCATGAACCAACCAGGCTATTAGAACACTTTTTACGTGACGTACAAGTGAGAGATATGGTGCTGTTTTGTGAAGGGCTGGAAGTGTAAGTGATCTTTGCAATGAGCTTAATTCGAGGAAATGCGAGTATTTGATCCACCACAGAACCTTTGCTCTTGTGTATGGACGACTATTCCGCCTAACACGGTACGATTGTTTGATAATTTAAACAGCCTATAGCTCGATAAGACGTTAACTAACATCTTGGTTCACGTCTGAAAATTTTTTCACATTAAAAATATTTATTAATATGTTTGCTGTACCGTATCTAGAAAGTAGAGAAAATGTATTCCAATAGGCCGCGCCGTGGCTCAGTGGTTAGAGCGCTTGGCTCTCACCAAGGCGGCCCGGGTTCGATCCCAGGCGACCGCAAGGTGAGATTTGTGGTGGACAACACGGCACTGGGGCGGGTTTTCTCCGGGAACTCCGGTTTCCCCCGCCATCTCATTCCACCGGTGCTCCATCTTCATCTCATGTATCATCAGTGTCACCGCCTGCAGTACCGTATGTAGTAAAAGCGGGCGTTAAACACTACACATTTCATTTGTATTCCAATAACAATTTTGATCTCGATATTTCACTGGAAATTCTGGTTTTGAAGGTACACAAAGAAGTATTTTAGTAGGTGTGTTTGTTTATCTGTCTGTAATTTAGTGAATAGCATAAATCAAAAACGAAAACATGTATAGAAGTGTAGTATCTTCAGGTAAATCTCCCACCCAAAAATATCCTTTACATTAGTAGTATATAAAGGCCTTTTCCAGATCACTTTGCATAAATTTGCATAAAGTCGCGACACCGCCGCCGGTGGGAGGGGGAGGGGAGGGGGGTGTGAGGACCACCCAAGATGTTGCAGGTGGTATGGAAACATGTCACAACTTGCATTCCCAGATGGCTTTTTTTTAATGGAAGCCATAAATTAATGTAAATGTATGTTATAGATACAGACGTCGTGACTGTCTGTGGAAGGGGGAGATGAGATCGGCCATCTGTCACTTGACAAAGTTTATGTGTTATGGAAGGGGGCATACATGTCTCGTGAGATTGTCCCGAACCCTTTTGGACATTGTTAATAATGTTGTGTTTCCATCGGCACTCGACATAAATTGTTTCCGACTTGACAAAGTTTATGTGTTATGGAAGGGGGCATACATGTCTCGTGAGATTGTCCCGAACCCTTTTGGACATTGTTAATAATGTAGTGTTTTCCATAGTCACTCGACATAAATTGTTTCCGACTTGACAAAGTTTATGTGTTATGGAAGGGGGCATACATGTCTCGTGAGATTGTCCCGAACCCTTGTGGACAGTGTTAATAATATCGTGTTTTCCATCGGCACTAGTCATAAATTGTTTCTTGGTAAACATAGCGCAGAATGAGGGTCCCTCTCTTCCGAAAAGAAATCGCCAAACTGTGGGTTGTAACACAAATTAGCGTCACATAAAGTTTTACCTGACCCCACACAACCGCAGTAAGAGGTGAGGGTTCTCTATCCTTCGTTACATCTCTCGTCTGCGGAAGGGGAGATGAGATCGACCATCTGTTACAGGGCAAAGATTATGTGGGAGAAAAACGCTGAATGAATTCCCAGAGATTTTTAAGAGAAGCCATCAATTATTGTTTCCAGCATCCAGAGAGAAGCAAGGACTCTGGAAAATCCATCCCCAACTTGTAACATTATCCATGACAAAGATTACGCGTTCATACTTTAAACTTATTTTCACTTGTTTTTAATCGCGTTACGAATGTTTTCTTCTCAAGATTACAATGTGCGCATTCTTAGAACTGCTTATGACAAAACGTTTTTTTATTTTCTTCATGAGGCTTAAAGATGCAGAGTTTGAATTTAGGTGAAACATTTCATTTACGTATACATTATTCTTAATACCTGCTAATATTCTAAGGGAGATGAGATTGACCATCTGTTACAGGGCAAAGATTATGCGGGAGAAAAACGCTGAAATGAATTCCCAGAGATTTTTAAGAGAAGCCATCAATTATTGTTTCCAGCATCCAGAGAGAAGCAAGGACTCTGGAAAATCCATCCCCAACTTGTAACATTATCCATGACAAAGATTACGTGTTCATACTTTAAACTTATTTTCACTTGTTTTTAATCGCTTTACGAATGTTTTCTTCTCTCGTTTACTATGATTACAATGTGCGCATTCTTAGAACTGCTTATGACAAAACGTTTTTATTTTCTTCATGGGGCTTAAAGATACAGAGTTTGAATTTAGGTGAAACATTTCATTTACGTATACATTATTCTTAATACCTGCTAATATTCTAAAGCATTTGCGCTAGCTTCTTTTTTCTGATCTATCTGCGAACTGATTTTCGTGAGATAATTAGATAGAGGATTACTTAATATTTCACACTCAAAAGTATACTCTGGAAGCGATTGTTTCACGCCATTCATGCGTACAAGCAAGCACCATAGAGAGGGAAAGAAAGAGAGAGGGAGGGAGGGAGTGAGAGAGGAAACAAAAAACTTTCTGAGAAAAGACCAAATTCTGTGCAAAAGTTACACACAACCGTTTAACCACGCATGTGGCCAGTGATGACCAACTGGTCATTTAATTAACTACATTGAAGGACTCCAAATAATCCCCATTCAAGGAAATATGTAATGTATTTCTTCATTTACAGATGCTTACAGAAGAACATTCTTCAGTTCTTGTAAAAAGGGTTTTAGCGTTAAGAATGAAAAGATAACCGTAATAGTTGAAGCGTAATAACGAATGTACACCACTTAGCGAAATCAATACCATTCTTTTACTTTCAATGTTTATGACCAAGGCAGGGCGCCAGCAATTAATGCTAATTTTTAAAAAATCATTTGAAATAAATAGTCCTCTGGCTAAGAACGTAAATAGTACTCCATCTATAGAATAACATGAAAATTGACGGGAAAAAAGCTTCAGTGGTTGGTAGCCAACGCATCTAGGTTCGAATCTCATGGATGTAACTCAAATAAATCTGGATATATATATATATATATATATATATATATATATATAGTGTACTCATGAAACAAATGGTTTAAAATGAATATATCAGGCACACACATACACGTACACATACGCGCATAGTCATACACACATAGTCATACACACTCACATGTATACGAATGTATTGAGGAGAAGCGTCATTTGCAGTTATAACATCTTTTTCAGACTGTACCGCACGTAGAGAAGGAAATATCTTTGGATGACAGAGGGGAGAGGGAAAATCGAAAGTCTCAAAACGCTCTATACGGGGCTCGCTAGACTAGTGGAGGGGAGGATTTTGAAATCACTATAAAAACGATTGTTTGATAGACAATTATTCAGTCTGTAGCATTGCACAGCCAACACCCATCAGACAGCAATTCTTCCTTCTTCGGGATATTCATCCAGACTTCATTTTATAAAAAGGTAAGCGATTCATTTATAATTACAGTGATATAATTATAGAGAGTGTTTATTTGCAAGAAAATACATTGAAGGAAATTATCTCTTATCGGTGTTAAAGATGTATAGACTGTGTGCATTTTTCAAGAATATTTCTTGTTCAAATCACAATCGAAATTATTAACTTATAAGATGCTCATTGCTTCATAATTATAGAGAGTGTTTATTTGCAAGAAAATATATTGAAGGAAATTATCTCTTATCGGTGTTAAAGATGTATAGACTGTGTGCATTTTTCAAGAATATTTCTTGTTCAAATCACAATCGAAATTATTAACTTATAAGATGCTCATTGCTTCATAATTATAGAGAGTGTTTATTTGCAAGAAAATATATTGAAGGAAATTATCTCTTATCGGTGTTAAAGATGTATAGACTGTGTGCATTTTTCAAGAATATTTCTTGTTCAAATCACAATCGAAATTATTAACTTATAAGATGCTCATTGCTTCATAATTATAGAGAGTGTTTATTTGCAAGAAAATATATTGAAGGAAATTATCTCTTATCGGTGTTAAAGATGTATAGACTGTGTGCATTTTTCAAGAATATTTCTTGTTCAAATCACAATCGAAATTATTAACTTATAAGATGCTCATTGCTTCATAATTATAGAGAGTGTTTATTTGCAAGAAAATATATTGAAGGAAATTATCTCTTATCGGTGTTAAAGATGTATAGACTGTGTGCATTTTTCAAGAATATTTCTTGTTGAAATCACAATCGAAATTATTAACTTATAAGATGCTCATTGCTTCATTTAACTTATAAAAATGCTCATTGCTTCATAGTTATATCGTAATCTCTATTATTTCAGGAAAAACAAGATGCATCCTAGAAAAAATTGGGTAAATAAATTGACCCTTGCCGGCAGAAAGCGTAAAGCTCCCGACAGCGAGCAAGCGTCGCCAATATTGCCTGGGGTGGATTACATCATTCCACCGCCCACGGATTTTCAAGATGATGAATGTTCCTGTCGGAATTGCGGCTATAGGATTGCACTAGAATGGATTGCAAACACTAATGCAGGTATTCAATACTCTTTCATAGTTTTCTATTTGTACTTTTTACCACTTTCCCCATTTTCATGCAACTATGAGTTTCTTTCAGAAGATTGCGGTAATTATTAATTAGTTTTTCCACCGCATCTCCTGCTCGATAAGACATAGGTCACTCTATTGTAACTTTTAAACTAAGGGCCTGAACATAGGCGAATTTATACTCAAATAAATTCTCTAATTGAGATCTTCAAGTATATATATAGCTATTTTTTTTTGTATATATTAATCTAGTTATTTTACTTTCAAATTTTACATTTTAAATTTTAACTTTTGGTCTCATATGTGTTGTATTGCAGATAAAGAATAACTGTAATTGACAAAATGGATATAGTTTCAAATAAACATAGTCTCTGTATCATTTATATATTAGAAAGATATATATCAAAGGCATATAATGCGCAATACGCTTATCTTCATTTACAGCCATCCGCCAACTAAGAAATAGAGTATAATGAAATGGTTTATGCTTCAAGCACTTTTTAGTCTCGCAAAGCAGGTTGTAGTGTAATAATATTGGAATATAAGAAAAGTAATTTGCCATTAGCTATCATTGTGTGTGTTTTTTTCAATTATATCATTGCCGATAGTAGAGCTTGTTTCACTATATTTAATCTTACAGGATTTTAAGCTAGTAATATGATTAATTTCTCCGATTTCAGAGCCAGGACCAATGCCTGATCCCGAAGCCGAATGGTGCGGTTGCACCAATTGCGTGTACAGGATCCGGCTCTGCGAGCTGTTACATCCCATGCAATGTAAGTGCATTTGACAAATTATTTTCATTAATTAGAAGCATGCATTCTTTCCATTAATGTGTACTTTAGCATATACATGCATATTATACTGCTGGCGCTTTCTTCTCCATCTCCTTCTTCTTCCTTCTTCTCCATCTCCTTCCTTCTTCTCCATCTCCTTCTTCTTTTATTATTATTATTATTATTATTATTATTATTATTATTATTATTATTATTATTATTATTATTATTATTATTATTATTATTATTATTATTATTATTATTATTATTATTATTATTATTATTATTATTATTATTATTATTATTATTATTATTATTATTATTATTATTATTATTATTATTATTATTATTATTATTATTATTATTATTATTATTATTATTATTATTATTATTATTATTATTATTATTATTATTATTATTATTATTATTATTATTATTATTATTATTATTATTATTATTATTATTATTATTATTATTATTATTATTATTATTATTATTATTATTATTATTAGCACATTGGATGTCTTATTGTTATTTTGAATATATGTAGCTAATATGTCTAGTTTTTCTTTATTATTGTGTAATTGCTACATGTTTCTTTTATTAAAGATGGTGAACCAATGTGCGTGCAGGAGGATCTCCAGCGTCCAGCAGCACCAGAGGTTTCAGTGCGAGACCCGAAGAGGCTCCGTCACACCAGCAGCGAAGAAGACCACATCACTCCCGCATCCATCAGGAACACAGGAAACCCGAGGGAGGAGGAAGCAGTGGCGGGGCCTTCAGGTCTCTGCAGGCCATCTCCTTCTTCTTCATCATCATCATCATCATCACCGGCAGAAAGGGTATGTAGAAATGATCATTTTGACCTAGAATGCAAAACTATCGAGTCAGCATTCAAGGGCCGTATCTTCAACAGCAAAATTGAAAATACGGCGGGAATAATGGTCCCCAGCGAGTTTCTGGATGAATGCAAGAGTCTCGTTATTAGAGAAATTGAATCCACATTAAAGAGGAGCATATCCGGATTAAAGATGAGTTGTTCACTGAACGTCTCATACTTAATTCAGACACCTGACCATGAAAACGTGGAATCGGTTTATTTTAATTCCAAGACTAAAGAGATCCAGCAATCAACTAACGTGAATGATATCTTCCATGCAATGAAAAATGAAATTTTAGAAAACCTAGCCTGTTTTGAAGGCCAAGCAAGTTCAAAGACTTTGTTCGCAATCCACTCGCTAGTAAACAGCGCAGCAGAATATAATCCTCTTCGCGCTTCAGGGTATATTGAGTTGCCTGCATGCATCAGGAGGAAGAATGCTATTCTTAACATTAAGAATAATGATGATTTTTGTTTCGCTTGGTGCATGTTGGCTTCAAAATTTCCCGCTAAGATAAATAGATGTCGTCCATCATCGTACCCTAGGAACTTGCTATTCAAAGCATTCAATTATGAGCAAATTACATTCCCATTTCCAATTGATCAAATTGAACGATTTGAGAAGCAAAATCCGGACGTATCTATAGCTGTATTTGCTCTAAATGCCAACAACTCGGTGGAGTCTATTCGCAAACCATCAGAGAGGAAGGCTAGTCATGTTAACCTGCTGATCATCGATGATGGTGATAAGTCTCATTACTGCCTCATTACCGACATATCGAGGCTTATTAGAAGTCAGATAACTGCAAAAAGCAAGAAAATGTGGCTATGCGAGGCATGCATGACAAGGTGTCCTAATGAGGATGCCTTGAGATTGCATAAACTGAAATGCAATAAATGTCAGACACTCAAAATGCCTGCGCAGGGTGAGAGTTTGTCGTTTAATGCATATTCCAAGTCTGCTCCTGTACCGTTTGTTATTTATGCTGATATCGAATCTGTTTTGAGGAAGGTTCACTCATGCGAGCCCTCAGACGCAGAGAGCTGGACCCGATCCATACAAGAGCATGAGGCGATATCTATAGCGTTGAAAGTTATATGTAGGCATGACCAGTCATTGTCACGATTTAAGCTCTTCAGAGGTGCTAATGCACTCGATGACTTCTTCACTGAACTTAGGAAGATTGGTGATGAAGTCATTGAGGTATACAAGCAAATTATACCACTGCAAATGACACCTCTGAATGAGCAGGATTTTGCCAATGCTGATCAATGTCATATATGCAGGAAAGGTTTTGCTATAGATGATATCAGGGTGAGGGACCATTGCCATATCACTGGAGCATATCTCGGAGCGGCGCATAATGCTTGCAATTTGAATAGGAAATTGCCGAACTTCATTCCAATTTTTTTTCATTGCTTAAGCAATTATGATAGCCACTTCTTGATAAGGCACATGGCTTATGACAATGGGAACATTTCGTGTATAGCACAATCTTCTGAACGTTATATTGCATTTAGCAAAAGGTATAGGGGCTTAGAATTCAGGTTCCTCGACAGCTACAAGTTTCTTGATGATAAGTTATCCAACCTAGCTGATATGCTAGATGATGATGACTTCAAGGTCACTAATGCCGAGTATTCGAACCCAGAACACCTGCAGCTAATGAAGTGCAAGGGAATATTTCCATATACTTATCTAGATTCTGTCGAAAAGCTCCAAGAAGAGGAGCTTCCACCCATCGAGCTTTTCGATGGTATTTCGGAGGAGGAATATGCCCATGCGCTTAAGGTGTGGAGCACATTCAACATAAAGAATCTCGGGGAATATAGTGATCTTTATTTGAAGACAGATACGCTTCTTTTAGCGGATGCTTTTGAAAAGTTTAGAGACTTGTCACTGGAGATGTATCATCTGGACCCAGCATGGTACTACACCTTACCATCGCTAGCTTTCGACGCCATGCTGAAAACAACTGGAGTCGAATTAGAGTTACTATCGGATCCCAGTATGCTAGAATTTTTCGAGAAAGGTATTCGTGGGGGTCTTTGCACAGCATCAAAGCGCTACTCCAAAGCCAACCATGAATATATGGTAGACTATAAGCCTGATCAAAAAAGGAACTTTCTAGCATATTTGGATGCGAATAACTTATATGGGTGCTCAATGGCTAAAACTTTACCGCATGGCAACCTGAGATGGCTTGAGAGGAATGAAATAGAGAGCATAAACTTCGCCAGGATCCCCGAGGACTCCAAGACAGGATATGTTCTAGAAGTAGATCTAGAGTATCCTGACCATCTCCACGACGCCCATAATGATCTTCCTCTCTGCCCCCAGAGTGAGATACCACCCGGCAGCCAATACAAGAAACTGATTGCAAGTCTCACTGACAAAAGCAAATATGTCTTGCATTATAAAACCTTGCAGCAGTGCTTAGAATTAGGGCTGATATTGAGACATATTCATCGGGTGGTATCGTATGACCAAGCTAAATGGCTTAAGGTTTATATTGACCTTAATGCCAATAAGCGAGCCAGGGAAACTTCTAAGTTTGGTCAAAACCTCTGGAAGAAAATGAACAACGCTGTGTACGGCAAGTTTATGGAAAACGTGCGTAACCACCGTGATTTCCGTATTGTAACTGCCTGGAAGCAAGCACGGAAATATACGGCACGTCCAACGTATATAAGGAGCATTCTTTTCCATGAAAACTTGGTTGGCATAGAGTTGGCTAGAGAGGAGATCCTCATGAACAAGCCAATCTATATTGGTCAGGCGATATTAGACATCTCAAAATTTATTATGTATGATTTTTTTTATCATGTAATGAAACCCCATCTGAATGATCTTGTCCTGGATTATATGGACACAGATTCATTCATTCTGGAAACAAGTTCCGATATATACCACTTCATGAAGATACATCCCCACCTTTTTGATACCTCAAATTATGCACCCGATAATGTATATGGGATAAAGCCGGCCAATAAGAAAAAGATTGGGTTGTTTAAAGATGAATTGGGCGGAAGGGTGATGACCGAATATGTTGGTCTCAGAGCAAAGCTCTACAGCTATAAATATGACAAACAAACGGTTATGAAGGCGAAGGGGATTACCAAAGGTGGAATGCGAACAATCACCTTTGAGAAATATTTCGAGTGTCTGCTGGATTTGAATAAAAAATCTTTGGCTAAACAAATTTGCTTCAGAAGCACCAAACATAAAGTTTCGACGGTCGAAATTAATAAAATTGCATTGCACGGAGGAGACACTAAGCGTAAGCTTATTGATGGCTCACATGCAACACTTGCGTGGGGCCATTATTCCCTCAGGTCTTCATGAGACATTTCACCATAACTCGGATGCCCCATCTCCATCTCGTGTACATATGTATATATATGTATAAATGTATACTTTTTATTTATTTATTATTATTTTATTGTAAATACTATTCTTAAAGGGATAGGAACTTTCAGAAAAAAAAATAAAGAAACATACACATATGTTTTGAGATGCAGTGTTCTTTATTTCACTATGATTGTGTTTTTTACAATAAATCCTTCCTGTCAATCCACTGGCTATTAGGGAATCCATACCACTTCACAAGAATCCTGTTTCCTTGGTGCCTCAAGATCTTCTCAATCAAATAAGTGTTGGGAAATAATGATGAGTGAAGTTCATGACCGTAGAAAGCTCCCTTTATTTCCTCGCCGTCCTTATCCTTTAGAATGTATGTGATTGGATTGGTTTGCTTCACCTTAGCCACTTTGAAGATTTCAACGCTCCAGTTTGGTTCAAACCCCTTTTCAAAATGTCCTTTATTTTTTGATATCCTCACATAATCACCAACACTAAACTTTCTGGCACTCCTCTTCTCTATTGGCGGCTCATCATAATTGTAAACAGACAAAAGAAGATCATTGTTCTGCACTTCACGAGGCTTCATTCGGATAGTGGTGTGGTAAGTGTCATTGTATTTTGCAATGATTCTAGGTAAGAGATCTAGCCACTTGTAGGAACCTTGGGCTAGAAACTCTCGATACATCATATTCTTTAATGTTCTTATTAACCGTTCCACGGCTGCAGCCTTGACATGTGTATAAGTACTGTAGTGATTGATATTATACTTCTCCATTAAATTCTTGAAGTGTTTGTTATAAAATTCTTTCCCGTTATCACTCTGTATATGTCTGGGAGGTGTTTTCATGTCATGTAATATATCCTCCATAGCCTTTGAAACTTGGAGCCCCGACTTGGTCTTTAATGGCTTGGCATACGCCATTTTAGAGTAGAAGTTGACTGCAATAAGGATATATTTGAAGTTCTTATTTATTCTTGCATGCGGTATCATCTCCACCAGGTCGATCTGCACCAGATCATGTAGTCCTTTACTGATGATCTTGCGTCGTAAAAAGTTCCTCCGTGCAGGAGCATGGAGTTCACTAGCTATATGCTGCTTTACTTGGGTCATGCTATAATTTTAGCCGATTTCAGTTCTTGAATTATCTCCCTAATTTCTTGGGTATGATTGTTATTTCCTGCGTCCCTAGATGCAACTAGAAGCCTGAGGCGATTTACCAGGTCGTTGGGGTCGTTCCAATAGATGTAGTCTTGCTCTGCGCCAGGACGATGCTCCTTCCACTCCAATCCTAAACCTTTGTGTTTCTTCACTAATGGACGTATAACACTTTTATACTTGTATGAATTGCCCGCCCTCAGCTGTCCATGCTTGCTATAGTTTCGCCGATGCACTAGAGTTGATCTCAGTATTTTGCCATAAGTATCCAGATCCTCTTCTGTATATGCATGCATTTCAGGGATCCTCTTAAAAATGAGTTCACTTAATCCAGGTGTAACCTCATACGCTTCTTCACCTACTCGAATTCGATTATTAATAAAGTCAATGATCTTGTTTCCCAGCATGTAGCTACCATCTTCGTATCTTATACCATATGATGCATCTAATTCATTTCTGTCCTTCTTTCGAACTTTCTGGAGATAGCTAATTATTTTTTCTCTTTTCTCATCCTCAACTGGCACATTATTTTTTATCTTGCTTTCCTCCGGCGGTGTTGTAGGTGTATTGTTTTTCTGGAGTTGTAAGATATCACGCAGCGGTTCTGTTACTGGTTGAAGAGCCTCGCTCATTACTCTCTGGGTATCAAGCTGGTGCCCTTTTAACGCTCTCAACTTTTCACGTATAGCCTTAGAATGCTTGGCTATAGATTCCTTTAGTCTTATGCTTTCACTGTCCATTGCGCAAATGGTCTCATACTAAGACATTACATTCATTTATAGCATCGGTGTTGGTAAGAGTTTATATTCCAGCACTAACTCGATGTGTAAAGCACCACGATCGAATGCACGATTAGTAAGTGGAGTGAATGATATGCGGTCGCCCTTTTTAATGATTACAGGAAAGGTCTTAATGGTATCCTTGTTTATTGAGATTGTAATGTCGGTTTTGCGATGAGCAAGTATACTTTCGCTGCTCCTCAATTCTTGTTCTGGCACTACAATAGTGCACGATAAGAGATTTGCATCTATTGTAAATGAATAGTATCTGCCAGCTGTAGAAAGTATGTACGCGCCGTTACCAGTACTGGGAGGAAACGCTTGTAGTTGAATAACAAGATGTCCTCTCATTAATGATAGCCTCGTTTTCAATGTATCCACTGTTTTAGCAATCTGTTCGGTAACTGCCTTTGTACGTTCAAAATTGGTGCCAAACTCTTTGCTCTGCCTACTCATTTCACTTGAGAGCATATTACATCTATTTTCTAGTGTTTGATGGACTTCTTTAGCTTGAGTAATAGAATTCTTCAGCGAATCCTCAGTTTCTTTTGTAGACTGCGTCAGTGCATCCATCGCATTGTTTGTCTTGTTCAAATGTTCTCTAATTGTTTTCAGGTTCTTGTCTATCAGTTTTTCAATTTCCCTTATAACAAATTTGTTTAAGTTATTCCATGTCTCGTTTGCCTTTTGAATAATCATGCTTCGGAGAAATCTTTTATTTACAGCGTCCAGATCTCCCACAGGATCTGCTATATCAATGATTCGCTTTTTGCTAAATATGATGTTGCCATTATTATCTCGCGGCTGCATGCGAGAGTTCATATACTCAGTAAAGAACTTTCTATTTACCACATCATTATCATGAATAGGATCTAATAATACTTTTAATCTGGTATTATCAATCACTATGTTATTTTCTTGATCTCTTTTGAAAATATACTTTGAAACCAAATCCTTGATCATGACCTTAACGTTTGTCTCAATTCTCCCAGTATTCTGCTGCGAGAAAACAATCATCCTATTTTCGAGTGCATCCACATATCGTTTAGTGCTCGCGTCATTATCTTCTTCAGGATCCTGGACTATACATAGCCTCTTGTTCTTAAATTGATAATTACCTTTTCCATCTCTGTTAATGATAAAGTGCTGAAGTGATCTTTTGGTTGAGGGAGCTCTCCGTGCTCCGAACCTGTCAATACTCATGATGAACTTCAAATGACATTTTCCTTATTTTCTACTTTAATATATACATCAAACCCATTCCTATATCGACCGCCATTGATAGAGAATTCAGGAACAATTGTTACGAATGGTCTTCCTTCTGATCCACTCTCCCAGACGCCTTTGCACAAGTCTTTAAATTCTGTATATGTCATGTCAGTATTTACATAATCTTCATATATGTGTTTCAGATTTAAATTATCTTGTCTAAACAGAATAATCATATTGGTATTATCGCGAATTAAATGTTTCGGGACTTTCGCGTAGGACTGTGCTAAATATATTGAGTCGACGTTTCGATGTCTTCCCATGCTGTAAAAGGAGGCAATCTTTCCTTGCTTTTCAGTGATGACATCATCAAATATAAATATTGAGTTTTCTTTAACGTCGGTGGGATGTAATACGCTTTCTCCATCCTCATAGGTTTTTATTTCGATGCCATCAATGTTTCCGAGTAGGTTTATGAGATATTGATACTTTGGTTGATAAAGGGACTTTGAGTATATGTGCACATTTTCAAAGCGCAAGCCATTCTCATGAAGCAGCCAATTCAGAAGTACATTGGTTTTTCCTGCACTGGAACTTCCTAGAATAAGAGCTCTGACGTTAGAAGGAAATAGCTTCCCATGTCGTTCGCGCCTGAAATCACTTTCAAAGTCTAGCACCTGAATAGGTAGGGAGCAATCTTGCTTCACAAGCTCCATCCTAACGACTGAATTTTAAGTGCATACCTAGTGTTTATATATACACTCGCGAAAATGGGGTATCTTAATGGATGTGAAATTCTTCAACAGGAGACGCTGATTCGAAAATTGTATAAAATATGAGGGCAAATCATAAAGTAGAGTAGTTTATGATGGTGCATAGGAGGAGCAAGACCTCCAGAGGATCAGGGATACTTAACTCCCTTATTAATCGCCTACCATTTGAAGTACACTTACCCGGTTACAGATATTGCGGTCCAGGGACAAAACTAGAAAAACGACTCAAGAGAGGAGATCCAGGAATTAATTCTTTGGACGAAGCTTGTAAATTTCACGACATCGCCTACGCAGAGCGCAAGGACTCTGCCTCGCGAAATATTGCAGATAAAATATTAGCAGAGAAGGCGTGGAAAAGAGTTCAATCATCAGACGCTAGCCTAGGGGAAAAGTTGGCTGCAAGGCTGGTAACATCAATTATGAAGGGCAAGGTAGCTATTGGTGCAGGATCCCGGAAAAAGAAGCATGGTGGATTTCTGCCTCTCATACCAATTATTGCAGCCTTAGGGGCTGCAGCCGGAGGTGCAGCTCAAATTGCAGCAGCAGTGAATAAGAAGAAAGCTGCAGATAAACAGCTTGCAGAAATGACGCGACATAACAGGGAGATGGAAGCAAAAGGAAAAGGTCTCCGAGGGAGAAAAAGTAATAAGAAAAAGATTAACAAGAAGAGAACTGGTGGTTTTCTCCCAATGCTACCGCTCGGCGCATCTTTAGCTCTTGCTTCCAAAATTGCCAGAGCCATAAAAGCAAATAAGTCTACTAAAGGAAATGGTCTGAAGAGGAGGAAGCAGTCCCAGAATAAGCATCCTTCAAAAAAAAACTCCGGTCAGGGGCTATACTTGTCCCGGAAAAAGCCCTAAGTAACATTGAGCTTGCATTATACGCTCGTCGTTTAAGAATTCCCCATTTTAGAGGTGTATATATGCTTGATAAGCTACCTTCAAAGCCATATCAACGAGAGAGGATTATTGTCAATCTCGATTACTCTGATAATGAAGGAACTCATTGGGTAGCTATAAAGAAGGAAGGTGATATCGCGTTTTATTTCGATAGCTTTGGAAACTTGAAACCTCCGAAAGAGGTAGAAAGCTATCTCAAAGGAGTTAAGCTGATGTATAATACAAGAAGATTTCAGAGTTTTAGCTCAGTTATCTGTGGACACCTGTGCTTGCAATTTCTATCACAATGAGTTACACTATTGCTGTTAGCGGGAATGATTCCGATCTTACCACCTACCTGAATCCCCCTCTGAGGATTGATCCTCGCGGGAATTATGAAATTGCTCTTCTGAATTTTGAAACCTTCTATTCCATTCCCAATGTGGACGAGAGCAATAATCTCTTCCATTACATTTCCAATGACACTCTTAAGGTCATCGATATTCCGCCTGGAACTTACGAAATTGCTGATATTAATACTTACCTCAAAGATAAGCTTAAATTCGATGAAAACGACTTCTTCATTCGTCCTAATAATAACACAATGAAGGCTGAAATCAAGTGCCCCTTTTCTATTGATTTTTCTAGGGGACGTTCTATTGGATCTCTTTTAGGATTCAGTGAAAACAAAGTTATTGCTCCTAATCAGGTGACTGAATCTGATTTCCTAGTAAACATATTTAAGGTGAGCATCATTCGAATCGAATGCAGTATTGCGACAGGCTCTTTCATCGATGGTAAAAGAGGACACTCGATCTATGAATTTTTCCCTTCTGTGCCGCCTGGATATCACATTTCTCAAGAGCCTCCGAACCCTATTTACCTGCCTATAATAGACACTAATCTTATCGATCAAATCACCCTTCGTGTGGTCGATCAGAACGGAGATAGCATCAACTTTAGAAACGAGGATATAAGCATACGTCTTCATATTCGACGAAATGGGGATAGATTTTAGAAGGAGAAACCGTCGCAAAGCATATAATACAGTACAATCACATAATCTCCGTACTCACCCTTTGACTCTTAGAGTGTTAACATCGAGCAGCAAGAAGTTCCTCGAAGCTTTGGGCTTCAGAATTCTGTAATGGACATCTTTAACGTGACCGAAACGCCTTCATTTGAGGATAAGATTGCTAAAGAAGAGGAACATGTGTTTCTCCCGTATAATACATCGGCTCTGGACGCTAATGACGAGATTAGGATACCTTGTCAAGCGGAAGATTTATATACTCTGCCTAACCGGAGTTATCTCTACATTGAGGGATCTGTTTCTAAGCCTAATGGAACAGCTACGTTGGCGAAGTTGACTAACAATGCCCTGGCATTTATGTTTGATGAGATTCGGCTGGACATGAATGGAACTTGTATAGATAGAACAAGGAATCCAGGCATTACATCGACTATGCGCAACTATGCTGCTCTCAATCCCATGGAATCGAATCGTTTGATCAATGCCGGATGGTGCTATCCTGGAGAAGATGTGGATATTGTGCACTCAACAAGCGGAGCTTTCAATGCCGTAGTGCCCCTGTCAATGCTTCTGGGATTTGCAGATGACCACAAGGACCTCGTTCTCAATAGCAAGTTTGAGTTGGTGCTCATTCGATCTAAGGACTCTAAGAACTGCATTCTGGCACCCGAAGGAGAAGGAAATGCTATCGTTAAACTTGCTCGCATCGAGTGGAGGATGCCTGTAATCCGCCTTTCTGACACTGAAAAGATAGAAATCCTCAAGATCGTCAAGGCAGACAGACCACTGCATATCGCATTTAGAACAATGGATATACATACCCAACCGGCCGTTCCGCAAACTAGATCATTTACATGGAACGTCGCAACAACTTCGAAACCGGAGAAGCCGAGATTTGTTATAGTGGGAGCCCAGACATCAAGAACAAATAATGCATCAAAGGACTGTTCCGAGTTTGATCATTGTAACATAACAAATTTGCGGCTTTATCTCAATAGTGAGTGTTATCCCTATCACGATATGAACTTGGACTTTGGGAACTCTAGATTTGCAGCTTTATATGAAATGTATTCAAAGTTCCAAAACTCTTATTACGGGAAAGAAAACTATCCTCTATTGAAGAGAAAAGATTTTCTCAAGCATGCACCATTGTTCATCATAGACTGCTCGCATCAGCCTGAGGAAATTATAAATGGCGCTGTCAATATCAGACTTGAAATTGAAACTAGTGCAAATATACCCGCACAGACTACTTTGTATTGTCTGGTAATACATGACCGAGTTTTCACATACAAGCCTCTGACTCATGTGATGCAGTCATTAATTTAATTTCATCAAAGGATTCTTGTAATGAAGGATATACATGATATAGGATGCATGTAACAAGGATTTCAAGTGAATAAAAAAGATATATAATATGAAAAGTAATTTAGTTTTATTTCATATCATTGTACATTTCCAATGCCGCCCTTCTCCAGCTCCTTGTTCCTACATATGATATTTCATTAAAGAGAGTTAGATTCGTTAAGTGTCTCTGTATATAACCTTCCAACCTCTTTAACTGACAAAATTCACTAAAATTTAAAAGTATTTCACCTCTGTTTAGAACTGTATTCAGAAATCTGATGCTCTCATCTTCCATATACACAATGACATTAAAGGAATATACAATGTTCTCACTGTAATCACAACACACGTAGTTTCTCTCTTTGAGGAATGCTTCAAATACATGAAGCCTACTTTTAATAATTTCCCAGTCATACACTGACATATACACAAAATTGTCACTGGCTCTATTCTTTATGATTACAGCTGGAATACGAAAGATTAGTCCTACGTTAACACTGTAACTTTTGGATATTTGAACGTCGTGGAGCATGGTAGCCGATGTCATGATTCCCGTTATTTTTAATGGAGAAGCCCGAATCTGTTCCCTCTAATTCTTTCAGAGGTTCAGGCGTCTTGGTAAACGGGAACTACTTGCATGCCTCTTTGGGGTAGCAGCAGCAGGCGTCATTCGCTCTTCTAAGAGTGTCAGCCTCCTTTGGAGATCCGCAAAGCTATTTTTATGTACCTTTTTTCGAGGTTTCCTTATAGCTGTCCTGAAACAGAGCACATAACATGCGTGTTAGCAAGAGAAAAAAAAATAGATTGTCTCCTGAGAGAGTAGCACTTAAGAGGCGCAAGAGTTTCTTTTTTTAAGTTGCATGATAGCAATACTTACATTGATGTTTTGCGGCGTTCGGATTGTGTGCTCGGGGTACGCTCAGGAGTAACATTCTCAGTAATTTCATCGTCCTGATCTGGCAGGAAGTCGCCTACAAGCTGTGTAGATCGCTCCGTAACAGCATCATTTTCAGCTTCATTGCTGGAGGTTTCGCTATCAATCACGGGCCTAGGATCTCGAACTGTCATTCGTAGCCTGTAACAAAGGTATTTTTTGTACATGGAATTATATATTTCAGCGATTCTGTAAGGAAAGAGTTGTGAATTTCCTTTAATTTCACTCACTTTGATTGTCTCTGTCTGAGCTGGTACACGCTACACTTCTCATTGCAGAGGAAGTAAGAGTACATATGTTCATGAGCCTCGGGCTGCGTACACAGGGTTGCATGCGTATCACCGTTACAAAATTCAGAGTGGTGTATGGCCTCGTGACTTGGAGCGAATCTATCAACCTCATCAACTCCGCTTTGTTCTTGCTCATGAACCGGCTCTTGCCTGAAATAACGAATAGGTTTCAAATTACTTTTTTTCTACTTAAATATAAAACGGCATTAAATTCTCTAGAAAAAAAGAATAATTGCTATTATACTTACATGTATCGCTTTCTGTAGACTGGACAGTTTTCTGTGCATACTTCCCGAGAAGACATCTGATCATGGTATGAAGGTCTGTTACAAACGATTGAATGCATAAGACCGTTGCATAACTCTTTGTGGTAATACGCGTAATGATGCGCCTCCGCTGCACACTCACTCCCAAGAGTTGACATATCAGACATAGCAAATAAGAACGCTGAGAGAATCCACGAACTAATTTAGCGCTCCAAGCTGGAGAGTCTTATATACTCTTTCAATAGTGGTGGGGGAATTCAGAGGTGGGAAAGCGTTTGGGCGGAAAAAAAATAATTTATGACTTCCCTTAAAAAACTCAGGGAACACATACTCTTTGTCGAGTAACAGGAGGGCAATCTCACGAGACATGTATGCCCCCTTCCATAACACATAAACTTTGTCAAGTGACAGATGGCCGATCTCATCTCCCCCTTCCACAGACAGTCACGACGTCTGTATCTATAACATACATTTACATTAATTTATGGCTTCCATTAAAAAAAAGCCACCTGGGAATGCAAGTTGTGACATGTTTCCATACCACCTGCAACATCTTGGGTGGTCCTCACACCCCCCTCCCCTCCCCCTCCCACCGGCGGCGGTGTCGCGACTTTATGCAAATTTATGCAAAGTGATCTGGAAAAGGCCTTTATATACTACTTACATTGAGAATTTTTTTACTTTTAAGTTTCTCAAAAATGACTAAGATTTTTATTAAAATGGAATATATTTAAGGTATTTTACTTGGCAAATAAAATGTATATCTTGAATTTTCTGGGAATAGCTTTTGAAGTCTCCTTTGCTCTTCTTCTTTTTCTTTTTCTTTTTCTTTAACTGCCTCTCCTTCTTTTTCCTCTTAACCCCTATGCCCATATGCGGTGCGTTTGGGGAACGGAATCTCTGGATCAGTGAGAGAGAGAATCCAGGATAGGTAATCAACCCAATTCCTGGTATGAGAGTGGGAGGAGTGGGTGATAGTATGAGGGCGAGATGAAATGATAATGCGATTTGTGAAATGATGGCTGGGGAAACCGGAGGACACGGAGAAAACCCGCCCCAGTGCCATGTTGTCCACCACAAGTGTCAATTTGCTGTCGCCTTGTTGGAGCCGAGCTGTCCAATCACTCAGCCACAGCCTAGCCTCCTTTGTTCAATAGATATTATGTATAAGCTTGTACAACTGATAAAGGCCAAGAGATGTGCATAAACGAAAACCTAAAGGATGTTTCAAAACACACAATTTATTTTAAATAACTTATTTTATCACCTTAATTCTTTCCGAGATATCAGTTTGTGTTTCTTTGAATTTTTTAATCAATTATATAGCCTTGATAATCTTCAGTTGTTTCTCGCGTTGCCATGGAAAGTGTATGAAATTTCAAAACCAG
Source organism: Mantis religiosa (assembly GCA_030765055.1). NCBI lineage: Eukaryota > Metazoa > Arthropoda > Insecta > Mantodea > Mantidae > Mantis > Mantis religiosa. The sequence continues at coordinate 304,729,139 of CM060948.1, read as the reverse complement.
CATATAGCCACCGTTGCTTTTAAACACCTGACTGTCTATTAGTTTTTTGTTTTTTCCTTGTTCTTACAATGAAATATGTAATGAAACCTTTTGTGCAAATGTTTATCTCTATTACATATGAGAATGGGCTTCTGTTAGAACTGTAGAAGCCATAATAATCGATCGCGCTAAACGCCTTAGTAAGATTGTAACTACAGACTATTTTATCAACTTGAATACGTTTCACTTATATTGCCAAACTTCAATGCTTCTTATTCGCTTATTAAATAGTTCTACTACCTTGTACATTGTTAAGTTGGAAGAATTTAATTACCATACCAATTTTCAGAGCTTTGTCCACGTATTTGCATGACGTAAACCTTGAAATGACGGAGTTCTTGTCGCCTGATTTAACCGAATTCCTAATTACCTAGGCTATACTGACTTAACTAATTGCTTTCCTTAACACGGTAATCGGAAGTACCTCTTCAATTCTCTTGCAAACTTAATACTCTCGTTTCTACATTATACGTTGATTTTAACACACGACAATAATGTATTGTCATTATTTATATGTATATCTTGCTATCACTTCTTTAAAAATTATTAACATTACCCGTCAACATGTAACAGGTACACACCATGCATACGTTTTTGTTTAAATTGTTTGAGAATCGGCAGTTAATGTCAACAATAACACTGAAAATTACCAAGAGATTTGGTTACGCTTTATTATATACGTAGATATACATTATCTCACGGGAGGAATCCTCACAAGTACAAAACAATGTCTCTCATTTGTGTTTCTGAGTTCTCAGATTCACAGAAAGAGGTAAAATGTCCCTGTTAATTGCATACAGAGGAGCTGAAGAAATAATGACTGCTGATTCTTAACTTCAGCTGTACTCATCCACAAATTGGGTGACTTTCATACACCTGGCCTCTTGTGCACTAAGCCCTCTCTTGATGTTGGTTCAAAAAAAAAGTGAAAATGCTACAAATGCAGAAAATCTGATCCGGGATTTGCACGGAATTCCTTTGAAGTAAAGGAGGAAAGGCAGTGGAAAAGAGGGTTCCATTCTTGTAATGTTTTCATCGTGCTTGAAGCGCCTTTGCAAATCTGCAAAAAGCTCCTCCTTCAACCCTTGCCGTTGTTGACCCCGAGAGTGAAATTGGAACGGGGAAGAGGGTGGGTGGGTTTTATGAGAGAAAAGGAGACAGAAAATGCTAATCCACGAACCACTAACGCTTGTTGTGGCGAAGAGTCCTAAACAGAGAACCGAGCTCTCAAATTGCCTTTCCAATCTTGTGTGGGATGGCATTTTGCTGCATGTCTTAATTCCGTATCTGCCTTTCGTTGCATCCAAGTTCACTGCCATATGTTAGTAAGGCGTGGTGTACTACTTAGTGGGTAATTGGTGAAGAATTTTCACTTCGAAAATTGAGAGGACTTGCAATAAAGAAAGAACACGTGCATAACAGATAACGATTCAATGGCACTAATAGTAGGTGTGCAAAATACCCTATGGAGGATATTAACTGTATATTAAAGAGTGCTTTTTCTGCCAAGTTGTCAGCTAACAGTTCCTGGATTCAATTCCCGTCTGGGATGGGAGAATGATTTTTAAAATAATCTTTTCAGACGCTCCACAGGGTCTTAAAGAATGCATACAGAAGTGAGTGCATTTCATTTAAAAATCATTTTAAACACAACTTTATAAGCAGCGAGTTGTTTTTCAAGCCAAAGTCCCATATTTGACCATATTAAAGTGTATACAAATAAAGCCATTAATATTCTCGCGTACTAATCAGCATAGCTAGTAGAAGGTGTGCTAGATCACCAGGCGACCCCACCGAGGTCATATCGGTAGCCTTCCCGTTTTGGAGTTGGCGCGAGTAAGTGGCGTATCCACTTCCATCCCGTCTTGAGTCCAGTGGACCAGATGGGGGGGGGGCCTTGTTAGTCTGTAGGTCTTGCCCTATGGAAAGAGCCTCGGAAGCACCGGGTGCCCTTTCGGGACAGCTCGGAAACTCCCTGGTCGAAGGAGGCCCGTGTCCTTGATCCTACGGGTCCAGGTCTAATGGGAGTAGATCCTCTGGCATGAATTGAAATATTAATACTAAATATAAGCTACATGTATAGATTAAAAGCAATTGCCGAAAGTATTCTTTCTAATCGAAAAGCAAAAGCTCATTTAGATCGGGTGGCTACTCTTCGAATAAAATGTTTATATTTAAACAAATGCTGGATAAAAAGAAATAATACAATCTAGCTATTGTGGATTTTGAAAAGTAATTTCTCTAAGTAAAACGTAAGAAACTATGGAATAAGAGGCTAGCCAAAGCATTTTGTGGAACCTATTAAACGTTTATATAATTGCATAAAAATAGTTTTAAAGGATACAAAAGCCAACGAGTTAGTGTTAACCATTCAAGGAGTTAGATAAGGTTGTTTTCATATCACCCGGAGGTTTTAATATTTATATAGACGGTGCCATCGGAAAATGAAAGGGTAAAAGTTTAGAAGGCAGAAGTTTTATTCAGAAGTTTCACAAAGTGAAGGTTGTGCCAAGCCTTCAACTTGAGAGTGAATTATAGATTATAACTAAAGGAGGAGGAGTGTGCGTTTTTCATAGGCACACTGCACATGGACTGTACTGTTATCGGTCGCGCAAGTAAACAACTGCAGGCAACTACGGCCTGGCCATGACAACCGCCACACTGCCAGCGGAAACAAAATAGTCGCGTCTGTATACACTTGCAAGGATTCCTTCACCAGAGTACGACTTCACGTTGTTTTCGATGGTTGCACTTTTGATGGCTGAGCTGTACATCTGACGTCAATCATACTCTGTGTCCAGTTAACTTGTATCGCAGGCGAGTGTACATCTCTCCGACCTTTAATGCATACCAGTAGATATATCGTCCTCAGACTAGAACAATCCTATGGGAAACATGGGGAAGGGGGCAAAGAGAGAGACAGATTCTTAAAGGTTATTTTAAGATTCTATTGTTTTAACGAAAAATATTAAAATTACTCTAAGATATGTGTTTATAAAATCTCCTAGTGGAAGAAAATTCACGAATGTTTATATAGTCGTTTCTTGCCATGAAACGTTTCGTTAAAGCATATCTATCTATATCGTTTATCTCTTCCATAAAGATCGTTCTAATTTGAGGCATATAATAGCAAAATGTAATTCTTACGAGCTGTTAAGGATGCACCAGGAAGGACTGAATACCAGATGTACAAATAAGAGAACTAAAAATGCGTTTAATAAGTGATATTTTTACGGAATGGACGAAATTGGAAAGAACAGCTGCAGGGAAGAAGTGTATCCTGAAAACGGCCTTGAAAACTAGACCACCAAGAACTAAGGACGACCTAGAAGGAGCTGGCAATAAGACTAACAGCCGGTGGGCCTAATACTTGCAAGGAGAAAGAAGAATTTGTATATATTATTTATTTGCTTTTAATTGGAGACATTGTTCTAATCGCTCACAGAATAACTTTTTTTTTCTTGCTCTGAGATCCACATAACCAAACTAGAAGCTATCATTCCTTTCTCCTCATTGGATCTGCTTTATAATGACCTTTATTCCCTTAGAGCCTGGCACCCGCACTGCTGCCAGGCACACACCATAAGGGATTGAAGTCAATCCCCTACCAGCATCGGTGTAATTGCGCTGAACAAGAAGCTTTAAGGGCTCTTGGCAAAATACCTTTTAGGGTAAGCTGATATATTTTATAAAACTAAAAGCAAACCATATTTGACAGTTCAAATTTTCCCCAAGAACATTATTTTACCCAAATAATGAAATACCAGTTGGTAAATATTCACATGAAAGAATTTTAAAACTGTTTAATTACAACTCCCATCATAAGAGTTTGCTCAAACGCAATACAAATCAGGCCCGCCTCGGTAGGGTAAGAGGTAGCATGTCTGCCTAACGTTCAAGAGGTCCCGAGTTCGAATCTCGGTCAGGGTGAGTTACCTGGATAAGGCTTTTCCGGGGTTTTCCTTTGTTCTTCAAGACGAATGTCGGGTAACTCTAAGATCCATGGACCCTGGACTCATTTGAACATCATTTCACCCAATTCATTCACCGTCCGACATGACAGCGTTGGAGGACGTAAATTACACAAAGAAACCAAGCTCAGATTGTATAACATTATAGTCAATGTTATGCCGTGATCCGACAATCAAAATTTTTGCAATACCGTTTTTCTGTTACTGATGATGTAACAAATTTTAGACCGTCCAATGTTATTGTTTTGGATTAAATTGTTCATAAAGACACGAGCTCAAATGATAAAAAGAGAATGATAAAAATCTTCTAATTAATTATTCTGAGATGACACAGGACTTCAGGTGCAAATGTCAATGTTTAGAATTTGGGTCAATTTTGGAACAAGATGAGTTATAGATTATGTTATGTATTATATAGTTACAAGGTTTTAAGTTTGAATTATACCACTGGTAACTTTGGCAGTCTTTCCTGTGGTTAAACAATAGAATTCCATATAAATGTAATGTCCTTCAGCTTTATCACGTAACTTTAGTATAATCAGCCGGAAAAAACGTGACGTTGTCCCTGCGTCAAGTATAAACAACTGAAAAAATGGCTTACCTTTGATTTCCAAGCTCTTCGAGCCGTCTCTGATTTAATATGCTTGCAGACATTGAATAAAGCATCTAACCTATAGAATACCTAAATTTTACATTTTAATATTTCCGAAATTGTGTTTCATATAAGCAAGCCGAAATCCATCACAACGAGATATAGTCCAGCAAAGCAAAGAAGGCACCTGTAAGGAATGTGCTGTGTTACACAGTGGGACAAGGACAGCGAATGTGTGTGGCAGAGAACGCCTGCTACACGAGGAGGAGAACCTTTAAACAATAAAACATGCGCCCCATTCACTCTGTAAAGTCTGTTTAGTTAACGCGTGTGCAGTTTGGAGCCAAAGGAACCCGAGCCTCTCGCCCACTAATGACCGTCATAAATCTATCACCACACTTCAGAAATGGAACACTGTCGTTGAGGACCAATAACAACCCTGATTTTCTCGAAGTGACAGCCGCATGTCTACTCCACGTGGAGTCTCAGTTGCCAAAGTTCCAACTTCCAGTTGATCTGTTTCATTCCGGGCAGAAATTCGTTGTGTGTCACGATGTGGAGACCGTGGGAGGGAAATGCAGTGGTAAATGCAAATGAAGTAGAAGATAACTTTCAGTCAAGTGAAAATAATCAAAGTGATGACAATAGTGTGAATAACTGGGCCGAGTTATATTACAGGAAAAGCCCCAGAAAACAAAGTTTCAACGGGAACTGTTTCTAAGCAAATTGAAGTGCTTGTTTTGAACACATATAAATATGTGCTGAAAAATAATCTTGGTAAGGGATCATGCAGTGAACCTGATGATAAATTCTGGGAATTCACAGAAATACAGTAAGAAATATTGTGACGAAAGGAATACCAAAGACGCCGATCTGGTGTGAAAACAAATAAAAACGTTTCTCTAAAGTAGATAATTTCACATGCGATTTAAGTCATCGAGAAATTTATAGATTCTATGCAAAAGGGAGAGCGCCCACCTTAGACGAATTGGTTGCACATTTGCAAGAAATTTGTGATTTTCCTTACGGGCATTGCACTTTGCGTGGTCTCTTAAAGGAGCTGGGTTTCAAATACGGAACTTCGAATAAGTTAAGGGTTATTATGGAATCCAGTAGAATTGTAGCTTGACTATATATAATTTGTCAAAACTAAGGAAGTTTCGCAGTACTATATATATTTTTCAAAACTAAGGAAGTTTCGCAGTAATGGACATAACATAATTTATTTTGACGAAACCTCGTACGATACCCATGGCGTATCGGGAAAGGTGGCAACCTTGCAGAACGGACTGCGAGAAGGAGGGTCTGTCTTGTAAAACGATTATAAGGGTTCATCAAAGGCAGCAGCCGACGTGCACACGCGTTAACTAAACAGACTTTACACTAAAACCGAGAAGATTCATTCAAAAAAATAGAAGCCGTCAGAATGTTTTTGAATGGTCTGTAACTGTACTGACATGGGGTGTCATAAACCTGTCCAGGGAGGGTGTGGGAACCCTCGCCGAGCCCCCCCCCCCCCCCCAACGTCTCATCCCTTGGAGACTTTCTCACCTGTGGAGGAGTAGATACATTCTTCGCAAATGAGAATTTAACACCTTTCCATAATGTATCCGTTTAAGTTCTTTGTATCTTTCTTTTCACCTTCCATATGTTTACATTAGGATCATCTGGTTTGTGACAGATTGCACATATGTATAATCTCGTCGATGTATATATTAAACAGTACAGTGTAATCACAGTAATTAACAACAGTATTTTTAGATACAATTACATCTTCATTTGCAGCACTCAATTTCCTTACTTGGAGTATGTAGTTCATTGGTGACGTTGAGTGAACTGCTAGCTGCAAGCCCGATGCATTTTCTGTGAGAGGAGAGACGTCCAGCCATGCATTGTGTTGCGAGCGGATAGCGACAAGGGAATAGCGCCACGTTATTGTAAGGTACTGCAACCCTCTGTCCCTGGAGAACCGCCCACTCTCCTCTGCTTCAAGACAAGCTCCCTTTGTGACAAAACATGTCTTTCTTGTGCGTATCTTCCCCTCACATTACAGTGCAGTGGCGTGCAAAATTGCAAACTATAAGACTGTCATGAAAAATGGGAGCAGGAAATGAATAACCTCTTTGCAGCAGTCGAGCATTTGTTTTGCTGGAGCGAACTCCCTTTGTAACCCAAATTTTAATTAATGTCGCATTGGCTTATTCAAATATATTTTTAAAACTCCCTTGGATAAAATTTCAAAAAAATGTATTTCTAGAAAGCGATATTGCAGAAAAATCAGCTTTTCAGAATTTGAATATAATTACGGTTTTGCATTTCTAATCATTGAGGCGACGTTTACGTAGCAAGACGATCTAGGTCTTTATATAACTTGTAAAGTCCTCTTAATTCGTAAGGTTATTTGTTTTACAATCCTCAATAGGTAAACGTTAAACGATTGACGAAAGCATACTGTACAAAAACTGTAGTCATATCTTGAACATAAAATTTATGGCAAATAATGTTTTTTTTAAAGAGGCGTTTTCGATATATTCGTTATTAATTGTTTGAATTGCTCAATATTTTGCCATTCTTTTAAAGTGCTGTTGACTCTTTAACGAGAAGTGTGACGCTAAAGTTTATCTGGATAAAAATGAAGTAGACGTGTATTGAAACAGCGGTATTGCACAATATGTAGGGTGAGTCGCTAATATGATATGCTCTTTCATTTTTTCTTAAGATTTATGTAGCGCAGTATAAATAAGTAATAATAATAAAATGTAATAACTAATAGTTATTATAAATTAAAAATAACTTAAAGAATTAAATAATTAATTAATGATAGTTAATACTTTAAAGTAATTAAATGGTTAGCTTAGGAAATAGTTATCAAGCATACCATTTTAATTTCGCATATTGTTTATGCATATTTTACGAGGTTTTAATGCATATTTGCATGCATATCTTGGCATTTGGTTTTGCATACAAAGCCAGGCTCTATTTACATGTCTTACATGTGTTTTAATTGCATATTGTTAATACAGAGAAAAAAGTAGTTCAATTACCGCTTTTCAAAACGTTTCATGGCATGTATATTGCAGAGAGTATGGAATGGGAAGGAAACACAAAGGAAAGAGTTGGAAAGAGCCAGAAGACAAGAACAGATGCAATGAGAGAGAAAGAAAGAGATTGAGAAAGTAGAATGATGTAGTGAGAATGTGAACGAAGGGATATGGTAAAGGTGCTAAAGATTATATTTGAGCATTCGCCTTGCATCGAGAAAACCGCTAATCAGGCCACAGATGCCAGCCTAAAGCCAATCCAATGGGTTTCACTACACTTCTGTCACAATATTTTAGCGTATTCTGTATTGGCCACGGGTACATTTATCGTCTTTCTGCCATTGCCAAATCTATTGCCTAAATAGATGTGCTGCTCGGGGTGCTATATTAGGTTAAGTACTTTGACACTGTCCTATTAAGTATCTAAAAAGCTACTTATGTTTAAGAGCGGATAATGTCATAAAGATCAGCTTGATGATTCCATTATCAACCGAAAAATGTTATTAATGAACTGAAATTTAAGAAAGAATTATTATCATATCCTGCTCATATTCGAAGCGACTTTTCTTCAATATAGTCTGGAGTAGAAACCGCAAAAGCGTAATTGCCAATCACTTAAATTCTGTATGCCATTCCGTCTCTGATTGCCATGCCATGCCATGTGGTGCTGGCTGGCTGTATTTAGCCAGAAGGTTTTTGCTGCATGCCCAACCGTTAAGGGTTTTACCGCAGATAAGGTATTGAATTTGGGTTGTTGTAGGGTGAGATGTAGGTTTTTAGATTTATGTTTGTTATAAGGTTACAGATTTGTACCTAGGGGTTGGCTTTCCAATGTCAGCTATATAGTTGGTAGGATAACCCAGGCACTGAACGATGCCAAGGTCACGGGTTCAAGTCGGGCCCATACAAGTATGTTTAAGAGCACAATAGATTTACTGGCATGTCAAGGAAATCCTACGGGATGAAATTCCTGGCGAGGCATTTGCCTCAGTTATCTTGCTTGCCGGCGCTATCTGTTTACACTAAAGGCGCTATCATTAACTGCTTAGCAAGGCTCATTATTACCATAAAACTTTATCCGCCGACTGTTTCCTTATTTGTGCCGAAACTTTTATGCCTGTTGCCGTGACAATACTATAAATGATATCAAAGTAAATTTTGTTGTTATATAAACATAACATGTTTTATTTTATCTTTAATTTTAAATAAAATATTGGAGTTTGACAAAACGGCTCCTAGCACACTCAGTCGAATTAACGAAAGGGCGATTTCACATTAATTTATTTATTGTAATTTTGTAACTAAATGCTTCACGTGAACTTCAAGTCCGTACAAATTACCATAGAACGGGCTTTTCCATCATCTATAACTTGTTTAAAGATGGCACTCCTCTCATATAACTCAGGAACTCAAAGTTAACGAATTCCTTGGAATCAAAAGTACTAAACACACACGAAGTATTGAAAACGTAGAAGTTTCACAGATCCAAACTAAGTGAAAGAAGCTAAGATGGTCACTGGCTGAATCGGTTAATTTTACTAAGTGTTCTCCATATATTAAGCATTTATTACACCATCCTTACAAAAGTATGACCCACATCTTTGCTATGACCTATAAGGATAGAATTTTAAAATTCAACTTATTCCCAATGTAACTTGTAACTTGTTCTCCGTAACGACAATAATGTAACGATTTCAGTTGATTTTATGGAATTCCCACCTCTAGATAGAAACCGCAAGATAATTTTGATTTTTCGTTCAATTGGTTTCTTTCCCCCACACCTTACGGATTTTCCATCACAGACGACTCAGATCTTTGCTAGGATTTCAGTTTACTGTGGATTGGATTTTAAATCTTTTTGGAGGAAACTGTGGGGCCAATACAGCTGTCCCTTTTCTTTGTATCAGAATTCCCTTTGTTGTAAATAATCGATATTGAACTGCCCTTTACTGAAGACCCTGACACTCTCAACCTACTTTAATGTAGAAGGTGGGAGACTCTTTTAGGGAGAGATGGGGCCCCACATCAGAAACGTCAGGTAGCAAACTGGAACACTTTGGTTTAAATGTATATGCCACTATGTCTTTTTCTCAGCATAAAATGTTTAAATAATACAAAAGAAAATTTTCTATTCCATCCCAAAATTACATTTAATCGAAAATAATTATTTTGAGATCTACTCAAATGTTGAAAAGATTTGAGCATATGTAAACACATATGCATATATTCCCTCTATTTCTACAATAATCATAACCTATTTCAGTCCAACATTATTCAAGGAAGCAGTATGAGAAGTACCTAAAGTTTCTCCTACCCAAACTGAAGCTATCGTTGTGTCTTTGAAATTCTAACGAAGAATAAAAACTGTGTCTTGAATTTTCTCCACTAGTCTAGAATCCTTACTAATTCCGACCGATTTTTAATGCTTCTGTATAAGTCGAATAAAGCATAAATCTAACCACTAGATAAAAATATAATAAAAATTAAGGAGTTATTTTTACTTTTAATGAAATTAAAAAAAAAATTGTTAATTTTCCATTCTAGGTACCTCATAACTAATTCCTATGGATATAATGTTCCACTCGGAAGGACACACGCAACCATACACGCCTACGCACAAAAAAGCTCTATATATTAAACGTTTTAGTGTAACATTAATTAACAGATTTTTATGAAGTTCGGTTTATAACATTGCAATCCACTTGACCACTGCGCTCTAAGGGGAAGGTTGGTTATGATATTGTTGCGAATCCCTTTTAACGACTAGCGGCGTACGCGCTTAGATTGTTCGCGCGGCTTGTTTACATAAAGAAACTGATAGGCAGACAGTGTGGAAATAAAGAGCCTGCAAAAACAGATAAAGATAACGCGAGATAAAAGACCGACAGAGATAAGTGAGGGAATTGGAACATTCTGGTGATATCTTGATTGATTTATTGAACTTTCGTTGTCTTGTTTATTCCAGAAATATCTAGTAACTGTTACAGAAATCTCTCGAATTTATCAGTGAGGTATTTAAGGAGGCGACGACTCGTCAAGAGTCAGTTGTAAACAGAAGTACACAGTCGTAAACAGACTCGTAAGCACGAGAGAAAACAGCTGTACAGATGTAACAGGAATGCTGTAAACAGATGCAATCAGAACACTGTTGTGGTCATCGACCTTGGTAGATTACGATTGTGTATGTGATGTAATACTGCTACTGTGAGTGTATTTATACGTAAATAAAGAACGATTTAGAATTTCTGTAAATTGGGCTTTTAATTCTACGAACCCACAGTCACAATATCGTAGGCAAGAAATCATAACACGAGGGGTGACCCAAAAGAAACCGGACTCAGATGGCGCTGCCACTCGTAGACGTTATGCAGGCTTCTCACGCTAGATGCTGTTGGCAGAGGCCTTCATGAAACAGCTGTGCAGACGGCGGCAGTGTGGAGCTGAACGTGCAAGTGTGGCTTACTTCTGCGAAGTCGTTATGGCAACTTTAAAAGAACAAAGTGTGAGTGTGTGTAAAATTCTGTATCCTGCTTAAAAAACAGCAACGGAGACACACCAAAATGCTTCAGGAGGATTTCCAGGAGGGCGCTATGAGCCGCACACAGCTTTTCGAGTGGTTTGGGCGCTTTAAACGTGGTGAGATGTGTGTTGAGGACCAAGCTCGTTCTGGACGCCTTTCAACATCGCGAAATGAGGAGGACATTGAAAAGGTCCGCCAAAAGATCAACGAGGATCGTCGCCAAACGATCGAGAAAATTTCAGCAGCGACAAGAATCAGTTGGATCTCGTGCCAGCGGATTTTGAGGGAGGATTTGCACATGAGACGTGTTGCTGCTAAATTTGTTCTGCGCCTTCTCACACAGGAGCACAAAACTATCCGCATGAATGTGCATCAGGACTTGAAAACGTAGATTGAACGAAGTCATTACAGGGGATGAGAGTTGGTGTTACGGGCATGACCCAGAAACCAAGCAAGCGTGAAGCCAGTGGAGGACTCCCAACTCTCTCAGTCCAAAAACAGCAAGGCAAGTGAGGTAAAATGTGAAGACGATGATCATTGTCTTTTGTTATGCTCGTGGAATTGTGCAACGGGAATTCGTACCCCCTGGCCAGACTGTTAACCAGCACTTTTACTTGGATATTTTAAGGTTTTTGCGAGAGGATGTGAGGAGGAAACGCCCGGAACTTTGGCGATCAGGTGACTGGTTTCTGCATCACGACAACGCTTCAGCACACACGGCCTTACGAGTGACCCACTATTTGGCATCTCAGAGGTGGTCTGTCGTTCCCCACGCTCCGTATTCGCCGGACCTAACCCCGTGTGACTTTTTCCTATTTCCACGAATGAAAAAAATGCTAAAACGGGAGCGTTATGACGATGTGGAGGCGGTAAAAATAGCTTGCAAAGGGCACTGGAAAATATCAAACTTGAAGAGTTCCAAACATGCTTCCAACTGTGGGAAAGGAGAACTGACAAGTGCATCGCATGTAATGGAAAGTATTTTGAAGGTGACTTAAGTAATTTTGTAAAAAGGTTCATCAATGAAGTTTTTATGACAACAATTCTGTTTCTTTTGAGTCCCCCCTCGTACCTGCTTTATTACCCAGATTCCTGAAAAATCCAATACCAGTTGCTCGATTAGTAAAGGCTCAGAAGCGAGTGTCATTCAAACATGCCGGCCATCGTAGCCATGGTCGTTAGAGTGTATGTCTCTAGCGCTCCGCCGCGTAGAGGGTCGCGGGTTCGAGTCCCGCCTTGGTCATGGGTGTTTATGTGCATAGTGAATATGTGTGAAACTGGATAAGAATATAAACGCAAATAATGAAGAAAAAAAAGGTTGAATAAGAAAAAAGAAAATGAAAAATATAAAATAACAGCAGGACAGAATACAATATTTTTTCTGTGTTGAATGCCCTGCTTCAGAAATCAGTACAGTAAACATGTTATACCATTAAATTAGGCAACCGGTTTGCATGACAGCGTCAGTTGACAGCGGTTGCCAATGAGATTGGCCAACTGTAATAACGTTTTTTTTTTTTCCCCTCTCTCAGACGCATTATATTATATCCAGTGAATGGATGTAATTATACTGAAACATCATCACAACATTACTGCACAAAACAAGTTAAACTGTCCTATATTACAGATCTGGATCATTTATGTCGTTTTGTCCTACAATGAAAAATATGATAAACAAATGCCTTCCCTCCGGAGATTCAAATTTTCGGAATACTCAAATTTCCAAAGTTCTTCCAAACATTGGTTTATATTCGTAAATGCAGGTGGATCATAAAAATGGAAACGCCTCAAATGTGTATTTTAAGAATGGATGAACCACATTTATTAAACACCATGTTTAACGTAATCAAAATGCTGGAGTTTTACCCTGTGGTCATCCTTTGGAAACATATTCTTTGAAATGGGCACCATGTTGCCAGTATTTTTGGACTCTGTTAATAATTCACCTTATTGTGTTGCAAAAAAATGCTTAGAATGGTCTCTATATCCTTCGGATGCTTTTTAGAGTTCAACAATGTACTGGGACTTACAGTATACACCTTTCTTTTAGATAACATTCGGAGGTAGTTAAGAGAGCATTTCAAAGCACTTGGTGCATAGTTGCGGATATGCCCATCTAAGGGATGTACTCAGCTAACACCATAAAGCCAAGCTCCTGTGCATTAAATGTTTGTTACACATAACGTTTAATAAATGTGCATCATTCATTTCGATAGGTACGTGTCTGTGATGTGCCCAATCAATATGGCACTCCCTTATATTAATTTAACCCAAAAAAGAAAACACCTTCTAATCATACTCCTAATGTAAAAGATGCGAGAAGTTTATGAAATTTAGAAATTATTCATAACATTTTAATTTTTACCAAAATCTCAACAAAAAGTTTTCTTTTATCATACACAAGAAAGACGGAGAGAGAATTTTGGTAAAGAAGATTGACTGAATGGGCTTGAAAAATTAGGAGAATATTAGAGGTTAGGAATATTCACAGATAGATACGAGAGAGAAGACCAGAGATTGGGACTGAGAGAACCAGGGAGAGGGTAATGGAAGAGAAGATTAAGAGCGAAAAAGAGAGCGAGAGAAACTGAGAGATGAAAAGGAAAATTGAGAGGAAAAGGAGAGAGGGGGTGGAGAGATTAACTTCTAGTTTAGCCGAAAACCGAAGGATACTGCAAGTTCTGCTCGATTTTGACACATAGAAATAAATATAAAACTAGAAATGTTTCATATCTAGGTAGTGGCTGGCCCCGTAGCTCAGCCGATGGAGCTCCTGCCTGCCGTGCGAGGGGTGCTGGGTGCTATACCCGGCTGGGGTAGGGATTCTTCTCCTACCAAGATAACTCCCTATCTTCCCCAGAGTCTGGAAGTATGAATGAGAGTGAAAATGTGTGCGTGATCTAACAATTAAAAAAAGAAACCCAAAGTAGCACCAACCCAAAGTCTGCGAGATAGCACATTCGCGATGTATTCCAAAAGAGAAATGGACCATTGCAGTCAAAGGCGGAGTATAAATGGAACAATTAAAAAAAAATCTAGGTAGAAATTCATAGTATCAGATTTATTATTATTATTATTATTATTATTATTATTATTATTATTATTATTATTATTATTATTATTATTATTATTATTATTATTATTATTATTATTATTATTATTATTATTATTATTATTATTATTATTATTATTATTATTATTATTATTATTATTATTATTATTATTATTATTATTATTATTATTATTATTATTATTATTATTATTATTATTATTATTATTATTATTATTATTATTATTATTATTATTATTATTATTATTATTATTATTATTATTATTATTATTATTATTATTATTATTATTATTATTATTATTATTATTATTATTATTATTATTATTATTATTATTATTATTATTATTATTATTATTATTATTATTATTATTATTATTATTATTATTATTATTATTATTATTATTATTATTATTATTATTATTATTATTATTATTATTATTATTATTATTATTATTATTATTATTATTATTATTATTATTATTATTATTATTATTATTATTATTATTATTATTATTATTATTATTATTATTATTATTATTATTATTATTATTATTATTATTATTATTATTATTATTATTATTATTATTATTATTATTATTATTATTATTATTATTATTATTATTATTATTATTATTATTATTATTATTATTATTATTATTATTATTATTATTATTATTATTATTATTATTATTATTATTATTATTATTATTATTATTATTATTATTATTATTATTATTATTATTATTATTATTATTATTATTATTATTATTATTATTATTATTATTATTATTATTATTATTATTATTATTATTATTATTATTATTATTATTATTATTATTATTATTATTATTATTATTATTATTATTATTATTATTATTATTATTATTATTATTATTATTATTATTATTATTATTATTATTATTATTATTATTATTATTATTATTATTATTATTATTATTATCTACTATTATTACTATTTAGTATTACTACTACTATTACTATTAGTATTAGTATTATTAGTATTAGTATTATTATCATCATCATCATTATCATTGTTGTTGTTATTAGCTCGATATTGCGATATTATTTCAGTTTTGGTCACGTCACGAAAGGAAAATAATCTATATACATGTGATGAAATCTCAGAAAATAACAGTTGGCCAAAGATTATACAGATCCAAGGATTTACGGAAGCACGGACAAACACATTTCAGCGGTTCGCACAGGTGCGTTGTTGCGCCTAAAGATACTCTGGGGGACAATGAGCAGCTGGTTTTGTGTTGGGCAGCGGTGGTTCTGGACCTGCCACCGATGCATCATGGTCGAAATAAATAAATAATGTGGTTGCCTAGCATCCCCCAGTTTACTGAACAGCTGCCGGCTAGCGACCGTTCAAGGTCTGCCGCGATGAGTCATCCACCGCAATCAAGAACATTGTGGGAGAATGTCGACTCTGGCTTGCCTTTCACAGAATCAGTAAAGCTTTGACAGAAGACAGATCTAGTTTCATCATATGCGGCCAATAGTTATAGCGCCTTCACCCTTATCTCGTAGAAAATTTACAGAAATTAGGGTGCCTTAAAGTTTATTATTGTAGTGCTTAGGCTTTCACCGCCGGAGTCATTTGATAAATATCCGGGCTTGTAGGCCGTGGTCTATTGGAAAATAATCTTCCAGACGTTTCGTTCGAAAATGTGTCGAACTCTTCAGTGGCGTGGCCGTAACACTCTCGTTGTACTTTCGGCGTTGTACTTGGTATCAGTCGCAGCAGAAAGAAGAACAATTAATTTCCATTAATTGACCTAATAGTGGTTCACTATAAAGCCCAGGCCTTAAAGTTCTTACACGTTGTAAGTCGCCATTGAGGTAGTTGTCTCATGTGTCTATGAGAACTCCTAAGTGGTTTACCGGGAAAATACGAGTCAGTCGGAGAATTTAATTTCATGTCGGCACGTTGGCCATAGTAGCTCAATGGTAGAGCGGCTGGACGGCAACCAGTTCAAATCCCGGCTATGGCATTGAATTTTTCAGTCTGACTCTACGTTTTCACAATTTAGCCTACACACGGCCAGTGTGAAAGAACAATTAATTTCTATTGTTTACTTTGTACACTAAATCCGAAACAAGTAGAATTGTATATGTACGAGCTCTCAGCATTAACCAATAAAAGTAAACGATCTTCAGCACAAATCGCGCTAAACGTGAATGGGTCTTCCTATCAGTGACTTGGCTTCTATATGTCACTATAACTTTCAGCTATTGTGTCACTATAACTGTCAACCTTTACAGTTTGTTAACCAAAATATTATCGGCGTATTATTTATCCACAAATAGCCATTAGTACAAAATGTTGCAATAGGGTTTCATCCACCTCTCTCTTGGTTTTATGCATTTGGAACTTTCGAATAACCTTTGCCATGTGGCGTATTAACTTTCTCTTTTACGAAAAACCTTCAGTTAAAAAATAAAACCTTAACAACCCGGTAGTAAAAATATAATTTAAAAGTATATCACTAATGAAGTATTTCAATTGTTTAACTTAAAGCATAGTATAAAGCAGAATGAAGTATAAAACTACATCTTTTAAGCAGTTTAAACCACATATTAAATCAGTCAAACTAAATGTAAGATTAACCATAATAGAGAAAGTGGTCTTAAATGATACAAATACTCCTCGCTTCCGACAGAGAAATGCTTATCCATATCTTAGAAGGTTTAAATAGGTGAACAAAAAGTGAAAGAGGCTTGTATTCATTTAGGCCAGGAAATGTTTTAAAGTAACTTCTATCAGTTGTAGTCACCTGTGGAGAGCTTTCGTGAGATAAAGCAAGTGTATGATTTAGGTTATGTTTCTGCCGCACAGATATCAGCAGGGGAGCATTAATTGTTCATGCCCCAGTTGCTGGTTACTCTAGTGCGCTGTAAGCAACTGGAGTGGGATTAGTCTGATGAGGCGAAAGCCGGGTCAGCAACCTTAGCAAAGCATATGACATGGAGAGTGAGTTTTATATTTCGAAGTGGAGTGTGGGTTCTTGGTAAGAACTAATAGCTAATAAGTATGGCCCATATTTTTATACTCTAAAAACATTAAAATATTTATTTGTTAGGTTCCAGTGATTATAAAAATATATCCTAAAAACGGAAAATATTTTCAAAAATAAGAGCAAAACATAAAAGTTTATAGAACAATAAACTTTGAAACTCATCAACTTGCACTTAAGGGCACTGGGAGGTTATTTTTATCCAGACAGGGCTAGTTTGTAACAATATTGAAATATAAATATATAAAAAACTAAACATTGCTAGAAATAGACATTTGATGTGATTATAGTATAAGGATGTGTGAATTTATCTACGGTATAATTATTAAGTTCATACAGCTCCTTGCTAAAGGGGCATAAGGCACTCTGTGTATCCTGAAAAAAAAGTATTACACCCTATACTTCAGCTCTAGGTCCTTGTAGGAATTTAAAGCTATAGGCACCAATCTTTTTCCTAAATAACATAAAGCACAGGTTTATAATCTAAACTAAATAAAAAGTATGCATAATTTATACTATGCACATGAAAACTTATTTAGTTGTGTTAACAAAAACAGATAATGTTTTTAAGGATTGTAATTTATTTTCCCTCCACGTTATAAATCATATGAATATAAAAGTTAGATTAATGTGTTCAGGGATCATTAACAAATAAGCACTAAAATTTTGTATTAATATCTTTTAGTTTTTGAGAAACATGCACCTAAGGTATGAAATATCAAGGTTTTGGAAAATCACGATCAAAGATTAAGTACCATTATTTTTAAATTATACATACTCTGAAAACATGCCTGCTCCATATTCCTGCTCAGTTAGGTTTTCCTTATCTTTTCTTTTCCTTTTCTTCCTTCTAGCTCTACTTTCAAGCAACTGAGCTGTTCTTTTTACCTCTGAGAGTCGACGCACATCTTTTTTTAGACATGCTACCCTCATAGTTTCACCAACCTTTATACCCAATTTTGTCATTACTTTATGCCTACCACTGCACCCATCATTATAAACAAATAACACTATCATATACACCAAGTTTTAAAGTTGGCCCAACATGCACAGTTTTTTGGATTCTTTCCCATATTATATGATGTAAACTTTCATATGGGTTTTGGGTTCGACCATTTGTTGTTGTTGTTGTTGTAATTTACGTCCTCCAACGTTAAGTCATATCGGTCGATGAATGGAATGGGTGAAATGTTGCTCAAATGAGCCCGGGGTCCATAGAGCTTAGAGTTACCCAACATTCGTCTTTCAGGATAAGATAAAACCCTGGAAAAACCTTATCCAAGTAACTCACCCTCACCGAGATTCGAACTCGGGACCTCTTGAACGTGAGGCAGACATGCTACCACCACGCTACCGAGGCGTGCTAGTGGAAGCCCTTTCTCAGTAATTCATCTTGAGAAAGTTCCCTAAATACTGGTTTAATTACCAAAAGAACCTATTCTGGAAGAGAATGTTTATGTTTCTAAGTGCCTTAGTTCAGAAATTTAAGGCTTTGGAAGTATGCTGAGTGAAATGTGTATGCAGAAGATCAGAAAGTGGGCGTGTCATTACGCCGCCATCTTTAAATTGGTGGATTAAAGAGCTTTAATACCAACTGATGCCCTATGTTATACATATCATTTAAAAGCTGAAGAACTATATACTTTTTAACACTAAAAAAATCGATTTGTTGAAGTCCATCGACCTCACAGTGCCCTTAACTATCAGATTTAAACATCTCGTAGCTGCAGCGAACAACAAATTGCGTATCACATAGCCTTGCTTACTACCTTCGAGTAATGAATGCCTTATGTTGGGAAAAGAAACATTCATCATGCAGTGTGAACCTTGCAAATTTGAAGAGTTGTGTGGCACTAACAGACGCATTTCCAAGATTCCTAATGTGTTCGCCTTCCCTTGATGAGGGTTTGGCCAAGTAACCTTATAACTTAGCATCACTTATTAAATTCCGGATAACCTCAATTGCAGAAACATTTTCGTCTAGTTCATTTACTACTAATACAAAGGCTTTAAGCCAGGTACACCAACGCCTGTAGGAGGCAAAGAAGCATCGGGATTAGTACTTCAATCCGTGACGGGACTTTTAGGAACTCTTTTTTTTCCCCCCATTGGAAACTAATTTGTTTACGTTAGGGTAAAGAGTTTGGATCGCTTCACACAATTTATACAAAACGATATCGATGCAAGTTACACGAATCATATTTGAGAAACTTGACCTTGAGCAGGTTATTCTTATTTATTATGCTGCAAAGTCTGTAAGCATAAGCAATACATTCTTGCAATTTATAACATTTGGCCATAAGGTTTCCAAATTTTCATTAAACGCCCTAACTGCTGTTATATAATTTCCAACTGGTATTTTTATGCAGGCTAGCAACAATTTTTGTTGGGAAACTTTTTTTGTCATTTTTTAATAAACCTAAGATTATATTTTCCACTTTTCTATCACTAATATTATCAATGGTGATCGAGACTTTTTTTCTTTCATTTTCATAAATGAACTACATGTGTCTTTATTCTTTTTTCTAATAACTATTTGGAATATAATACAATTAATTATTTCCGGGCTGTTTTGCCGTGGTCTGTTGGCGTAAGAACGTCCAAACGTTTCGTTCACAATTGCGGTAGACATCCTCAGTGGCGCGGTCGAAGTTTCGTTGCAGAGAGTTTCGCTGCGTCCAGACGCAGTAATAACACTTTATTGAAGAATACGTAGAGAAAAATCATGTCTATGTAGAACATTAGAGCTTGCTAAATTTATAGTTGTGTGTCCATGCGAATCGTACTAGATGAATAAGTAAAATTGAAGATAAGTTAGGGATATAAAATTCTAAATGAATTGATAAGGTAGGGGTCCCATATATCTAAGGAGCTGCTTAAAAAATGTGAGTAATGCTCATCCCATTATCCCAAAATTAGCACCAAATCTCATATATTCAGCTACCGCATCGCACGGCAATCATCTAATTATTGAGGCTGTGACAGGAATTCTATTCGTAGTTAATTTCTCTCCATCTTAATCAGCCACACGTTCGGGCGCAATTTGGTGCGAGATTTCTTTGTTTGAGATGGGATGTACGTTGACTGTTTCGAAGACCCAAGTCGAGAAGCCAGTTATAACAGGGTTAATTCGTTGTATTTTGAGTTGTTTCTTGATGATTGTGTTTGATTAAATAAGAGTCATGTGACATCTATTTTTCAGCCGTGGTTTGGAATAAAGTTTCGGAGAAGTCAAATTTTGTAACAATTTAATTGTATTATTTGGATTACATTTTACTTGAACTTCCTTTCCCAGTCACCTGCAGGTGATTATTGATTTTTCGTAACTAACGTTACTCCTATCTTAATTTTGTGATGGCCGATTTAATTCCACGTCACAACATTACGCCATACAATTATTACTACGGCCAATCACAAAATTACATACCTTTTTACTTATTTAAGTTACTACATAGATTTGCATAATCATTTTTTTATAAATGTATAAACTTTTCATAACTTTTCTAAATATAACTCGAAACTACTGTTACAAGGCGTTTAATCGCAATGAAACATAAAAAGTAAATATATGTACATTTTAAATATTGAAAATGTTGTTCCAAATATCGCCCACAATATCAAATGATAAAAAGGATTCCAAAACCCCAAAGATAATTCATTTTTATTTTTTCTCTTGATAAATTATTGCAAATACAAAAAGTGAGAAAAACACTAATATAAAGTGTTACATTTATAAAACTAAGAGTTTGCTCTACATCAAAAGACAAAAGTGAAATAGTAATAACCAAGAGTAATGTTTTGATGCCTACTTAATTACGATAATCTATTATGAATACAAGTAACTTTCTTTAGCAAAACCTCGTATTTACATGCTAAAATACAATTAGAAGTCCAGTTTACCTGCAAAAAACGCATACATAACATTATTTTTCTTACTTTGTTCTTTCTGGAATGGGAAGCTTCATGTGACAACTTGAAGCCATTTACACATTTTATCCATTGCTCTCTGTGCTTACCATTATAATAGGATCGTTTACAGATTGGACATTGGGTATTGTCACTATCAGAGCAGCTACTGTCATTATTATCTGTTGAGACCGAGGTTGGTTCTTCCTCTTATATTTCAGTTTCTCTTCTTCCTGGAGAAAGATCTCGTCGTCTCTTATTTGTATTTTTCTTAGTTTCTTTATTTTTTATATTTCCTGAGATTTTGTGTACTTTTGTTTGCTTGGTGCTTCCAGACTAAATATATTTTTGTTAAATGAGTTCACAAGGGGCTTTTGAAGGGAGATCCACTAATCAGTCTTCCACATTTTCTGCGTCTTCCACATGGTCGTTTAGGCAGAAATTTGAGTATTGGCATGATATCTTTTGGTGATAGTGGGGTAGACAAAGCTACTGAGCTTGTCCATGTCGATGATTGCTTATCTGTCATTGGAGAAGGTTTACTTTTCGATGGTGATGGTTGCTAGCTGTCGATGAGGAAGATTATTGATACAATGCTTCTCTTCTTCTGGTGTTAGAAAAGTCAGCATCTGTAAATATCTGGGAGTTTTAGGGCAAAATGCCTGTTACTTTAAAACTATTTATTGCCACGTTCATGTGGCTGTCGCTGCTACTTTCATCTTTACCTTGACTCACTGTTTACACATTGACATCTGTAAAATAAAATATAAAGCTTATTTCAAAGCAATCTTCAAAATATGGCATAGTAGGGCATAATAGGAGCACTTTAATGGGCGTTATTAAGAACATCCAAACCTTACAATATGGCGGACGCTAGAGAGGCAAACTCGAAAACTTTGGTATTAAAAGAATGCTTATTTCTTACACTGCCAAGCACATTACGGCTATCACAATCCATCACGAGACTTGTATCTCGTATACTATACTTGTGTAGTATCTCGTATAGCACGATTTAATAACTCACCAGGCTAAAATCTCTTCGAAAATTCGCAAAATAACAACAAAACGACGCAACCTCGTGAAACGAGCACAGTGAACAGCTGTGGTAAACAGGTATGCAGTACGTAAACAAATCCGCGTGGTAGCACCACTATACACAGCTATGCCATAGTTGGCGAGATTAGGACCCCTTCGCCTTATTCTATAAGCTAAGGGAAACACATGTGTCCTAAGTTATCTCAACCCAGCTCCGTTTCGTTCTTATATAACTCAGTTTTAAATGTAGAAATTGAACTTTATTCCCATTTGATGTACGAGGGTGGGTCAAAAAGCAATGCCTCCTATTTTTTCCCCTAAATAAGTAAGTTATGTGAAAAACTTGAATTTGGCACAACTCCTCAAACCCTCTTCTCCAATCTCCTGCAGTAGTAACTTCCTAAGTCAACAGGTGGCAGCACTGCATCCACTTGCAAAATGGCTGACATCGACATTCGTATGAGACAACGTTCTGTGATTGAATTTCTAACTGCGGAAGGTGAAACGCCAATTCGCATTGACGAAAGGCTAAAAAATGTGTCTGGCGATGCAACGGTGGATGTCAGCACTGTTAGACGATGGGTTCGTCGCTGTAACGAAGCTGAAGGGCAAACACCATTGGCAGATGAAAAGCGAAGCGGCAGACCGGTGATTGCAGTAACTCCATGCCACATTCAGCGAGTCGATGACATCATTCGTGGTGATCGCCGGGTAACAACAGGTGAATTGTGTCGCATTACCTCCCTCAGTAAAGGTAGTGTGATGACGATTATTCAACAACTGGTTTACTCAAAAGTTTGTTCACGTTAGGTACCAAGAATGTTAACCGCCCAAAACAAGGAAAACAATAGCCTCCGAACACCTGCAGCGCTTCAATTTGGAGGGAGAAGAGTTTCTGGAAAAAATTGTTACTGGAGACGAAAAGTGGTTTCAGATTTTTGAACCTGAATCAAAGGGCCAGTAAATGGAACGGCATCACACAACGTCACCGAAGGAAAAAACAAAATTCAAAACTCAGCGGTCGGCAGGGAAAATTATGGCGCCAGTATTTTGGGATGCAGAGGGTGTACTTATGATTAATTTTTTGGAGAAGGGATGCCTGGAAGCACGTCTTCGCCGAGTTCGCCCAACAAAAACTATGGCGGATATTCTTTTGCATGACAATGCAAGACCACACACCAACCGTTACACCACAGCAGAAATTGAGAAATTCGGATGGCAAGTCTTAACTCACTCCCCATTAAGCCCTGAACTGGCACCACCAGACTTCCATCTGTTTGGGCCACTAAAGGAAGCTCATCGTGGGATTCATTTTGAAGATGAGGAGGCTGTGAAAACGTCCGTGCGGCAATGGCTTAGGAAGCAAGACCGTGTGTTTTACCAAACTGGAATACATACCCTAGTTAAAAGGTAGACCAAAACTGTGGAAAAGGACGGAGATTATATTGAATAGTGACAAATTAATCGTAAATGTTGTAGTTTTCAAGCTATGTAAATTGGATTCAATTTTCTTGGCAATTAAAGGAGAAAAAAATAGGAGGCATTACTTTTTGACTCGCCCTCGTATATGTTAGCGTAGGAAACATAAAAAAAATGAAATGTATAACTTAAAATCAAGACTACATCTCAAAAATAGGAGATAAATTGTCCCATACTTTTAGTAAACCATGAGCTTATAATGAATGTCAGTTTTGTCAATATATAAAACAACTGAGCAGTCTTTATTGTGCTTATTCATCTTATATCACAGGAATGCCCCCCCCCCCAAAAAAATCTACTTTCTTTTTCCAGGTTAATCTTATACGAAACTCAAGAAGTATTTCGCTTTACTCCGCTGAGCTTATGTCGAAACAAAATAAATCACCTAGAAATGCACTTTGCAGAAGAAACTCTAGATTAATCTGTGCTGGATGAAATACTTGTTTGGAAAAAAAAGTTACACAAATGGAACTCGACACTGGCTGCATAGAAACCATAGAGAAGTCGCTAAGCTGCAAATGGACTGGAAAATAAAAGACAAGGAAGGCGTCTAGAAGGTGACTAAGTCTAAGGAAAGTAAAGAAAAGGAGAAAATAATTTATGTCGGCAATGGTCTCAAGTTACAAACAGGATATACAAGTAATATTTAGAATGTATTTTGCTCCTCTAAAAGAATATGCTTTTAATATGTTTGTTTAATGGTGCATAATTTCCTCCGTTCTATTGTTTTTTTTTTTTTTTTTTTTTTTGCACTAGAAATTAATTGTTACACAGAAAAATAATTCTTTGATGCCAAAATATGTTCTTAGAAGGGAGAGCATTTTTGTGCAACGTTCTTTTGCGCCCTATAAAAATAAGAAGCAGCTTAATTTGGGATGTTTATTGTTGAATGCAAAATATGTTATTTGTTTGGTGATAAGTAAAATTGATACTTATTATACTGGTCGCCAAACTAGAAAGTGATTGACAGTTACTAATCACATGGAAAAATGCTGTAAATAAACGGGAGGGGATGATTACGTCATAACGGTTATCATAGTAACCATTAGAAGGACCAATTAAGAGGCGAGACGTTTCTATGACAATGTTAGACGCTAAACCTTGGTTGCCAATATTCTGACACGTGCTTAGCATGACCTGCGGGCGAGCGAATAACGCAAACGCTACAGTAAACACAATACCTTAGCTTTTGTTTCTCTTCTGATAACGCTGCTTAAACAGAATGCTTTCATGTATATATTGCTGTTATTTTATATAAGGTTACAACAGAGATCCTGTACTGGCAAGTTCCTTTGCATTTTGTGATAATTTTCCTTGGTTTACGTGGGTGTGAGTTCGTCGCGTGTGTTTTGGCCATTTGCAAATGAGAAACTTCCTGAAAAAGGTATGTAGACGGCATTTCCCTACTTCAATAAGCATCAAAATGTCACAGGTACGCCTCTTTTGTTACGATGTTCTTTACATTGAAGTGTTCTTGCATGTTCTAGCGTTTGCCTGTAGATCCACGACATTTTGTCTTTGTGTACAATATTATAAATAATAATGATGACAATAAATACCCATTACAGTCGCAACTGAATCACCTTCGCACGCATAATCCTATTGCGCTCTCCACGTAGCAGCAATAAGCGGCAACTTCGCCTCTCTCTCCGTACGAAATGTCAATCACTTTCTAGATTGGCGACCAGGATAAGTTTCTTTTCAGCAAAGTTCAGCGTAGTTCATTATATTGATTGGGTAGTACTCCGTTATTGCTACATCTGCATATAAGCAGAAAAAGGGCAATGTTTGAAGAACAGAGTATATTGCAGTTTCGATACCTATTACGCTATAGGGTAGTGTGCATATCGCTTGAGACTTCTGTCAGGTCTCTTTACTTCACTTCTTTTTTCTTTCTTTTTTCTTTGGTCTTAAGAACCACCGTAAGAAGCCAGTGGAGCTGAAACGTTTTAAAAATAACGAGTACTGGGGCCGCGAGGTAAGGGGAGTCCTACCGTGGAACAAAGAAGCGAAGAACAGAATGGGGATCATGAAAAAAGTTTATAAAGTTTTCTGAGTGTTTGGGTGGTTAGTGCGTACGTGCGTGAGGGCGGAGGCCATGGGCCATGCAAAAATTGCTAGACTGTCACTTAATTCCTGCACGGAATGAGTGAAGCAAACTTGGCTGGTGTCTGCCTGTCTTGTTGGAGGTGTTTGCTTTATACAGTTCTTTAAAAAGTTCATGACTACGTTTCTTATTTTTACCTGTTTACCCTGCGCAAAATAAAGATACTAAAAAAATAAATTCATGATCCTGTTTTCACGTACAGAGGTGTGAAAATCAGTTTATTCAAAACTAACATTTGGCCAATTAATGTCCGATATTATTCAAGTCTCCAAAATATTTAAACTTTACTGGGTAAGCTGGCTTAGTAGCAACCCGCTAGGCTGTCATTCGGGAGGTCACGGTTTCGATCCCTGGTGGCTGCTCATTATGACTGGGTTTTCCCGTGGTGTTTAGCTGGTCAGGGAAAGCGAATGCTACAGTGATTTGTCTTTTACCATGGCTCTCCCGTTTCCTCTCATTTCGTCTCCCTCTTTCGCGTTACATATTGACTCTGGGCAATGTGTTGGTCGACGGCGGGCAAATGGCGCCGATTCTTGCAATTTGAAACTTATCAACTCAGTTAAAGCTTGGCCGTTTGAAACTCCTATGTTAGATGTAGTGTTTCTCCACAAGAGAGGGGATGACGTCAGCAGCAGCACAGCAGCAGCACGGAGGTGTCGTTGAAGGCTGAACCTCCTCCTCAGAGGAGGGCCCTTCGACATTCATTTTGCCATTTCGGGACCTTGCCCCTTACTGGCATGGTGGTGAGTTTTGATGATATGACGGTGGGTAGATGGTGGTCAATAGGTAATATAATGGTTGGTTAATTAGTTTTTAGGGATCAGTAGTTTAATGGATAGCTAAGATGTGGTTTGTAGGGACCTATGGTGGTTGCTAGCACTAATCTGGGTCGCTTGTAGGTTTCACCGGCGTCGAGGTCATATCCCCCCAGACCGCGGATTACACTGTTGAAGCTAGAAGGGAGTTTGTTATAAAAACCATGGGATAGGGTAATGATGTAGTCTGTGATTTTTGGGAAGGAGAGGTCTGCATGGATATTATCATTAGGGATGTACTAATCGGAAGCTGTTGCTATCCGAAGGTAGCGGTTTTGAAGGACTTGGAGTTTGTAGAGATGCGATTTTGCTGCAGGTCCCCAGACTGTGCAAGCATAGGTTAGTGCAGGGCGGAGTATTTGCTTGTAGGTATATGAGCAATTTGTTGTACAGGATCATTGTCGATTTCCTATTATACATAGGATACAGCATGGCCATCCTTCTGGACACTTAGTTTACCACAGTGATGATGTGTTGTTTCCACGTCAGACGCCAATCCAGGGTTACTCCGATGTATGTAGCGTCCGTGGATCATTGTACTTCTTCTCCAGCCAGGTGGAGGTTGGGTACATCTTGTAGAGTGCGGCGGATGAATGTGACTGCCTGAGATTAGTTGCATTTATCTTCAGGCGCCAAGTGATGAACCAGCTAGATAGCATATCAGCGTATCGCTGTGCCTTGGTTGCTGCTTTAACATGTGGCTTAGATGAGACTGTTAATGCGGTATCATCAGCGAATAGGTAAAGGTTACAGCCCATTGGAGCAGGGAGGGTGTTTATATAGGTGAGGAATAAGAGGGGACAAAGGACACTGCCTTGAGGTACACGGCGTGAATACTGTAGGGTTGAGAATGGATGTCGTCCCTGGCAACGACGAAGGAACTGTTTCTGAGCTAGGTGTTGATGAAGTGTATAAGGTATGCTGGCATATAGTAGTCGATGAGACGATGTATGAGGCCGCCATGCCACACCGAGTCAAATGCTCGAGAGATGTAAAGGAATAGTGCTGTAACGTAGTAGCTGTTGTTAAACCCGCGAATAACATCGTCCACGAGGCGAATTAACTGGTGAGAGGTCGAGTGCTGAGCTTGGCTCGCCAGTTTGCAATACAATTCGTCTTTAATTTTCTTCTCGTAAAAGCGTTACCAATACTTACAATTGGAATGTTTTTTTTATCAATTGAATGCTTCCTGTTTTATGTAATCAAGCACTTATTCCTTAATTAATCATTGCATTGCATCGAAAGTTACTGTACAGTAAATATTTGACTATTTGGCAAAGCTTTACTCTAAACCACAAGTTCTAAATTTAAGGGGACATTAGTACCCAAACGGCAAAACAATTTTTTTTTTCAGAAAACATTTTTCAAAATAAATATTATTTTCAACCTATCTAAAATAATGCCAATAGATGTAATGTGACAAATCCATCTGAAACATGGCGTATTTCACATTTGGATGCTTGCAATATCTTCAGTAATTGTATCCTATTACTTAAAGCAATTTGTTCTCCATATGTTTTTTACCTTGTACTTTGCAGTGAATATTGATGGATCAAGCTGATATATAGTGGAACTATACTTTGAATCACAATTTTCATCAAACACTCCATCAAAACAATTTTTTCGGCGCAAATCCAGGTGTAACTGGCAATATCTTTAAATAATATTGTACAAATTATTAATAACACTCTAAATTGATTATACATTAATTTCATTAAATTATATGCATTTGATTCTGAAATTAAAAATATTTATAGCGTTTTATCCTGCAACGTGGTCCTGCGGCGTGGCGTAGCGGGCTAGGGCAGCATGCCTTGATCCCTGGCCACGGAAAGTGGCCCGAGTTCAATCCCACCCATGTGGTGGGGATTTTAGGTCCCGGTTATAGGACCGGTGCCCACTCAGCATCGTGAGGGAAGTGAGGAGCTTACGCTAGGTAAGCGGCCCTGGTCACGGAAACCAACATCTGACCACATCTCCTCCCAGTATTGGTTGGATGGTCGTCCATCACTGCCGTGCGTAATTGGGCGTGAGGCCGGCAGTTGAGTTGGTCGGCCTTGGTCCCCTAAGGGCTGCGGCGCCAGTGGTTAACTTTAATCCTGTAACGTGGAGTTGTGTTCAGGCTCCCCGTCATGTTATGTACTTTTTGCGCTCTCCAACGGGACATAAATTTGAATAGTTTCTAAAATGTATGTAAATTGTGAAATATTGCCTGCGGAAAAAGCTTGTCAGTTTCTCCACCGTTTCAAAATTACAGCTGTTACGTAAACTGTTAGGGATGGCTTCTATTTCCTGCCTTCGGAAAAAATAATAAGAAATTAAAAATTGATATTACGAAAAACACTTATTTCAGGACTCACCATAACCTGTGTACATAATTTTAACAGCAGAAAGGAAAGGATAATACATCTTGTTGGTATTGGCAAGTAGAAATTTTGTGGCAGTCTTCATATAAGTAAACGGGAAGAAAATGGCATGAGATGTTTTAACGCTCACCCTTAGTATTCTGTCATCTCACTTCCTGCCAGATATTATTCATTATTATAATAATTATTATTACATTGTTGTCCTGGTGGGGGGCGCTCCATCAAGGGCATAGGCACAAAAGATTTGATAGTCGAAGTGCTAAGTTTCTCCTCCAAATCTTGTCATAGAATCACTGACAATGAATTAAGTTTTAAGTGATATCGTACACATCCTAAACATGAAAGGCTTAGCAGCTATCGAGAACTACGAAACGTACTTTTGACTGCTGAAATCTGTAAGCATCTCTTCAAAACAACTAAAGAGGTCTACTGGTTGAAACTCTACGTGGCGTTTCCTTAAAATAAGGTCTCCAAAGTGCTGGAGCCGTGAGGAACACTATTACTTGAGATCCGGCAACACAGGCGTGTAGCTTGGTTTCACTGCTTCAAATCCCCACCACAAA
The DNA here is from genome assembly GCA_030765055.1 of Mantis religiosa. Taxonomy (NCBI): domain Eukaryota; kingdom Metazoa; phylum Arthropoda; class Insecta; order Mantodea; family Mantidae; genus Mantis; species Mantis religiosa. The sequence goes on along the minus strand of CM060948.1, from coordinate 304,699,594 downwards.
GAACCCGTTGCAAATATTAGTCTTGGCTGGACAGCCGTTTGCGATGGAGCTTCCTATCACTTCCGTCGCCAAGTGCGAGTTGCGTGCAGTGATCCGTTTTTTGAGTGCCAAGGACACTAGCCCCACTGAAATTTACCGTCAGTTATGTGAAGTCTATGGGACACAGTGTATGGACGTCAAAAACGTGTGAAACTGGGTCAGAGTTCAAAGACAGACGTACAAACGTCCATGACGAACAGCGTTCTGGTCGGCCTTCGGTTTCAGCCGAAACAATTGCAAAAGTGCAGCAAGAAATGCTTAAAGCTCGGAGTGTGACAGTTGGCGAGCTATGTGAAATTATCCCTGAATTCAATAAGACTACGATTGACAAGATTTTGACCGAACATTTGCATTATCGCAAAGTGTGTGCGAGGTAAGTCCCCAAAATGCTCACCGAAGTCCATAATCTCCTGGCGCAGTTCGGATGGGACATCCTCAACCATCCCCCTACAGTCCAGACCTAGCACCTAGTGATTACCATCTGTTTCCTGAGATGAAGTCACACTTGGTTGGAACACATTTCCAGGCCGACGATGATTTGAGAATCAAGGTTGAGCGCTACCTGCGCAACTTGGCGGGAGAGTGCTATGACAAGGGTATACAAAAACTGCCACAGCGCATGTAAAAGTCCATCGATCGCAATGGTGATTACGTTGAAAAATAGCTGTAAGTTCTGTCTTTCGTTCGATGTAACATTCATTCACAACAAACATGTTTTCTATATTAAATAAAATTGGAGACCTTGCTTTACCACGTTTGTATATATATATATATATATATATATATATATATATATATATATATATATCCTCGAATAGAAGAGTGAAATGTGTATATTCGTGCGTATACAGTTTTATCTAAACCAACCGGTAACGTTTTTCCGATGTTAAGATGAATGACCGAAGCAGAAGGATTGCGATCTTCCCTTGCAGTGCCGTAGAGAAGCGGTTCTCGTTACCAATTTGTTGTGTAGTTCTTCGGCTTCGCTTGAAAACTAGTTGGAGATCCTCACACATACATACGTAGTTGGCACGTACTGTAATATAAATGGCTAGCAAGCTACCAAAGAGGCTTACATGTCTCTGGAGACTTATTTCCTCTGGCATGACTTTCCATTTGCCTTTAAGAGAAACTGATCACGGAAATTTGCACAAACTGCTTTTCTATAAAAAGTGGTGCGCACCGTTTTTGCGACCTGAAAAACTACGCAATAAAGATTCAGTCGTCGTAATTTTTTTTAAAAGAGCAGTAAAACTGCTGTCGCAGTTTCAGTTCTCTTGCCAATCCGTTTGCTTAGCGTCCAGAGTTTGGTGATTGCTTTTTTGCAGCTGTTAAATTGTTTTGTTGCTGCAGACGAATAATAATCAAGGGAATGTATTTACATTACAAACTCAGATGAAATATATTATGCTATGTTTTAAAAGTTCGATATTAAATTAAATATAAATAATTTATTTTAAGTCTCAAATAAAATCAACCAAAAGCAAAACTTTTAAAATAGATGCTTTATACAATTCGGTGAGGAAATGCTGCACATCGAGTTCGAGCATGCATGTCGAACTCGCTAACGTCAAACTCGCTAAGGTACTTCGTCATGTTTCATGTTGTGGGATGGTTCAAGTTAGAGATTTGTTTCGTACTTAAATATTTTGCATAACTTCTGTTTATGCAATTTTTTTGGAAAACAATCAGTAAAACATAATAACTGAAGTAGAAATTGTAATCTGACAGTGACCAAATATTTTGGTTCCCGTAATGAACCATTTATACGCACGAAGTTACCACAAGACAAATAGGTTTCTTGAGATCAGTTAGACTTCGCCGAAATAATATAGGTGGTGGGGGTAATGTAGAGTACCGAACTGGAAGCTATTTTTGGACTTTTATTCCATGGTCTGCTGTAAATAGTTATTTCAGACTTTTCGTCCACGACTGCGGCGGATATCTTTGTCTTTTTTTTTTAATTTACGTCCTCTAACGTTAAATCATATATGACGATGAATTGAAGGGATGAAATGATGCTCAAATGAGTCCGGCGTCCAGCGAGCGGAGAGTTACCCGACATTCGTCTTTACAGAATAAGGGAAAACTCCAGAAAAACCTTAACCAGGTAACTCACCCTCACCAAGATTCGAACTCGGGACCTCTTGAACGTGAGGCAGACATGCTACCACCACGGCATCTTTAGTGGCGCGGTCTAATTCTCATCAGAAAATATAGCGTCGCTTTGACGTGTTGATTGTCAATAAATGACGGATCAATCAGCGGAAAGCGCTCTCGGAATAAATATAGCAGCATTGACAGTGAACACGGATGTGTGACATTCTCCGAAGAGATTTGGGCCGCGCTACTGGAGATATCCACCGCAGTTGTGCACGAAATGCATCTCAGCGGACCACGGCATAACAGTCCGAAAATGTCTTCCAGTTTATGGACTCCATCTTGAAGCTCTATGTGCTAGTCAGTGATTGCCTGAATATGGGTAACTTACAACGGCCTCCCTATAATGGGGAATCGAATAACGGATCCTTAGGACAAGAATTAGCAATATACTGCTGTTTAAACGCTTCATTGAGTCGAAAGTGAGACTTTGTTGAGTGCTTTCAAGGTCGATATATATATATATATTTAGTATAATACGTATGCAGTTTTCTTCTCTAGATATGCAATAAGCCTATAAAATTCTTTATATTTATCTTTAGAAAATTTTGTTGTTATTTTATTTAAATAATAATATAATTTCTTTTTTTCCTAATTATTTCATTTATCATTTTGTTCTGGATGTATTTGCCATATTCAACTCTTAATAATAAAGCATTTTCGCATTCCCATATACTATGTTCAGGGGCACCTGTTTCTCCATATGCACATAAATTACTGTCTCTTTGACCGAACCGATATAAGTACTCGGGGTACGGACCATGACCTGACAAATAATGGAGTACCATGTGTTGACTGTAAATATCTCATTAATAATCTTTCCTTTATATCGGGTAAAAACGAGTAAGTCCGCCTACCTTTTTCACTGGTATCCCATTCATCCTGCCAGGTTTCTATTATTTTTCCATTTAATTCTAATTCATCTTCGCTCCTAAACCTCGCTAATTGAGATAGAGTCAACACGAAAAATTCAATGCCATGGCCGGGATTTGAACCACGGATCTCCTGGTTTCCCTCCAGTCGCTCTAACCCATTGAGCTACCATGGCCAACGTGCCGTCCTGACATTAAATTCTCCAATTGACTCATACATTTCCCAGGTAAACCACTAAGGGCCATGGCATTGGATTTTTCATGTTGACTCTGTCTATCAAAAATCTTAGCCTATATATGGCTAGTGTGAAGAAATGATTAATTTCCATCAATTAAATAAATTATATGAGTTAAATGATGAAGCATGGGACTCAAGTACTTACGATGGTAAGTCGCCAGAAACTGCGTATCTCGAATGCGAGAGCCCCTAGTGGTTTACCGGGGAAATATACGAGTCAACTGGAGAATTTAATGTCAGGACGACACGTTGGTCATGGTAGCTCGATGGGTTAGAGCGACTGCATGGAAACCAGGCGCTCCGTGGTTCAAATCCCGGCCATGGCATTGAATTTTTCATGTTGACTGTATCTTTCAAAAACTTTAGCCTATATATGGCTAGTGTGAATAAATGATTACTTTCCATCAATTAACTAAAATACTATTCATATATTTTATGTACTCTCTATACGCCTTCTTTTCAGATACCTATGAATTAACTGCTTCGTTTTGATGCTCCTCAATTGCCAGTTCTCACACCAATTGTGTTTGAATTGTAATTTGTAGCGTTTGACACCAGTCTGTCCGACAGCACATTCTCTGATGAGATATTATATAATTTAAATCAGTAATTTATGTATTTAATGTAATCAGTAGATTTCTGTTTTATATCAAACCATCAAGGTTAGAGCACACAATAAGCTGCCACACATGTGTGCTGTGTATTTTAAGCTTTTATTTAAATTATTCATAACTCCTTTTAAACTCCCCATTCGTGCGTAAAGTGTTTACAGGCAGATAAATATTTAATGCAATACATAAGTTTTCCGCACTTTATAAACGCCTCCTAAATTGAAACAACATTTGTCATTTTTAATTCATTTCCGTGAGCGGATATGTGGTTCGGATGAAAGCGAGGTATTTAAAAGCACTGTTCTGCAAGCATTAGTGGAAATACTAAATGTATTTGGGTTCATTAATTATGCACACTTTTCGTATAAACAAAAACCCGTGTTTCGCTAAGCAGCGAAGTGTAAAATTTATGAGACCAGGAAACCGTTATTGCACTGCATTGGTTCGCCTGAGTACAGGTTCCAAAGGTAAAAGTGTATTGCTAGCAATAATGCCGAAATAAGTGAACCGGTAGATTAACTTAATGGCCAATGGATATTACTATTCATGAAATTCCATATTTAAATTCATGAAATATTGCTACAGGAGTCCCAAACGGAATACCGATTTTAATATTTATTTTCTTGTTTATTACCTGGTATCTATAGTAGTAACTTAGGGAGTTAATGAGACATGGTACATTTTTCAACCACTGCTAGGGAAACAACTAGGATTGTAAGAAAATCGACCTCCCAGGAAGGTATGTCATGATGAATGATAAACATAAAAAATTATTTACATTTACAGCCACTTACTTATAGTAGGTAATAAGAAATGGGTATTACAGAACACTACAAAATTCGATGTTAAGATTTTAAAGAAAATGTAAATGTTGAGGTCTCCTAACATCAAAAGCTGTACATTTGAAAAAGTCCTGCGCATGTGTCAAAAATTCGAACTTATGACAATACTTATAGTAATTGGAAATTAATTGTTCTTTCACACTAGCCGTGTGTAGGACGCACTATGAAAGGGTAGAGCCAGACTGAAAAATGCAATGCCATAGCCGGGATTTTGAACCACGGAGCTTCTGGTTTCCGTCCAGCCGCTCTAACCATTTGAGCTACTATGGTCAACGTGCCGACATGACATTAAATTCTCCAACTGACTCGTGTTTCTCCAGGTAAACCACTAGGAGTTCTCATAAACACATGAGACAGCTACCTTAATGGCGACTTACTATGCTGTAAGTACTTTAAGGCCCGGGCTTTATAGTTCGGACCACTATTAGGTACAATTAATGGAAATTGATTGTTATTTCACACTAGCCGTGTGTGGGACGCACTTATGAAACACGAGTCGGTTGGAGAATTTAATGTCATGTTGGCACGTTGGCCATAGTAGCTCAAATGGTTAGAGCGGCTGAACGGGAACCAGAAAATCCGTGGTTCAAATCCCAGCTATGGCATTAAATTTCTCAGTTTGGCTGTACCCTTTCACAGTGCGTCCTACACACGGCTAGTGTGAAAGAGCAATTAATTTCCATTAATTGTACCTAATGAAGCCCGCGCCTTAAAGTACTTACAGCATAGTAAGTCGCCATTAAGGTAGTTGTCTCATGTGTTTATGACAACTCCTAGTGGTTTACTCGGAGAAACACGAGTCAGTTGGAGAATTTAATGTCATGTTGACACGTTGGCTATAGTAGCTCAAATGGCTAGAGCAGCTGGATGGAAACCAGAACATCCGTGGTTCAAATCCCGGCTATGGGATTGAATTTTTCAGTCTGGCTCTACCCTTTCACTGATAGTAAATAATTATATTTATTGGAATATTATGTTATAGTTAAAAATTAACTTCTTTACGTTTTATGATTGGATGATGACAGGTAATAATTGTGTGTGTGTGTGTGTGTGTGTGTGTGTGTGTGTGTGTGTGTGTGTGTGTGTGTTTGTGTGTGTCTGTGTTATCTGTGCACAGAATAACTGAAAACCAAATGATAAATTCTTTAAGCTCAGCACCTTCGAAAAATGTAACACGGAAGTTTTTAAAGAGTTTCCCATCACATGTGACATTTCAAGAAGTCGTGGTTTTCTTAAAAATACCTGTTAAAATTTTAATTAAAATACCACATATTTATGGTATTTAAATAACAAATGAAATGTATATCTCGGATTTTCTGGGATTGGCTTGTAAAGTCCACCTTATTCAAAAAGAATTTTATATAGTTTTAAACACCTGCTAAACCTTATAAATAGAACTAAAATATGCCACATAAAAATATATTTCTTTAAAAGTAGATATAAAATTTATTTCAAATAATATTGTTTGGCATTGGCTATTTCCGAAAATCTTTTTTCTGGTTTACTGGCTTCAGTCGATCAATGCGTTGTAAGTTTCTAAATGTTTGCTATTCATTTGTTCCTTGTGATGGCATTGAAATAACATGTAATTTTAAAGCCCATAGCTAGCCGCTATAAAACAACTGAATGTCGATTCAATTTGCACCAATCCTCTTCTACCTACAATGAAAAGTATAATGAACCTATTTCTCTAAATCTTTATCTGATTAACGTTAGGTAGATAGAAATATGCCCGCATCGGTGGCGTAGATGGTAGCGTGTCTGCCTCACATTCAAGGGTCCCGAGTTCGAATCTCGGTCAGGGTGAGTTACCAGGTTTCCCTTATCCTGAAAGACGAATGTCAAGTAACTCTAAACTATATGGACCCTAGGCTCATTCCACCCATCCCATTCATCGTCCAATGTGACGGAACGTTGGATGACGTAAATTACAAAAAGATAGAAATATGAGTAAGGCTGCTTCAGAACATTTTATAGAATCTGTATCAAAATGGAGAGTAAGTAAAAATCTAGTGAGCGTTACACATCATTTTCCTTTAAAAACGCAGGGTAACCTTATGGTATTATGATCACTCCAACCTAACCTCTAAAATCTTATTTAAATTCCCTGAATGTGTTGAACGTGTTTTTCAATTTTTCAGGTTTGTCTTAAGTAAAAGAATGGTGAGATTAGTATGAGCCATCGTACTATATTTTATTAAGTACAATTCAGATTGACAGGATATTAATTTTCGGCACTTAGTTGCATGATAGCATCTTACCAATAGTTCTTTGTGAAAATCCATTCGCTTCATTCTTGCTGTTCATAGGCCTTCGGAGGCCTTTAAAATCTTGGGAGTTTTGCAAATCGATGAACATTTTATTCAGGCTTAATTTTGTTTCGCTACCGCCAAAACTTAAATTACAAGTTTCTGCCTTAAAATTTCGTTCAAATAGTATAGAGTAAGCCAACTGCAGTGTCTTATTCACGTCGTACATTGCACTCAAATAACGTACAAAATAGGCCTAAATATTATGGCAAGGTATTCATTCGCAGTTATACATTTGGAAAACTAAATAAATGTTATTTTTATACAATTACTAGCAGACCCGGCAAACTTCCTACCGCCAATAAAATTTGTCTGAACTTATCTATATAAACAAAACAAATTCGGATTAGTTTGTTATTTATTCTGTAATTGGGGGACAGTTTAAATACAACAAAGCGAATCAATTTAAAGCTTTCTGATAAACAATACTTTTTGTCATTTTTGCAATGCGTAAATATATAAAGATGGTGGCTTTCCGACGCACTAACATGCGACGTATACGAGGGGGGGATCCAAAAGAAACCGAATTGTTGTCATAAAAACTTTATTGATGAATCTTTTTACAAAATTACTTCAGTCACCTTCAAAATACTCTCCATTACATGCGATGCATTTGTCAAGTCTCTTTTCCCACTGTTGGAAGCCTGTTTGGAACTCTTCGAGTTTGATATTGTCCAGTGCCCTTTGCGAAGCTGTTTATACCGCCTTCACATCGTCATAACGCTCCACTTTTAGCGTTTTTTTTCAATCGTGGAACTAGGAAAAAGTCGCACGGGGCTAGGTCCGGCGAATACGGAGCGTGGGGAACGACAGACCACCTCTGAGATGCCAAATAGTGGGTCACTCGTAAGGCCGTGTGTGCTGGAGCGTTGTCGTGATACAGAAACCAGTCACCTGGTTCCTCCTCACATCCTCTCACAGACGCCTTAAAACATCCAAGTAAAACTGCTGGTTAACAGTCTGGCCAGGGGCTACGAATTCCCGATGCACAGTTCCACGATAATAAAAAAAGACAATGATCATCGTCTTCACATTTGACATCACTTGCCTTGCTTTTTTTTGGTCTGGGAGAGTTGGGAGTCCTCCACTGGCTTGACGTTTGCTTGGTTTCTGGGTCATAATCGTAACATTAACTCTCATCCCCTGTAATGACTTTGTTCAAGAAGTTCGGATCACGTGCAATCTCTGTTTTCAAGTCCGGACACACATTCATGAAGATGGTTTTGTGAACCTGTGTGAGAAGGCGCAGAACAAATTTAGCAGCAACACGTCTCATGTGCAAATCCTCCCTCAAGATCCGCTGGCTCGAGCTCCAAATGATTCCTGTCGCTGTTGAAATTTGGTCGATCGTTTGGCGACGATCCTCGTTGATCTTTTGGCGGACCTTTTCAATGTTCTCCTCATTTTGCGATGTTGAAGGGTGTCCAGAACGAGCTTGGTCTTCAACACACATCTCACCACGTTTAAAGCGCCCAAACCACTCGTAAACCTGTTTGCGGTTGATAGCGTCCTCCTGGAAAGCTTCCTGAAGCATTTGTTGTGTCTCCGTTGCAGTATTTTTAAGCAGGAAACAATTTCACACACACTCTTTGTTCTTTTAAAGTTGCCAGAAAGACTTCGCAGAGGTAACCCGCCAACAGTCAGAGAAACACAATACCACACTTGCACGTTCAGCTCTGCACTGACGCCGTCTGCGCAGCTGTTTCATGAAGGTCTCTACTAATATCATCTAGCGTGAGAGCCCTGCACTTCGTCTACGAGTGGCAGTGCCCTCGGAGTATGGTTTCTTTTTGGTCCCCCCTCGTAATTTTCCATGACAGAAACAGGGAAACTCCAAGTTGATTCCGCTAACTTCCAACGACTGCCCTTGCGATTTAATTATGGTCATCGCAAAAGCCAAGCGCACGGGAAATTGTAGACGCCTAAAATCAACAGGTAAATCCGTTTGAATAATCGGAATACACCGGATCAATATATCATATCCTTTGTACTTTCCCTTGATGATTGTTGCCTCGATGACGTTATTCATTAACTTTTTCACAGTTAGTCTCGTTCCATTGCACAGTCGTGGTTGATACTTCTACGACCTAAGTCGTCCTTGGCATAGTCAAAAAGTCTCCGCGAACTTCGCAAAGTTACAAAGGAACTACATTAATTTTGTGTCAATTCAATCCACATTCACGAATTCATTAACACAAATTATAAATAAGATTCACCAATACTTGACAGTTTTCTGTGGTCAAATATTCACAGTGTTATAATGCGTTCAGAAGTTGATGTGTATAATCTTCTAAAGGTCACATGCTACATAAAAATTGCAGTCCTGATAACAAACGACTAAAGTTGTATAATAAAATATGGTAAGTGAAATAACATATATCTACTCTGTAATGCGTTTGTCTGTCGAAAACAAAAGAAGGTGTATGTATTCCGTAAAAGTTTGCGCGTGTAATGTTATATTTAGTTAATAACCTGGTACATTATCACTTCAGGTTTTTTTTCACTTTTTAAACCTTCCTTGTACTTATAAAAATATTTCAAAACCAAAATTTGGCAAATCGGTTCAGCCGTTCACGTATTTTTGTGAGACTAACAAACGTCACTTGATTTATATGTATATTGTAAAGAATATTTATTTATACTTTGTTATATAGTATATAACTAAGCAGCCAAAATAATTGTATTGTGGTTCGCATCCGTTTCTTAGTGCCATCTAGCGTGTGCATTTCAAAAAAAGGAGTTTTACTCGACAGAGCGTTGAGGCGGATTGACCTACAGGTGACCAGCGCTGAGATCGTTCCTTATCGGGTCTTATCTGATCAGTTATAAGAGTTAAATATTATACTCTATCTCACGCTAGTTTAATCCTGCTGTAAACAACAAGGCGGAGCTAACTCTCCACGTGTTACACGCTACATGCACGCACATAAGTTTTGCAGCAGTGGAGAATAGAGAATAAACAGAATTGGGTTGCACATTAATTTATTAAATCTATTAGTTGGAATATTAATAGGGTCATGCAGTAACATAATGGTTACCTTTAATCAGTTTTCTACGAAAACTTCTGATTTGGCCCAGATATTTACGCCTCCACTCAAACCACATCCTGTACCCTGGTGTAATTCTTCGCACCATCGTCGTCGCGAAGAAGTCCGTTTAGCCCGTCTCCGTATTGGACACTGCCATTTTAGCCACCGACATTTTTATCTGCTAACCCTGCACCTTTTTGTGCCCACTGTCCGACATATTTTAACGGAAAGCCAGGTTTTAGTGCCCACCCGTAACTCCCTACGTTTTGCGACTACCCTGAAACAGGTGTTGGCGGACAATCTTAGTGCAGTGGAGCGAGATTTAGCTTTCATCCGCCTTAGCGGTATGGACAGTCGCATCTAGCTCGACACCGGCCTTTAGTGCTTTTATGGTATAGTTTTTAGCCTTTTATTGACATATATTTACATGCTTTTCCGGTTTTAATGTGTTGATTTTAGCTGTGTAGACCTTTTACCTTTGTAAGGGCCCTGATACACGTAGCAGTTGTGCGCCCTAAACTGAATTCTACTACTACCTACCACTACTACTACTACTACTACTACTACTACTACTACTACTACTACTACTACTACTACTACTACTACTACTACTACTACTACTACTACTTCTACTACTACTACTACTACTACTACTACTACTACTACTACTACTGCTGCTGCTGCTGCTACTACTACTACTACTACTACTACTACTACTACTACTACTACTACTACTATAGTATAGCAACGCAAAGAAAATCCCTGTAAGGAATGTGCCATGGGACAAGAAAAGCGAATGTGTGGAGCAAAGGACGCCTGCTATACAAGGACCAGACCGTTAAAAAAACATGCACCCTAATCACTCTGTACATTAAAACAGAGATGATTCATTCACAAAAGCAGAAGCTGTCAGAATGTTTCTGAATGGTCTGTAACTGCACTGACATGGGGTGTCATAAATCTGTCCAGGGAGGGTGTGGCAACATTCGCCCTCCCCCCTGCGTCTTATCCCTCGGAGACTTTCTCTCCTGCGGAGGAGTATACTACTACTACTACTACTACTACTACTACTACTACTACTACTACTACTACTACTACTACTACTACTACTACTACTACTACTACTACTACTACTAATACTAATACTGCTGCTGCTACTACTACTATTACCACTACTACTGCTGCTGCTACTACTACTATTACCACTACTGCTGCTGCTGCTACTACTACTATTACCACTACTGGTGCTGCTGCTGCTGCTACTACTACTACTACTACTACTACTACTACTACTACTAGTAGTAGTAGTAGTAGTAGTAGTAGTAGTAGTAGTAGTAGTAGTAGTAGTAGTAGTAGTAGTAGTAGTAGTAGTAGTAGTAGTAGTACGTCTCCACATCGCAATATCTTCTCTGTCCACTATAACTGATTTCCGCCCTCGCTTTTGAAATGTCAATCCAATATCTACCAACAACCGATGGAGAGTACTTCGTGAACAATTTGGCAAGTCTGTGTCAGAATTTACCGCATGAAAAACCTTATTTAGAATTGGCGGTTCATTTCTGAAAAAATAATCATGACTTTTACTGCGTATAGCACTTGTCTTAAAATCGTCGTGTTCCTCCACGCGCTGTTTGCATTTACGCGATTTTCCCGTTGTTCTTACAGTTCCGGATGTTTTCTTTTCCATTCTAACATTATGCACACTACTTGCGGAAACACCAAAGAGATCACCAGTTACTTTCTTAAAATGTTATACACAATTCCGGGTTTCTTTCTTTAAGCACCGCGAAACAATGCACGATCATTAGCCTCTCGCCACTTTTTAAAGGTTAGCCTCGATTGTGTTTTATTTCGGCTGAAGCACGGCCTGCCACATGATGAAAAGCTTACTGATTTTAAATTGCATATATATAAGTGTTCTCGTGCCTGTGAGATACGCGAGATGTACAGGAAATACAGTGTTAAATATCAGAAGCAACTACACACTATAGACAATAACATCTTAATCGAACAGACCTCGTTGCGAGAGAGCTGCCTGGTATAGGAATGCATATAAAATCGCAGTGTGCTTTAGTAATTGTTAAATAAATGCAGCTTAATTTAACATAATAAGTTAAATGTGTGTATAACTTCACCTGACTTCTCTCTAATCTGTATATAGCATACTATTATGCATATATCTGTTGTAAATATTCCTCTCAGGACTCACGAGCTCCAGAACACATCTATGTGGTATGTGAAGCAGAAAGATGAAATGTGAGGCTAATACGTTTATAAGAATCGAAACATTTGCATAATTTTCTCTCTCTCCGAAATCAGCTCTCACAGAACAGTGATCAGAAAACCACTTACAGTACTGTACTTAAAAAAGAGGTTTACCGTACGCATGCAAATAAAACAAAACGCCCATTAACTTTGCTAAACCAATCAACAGCTTAACCGCTTTCTGCCCCAATATTTCAGTCTCTCTTCCCGCCCAGATGTTTACAGCAGGATTAAACTAATCCTTGTTTCAAATTAGCTTGCCTCATATCTCTTAACGGTCACGTGACCTTATCACCTCTCATTGGCTGCTATTGTAGTATAGACCGTTGTACGGTAAAATTTAGTTCGTTATTTAACATGGTGATATATCTTTATATGTTGGAAGATAATTTTCAAATTTATATTTTCGTAACTGCTTTGATTAAATATATTACGCAACAGAGTTGATTTATCTGAACTGGATGTTAATTCTTAAACGAAGTAAAGAGGGGGTTCCTTTGCTCAGAACCCCGTCTTTCAATGGCACGATAGCACGTACTTCGGCGGTAGTGATGACATATTTGTTTATATGACTTTTATCACTGACCTTGTGTTGAATTGGATTAGTCATATATCGCCATTCGAAGGTGTGCTATGCCGAATGCGAGAGCTAAATTATTTTATTGATCGTTTATTGCGCGTGTACTTATATGTATAATGGCGGAGTTTACCGCCAGTTTTTAAATGAAGCATCGCAAGCGAAAACCTTTACAAATTGGCGAAAAAAGAATTGTGTTGCATGTGTTTAATGCTCTCACAGAGAAGAATACGTCTTTGCCAGTGAGAGAAGTCGAATAGCTGTGCTCGGAACTTACAGGTGTGAGTGCTAGATGCGTAGGAACATCGCGACATGAAATTGAGACAGCAGGAAAGCTTACCTCTCCAGGGGCGATATTGCTGTGTGGCGAAGACGTTATTTAAGGACAATAAGACTGTACCGGGATACAAGTCGCAAAATATACCACCTTGACGAGACTTGGGTAAATGAAGGACACAGGACAAGTATGGCGTGACACGACTTTTAAGACTGAAAGACAAGCATTTTTGCAAGGTATGTGTGCTGATTTAAAAAGTCCCAATGGAAAAGGCCGAAGGCCGTTCATTGTAAACTTGTTTCAGTTTCATTGCTCATTCATCTAGTTTCAACTTGCTCAGTTACATTGTAAACTTGATTTTTTGCATGCCTTCATATTCCTATTTGTATGATTTTATCTACCTTCCTGGCAATTATTATGACGTTTACTGCAGATTTATATGTGACGAGATGACACCGCCTGTGGCCTATGGCGCGAAAGCATTAGCCAATTAGAATGAGCGGGAAGGTAGTAGCACGCGAAATGAATACATGTAAGCGGGGCAAGGTTATATGAAACAGAGATTAAACTGTGTGGTTTTGCTCAAACTCACGCGTGAAAATGCCACGTCAGAAACCAAACATTATCCCTCATGATGGTGCACAATTTAAAATCAACTCCAGTAGGATATCCATTTAACAACCTTGGCTGCGTTAACCACTTATCGATTCGAGTTGGTTAAAGTTTACTTAAGAGGTTTCTTACTCATACTCTTTGTAAACTACATAAATAATCTAAGGCGCAGAATGTCGAAGGATAACGATCTCATTATATAGTAATTGGCGAGCTGGACGAAGGAAACGTTACGTAATACAAAATCTCGGGTTCCCTTATAACTGGCGCATCTTGTCTGTCCCATATCTTAAGTTACGGGGTCCCTTGTGGCCTTAGCGCGCCATGCAATTTATTCCTCAGTTTATGTAACACTGCACCGTTCACTGAGAAAATCAGCCATATAATTAAGGAGCTCCTTTGTCAATGAATCTTGTCACAGGCATTTATTTACTAGTCGCATTCACGTGTTTTCTCGCTGTAGATATTTATTGCTATGTGCAGAGCTTGAAATATGAAAGCTTATAGTTTTACAAGAAAACACAAAATGACAATTTTTACTCTCTCTGGCCTCACTGATTTCACCAGTTGTACAAGTTTTCAGGTACTATCATCCCAAGAAAAGCATTTTTAGAAACAGTACCCTGTCTCCCCCCCTCTCTCTCTCTCTCTCTCTCTCTCTCTCTCTCTCTCTCTCTCTCTCTCTCTCTCTCTCTCTCTCTCTCTCTCTCTCTCTCTCTCTCTCTCTCTCTCTCTCTCTCTCTCTCTCTCTCTCTGTCTGTGTGTCAGGTATGTATCTGAGTGTATGTTGTTCATCGGTATGCCTTATCTCTGTTTCATACAACCTTACCCAGCTGACATTTATCACCCCGCGTGCAACTACCTTCCCCCCTCATCCTAATTGTCTAATGTTTTTGCATCATGGATCATAGGCGGTGCCTTCCCGTCACATTTAAAACTGCTGTAAACGTTATAATAATTGCCGGGAAGATAGATATAATCATACAAGTAAGAATATGAAGGCATGCAAAAATACAAGTTTACATTGAAAACTGAGCAAGTTGAAACTGAATGGATGAGAAATGAAACTGAAACAAGTTTTTAATGAAAGGCCTTCGGCTTTTTACACTGGAATTTTTTTAAATCAGCACACATACCTTGTCTTAAAAGTCGTGTCACACCATACTAGTCGTGTGTCCTTCATTCACCCAAGTCTCGTCAGGGTAATATATATATATATATATATATATATATATATATATATATATATATATATATATACCTTTATGTAATTTATGTCCTCCAACGTTAGGTAATATCGGACGATGAATGGAATGGGTGAAATGATGCTCTAATGAGCCTAGCGTCCATAGAGCTTAGAGTCACCTGAAATTCCTCTTTCAGGATAAGGTAAAACCCTAGAAAAACCTTATCCAGGTAACTCACCCTGACCGAGACTCGAACTCGGGACCTCTTGAACATGAGGCATACATGCCACCACCACGCTACCGAGGCGGGCGTAGTATGTTTTGCGATTTGTATCCCGGTATAGTGTGATTGTCCTTAAATAACGTCTTCGCCACACAGCAATATCGCCCCTGGAGTGGTAAGATTTCCTGTTGCCTCAATTTCATGTCGCAATGTTACTACGGACCTAACACTCACACCTGTAAGTTCAGAGCACAGCTGTTCGACTTTTCTCACTGACAATGACAGATTCTTCTCTGTGAGTGCATTAAACACATGCATCACAATTCCTTTTTCGCTGCCTTGTAAAGGTTTTCCCTTGCGATTCCTCAGCGAAAAACTGGCGGTAGACTCTGCCACTATACACATAAGTACACGCGCAATAAACGATCAATAAAATAATTTAGCTCTCGCACTCGGCACAACACACCTTCGAAAGGCGATATATGACTAATCCAGTTCAAAACAAGGTCAGTGATAGAAGTCATGTATACAAATATGTCATCACTACTACTAAAGCACGTGCTATCGTGCCATGTGCTTGAGAGCAAAGGAACATGCTCTTTACTTCGTTTAGGAATTAACATGCATTTCAGATAAATCAACTCTGTTGCGTAATATATTTAATTCAAACGAAAAAATAAATTTGCAATTATCTTCCAATATATAAAGATATATCACCATGTTAAATAACGAACTAATTTTTACCGCACAGCAGTCTATACTGCAATAGCAGCCAATGAGAGGTGATAAGGTCACGTGACCGTTAAAAGAGATTCTCGGCAAGCTTATGTGAAACAAGGATTAGTATCCAAGGAATTTTTATTCTAGTAGCACTGAATCGCCGTAAAGTCCGACCACCCGAAACAACGAAACTCGGAACTGAAAGAAAGAGAATAGACCGAAATGTCTCAAAACAACACCCGCTTTACTTAGGAAAAGCTTCCTAATTTCTCTTTTTCCATAAATGTGATTAACATTTTTTATTAAAATGTAGCATTAGCGTACTGATATGAGAAATAAAATAAACATATTGTTACGATCTTTAGAGGAATATAAACATTAATACAGGATATCATAATGATAATATGTGTATAACGGCGCTCAGCTGCAGAGGTTTTCAGCGCCCTAGGATATCTTAATAGTAATATAAAAGTAAGGAATTTAAACTGTGATGTTACATATCTCACATTTAATATGATAGACAATAGGAATGGCACAGACACATAAAATTATGTAAGATAAATACTGTACGGACGGAGATGTGGGTCCTCAAAAGGAAAAATAAAAGCAAGGCAAAGGTAGCCGGAATGAGATTTCTAAGGCTAACTGCTGGCTTTACTTTCCAAAATAAAACACAAAATGATGCAGTATAGGAATGAACTAAGCATAACAAATATGAATGGGAAAGTTTGAAACATAAAAACGCAGTGTATGAGCACGGCAATAAATGTGAATAATAACAGACTTCGGGAAAAATATGTGGAGGTGGCGGTGTCCGTGGCGGTGGCGGCGGTGGTGGTGGTGTTATTGTTGTTATTAATTTTTTTCTGTAACCGTGAAAGATGGACACACTGTATGGTTTTATTACAAATGGAATGCATGTCAAATATGTTTCTTCGCGATAGTGTTTGCAAAATATTCCATATAAAGTGTTGAAATAAATCTGCTCGAATATCTGCGATTCTTATTCTTTCTTTGTCTTTGCATTAAATCGCTATTAAGTTTCAACATTTTCTTCTCCGTACTTCTAAATGGTGTTTTCGCATTCAAAACAATTTCTGGTAAGAATTAATCGTGGATGACGTAACAAGAGTTAGAGTGCATGTATTTTGTAGAACAGAGTGCGCCGTAATTGTACCTCAGGATAACTTCTAATGGCCATTTTAAGCCATGCGCAAATAAATTTTTGAAATGGTAAGTCATGATTACTTTAATGTACTACATTACATTTTATCCCTTTTACATGTTATAAATGATAATTTTCTCTCCATATGTTTGGATGTTAGATATTTTTTAAAATATCTAAGAACGCTCTCTATATTACCTACTACTAACAAAAACAACTTTTAGTGTAAATTGTATACTTCAAAAAGCTCAATATTTTGACTGTTTCTTAAGATTTCACACTTTAGATTGAAGGGGAAATTAGGATATGAGAATTGCTTTCTTAGATTGCGGTTTGGGTTGCTTCATGTTGTCTGTGGACTATGCCTGCTGCTTTTTTAGACTACTGCAAAAAGATTTTAAAAAGAATCCAGGTATAAACAAAGCCTATAATTTAGAACTTTTAATATCTACTTCCTTCGTGATATATATGATACTTTTTAACTTTCTTATCTATTGTGATCTGAAAAGGTTCGCATAGCCAAAGCTCATAATAGGAAACTGTACAAAAGTATATGAAATAATGGTGGTCAAACTGCCCTTAACAATATTTATAATATTATAATAAATGTTTATATTTGGAATGAATTACTGCACAAAACTGAAGTATATAAAACAAAGATACACATATTCACTATAACTGAAGAAGTAATAATAGCAGATTACACTGTAAAAAAACTAGATATTCTATGAGACATTAACACATATTAATTTCTAAACAAGTTAGTTAATCAATCCAGCTAAAAATGAGTGACATTTTGGCAGTTACCAATATATGCCTTAAGTAAACTTTCAGCAAGTTTCCTTTTAAAATCTTTTATGTTCCGGCAGCTTTTCAGTTCCAGTGGCGGTGCATTGTAGAAGTTGATAACGTCTGAAGTTAAGCTGTTCAGGCCATAAGTAGAAAAATTCACTGTTGGTTTTATTACATTTCCTTTATTTCTCACAGACTCCGCGTGGGTATAGAAGAAATATGTCAATTTCTGGTAGTTTCTTGACACAGTGTTACACCATTGCCACTAGTACGTAGTGATAAAAATTTAGGTAACTTTGTCTCAAGCAAATATCGAGCTACCGTAAAACTTACAAATGGATTACCCAACAATTATCAACTTAAGGTACTCGCATAAGTACCACAATGTTTCCACACGCGTAAACAAAATCTATGACACACCAGTCTATCACCAAACAAAACGCATGGAAAGCAGAATAAACCATTCTTGACGTCACGTCTATAGAATAATTTAATTTTCGGTAGATATCCTATCTAATTCGTAAGCGTTAACCTTCGGGTTTTTGTTCTAAATTTATGTACAGGTCCGGAGCAGGTCTTCCTATATATTTCAGAATCGAGGAATAATGCAGAAAATTGGCTACTTAGTAACAACTTATTTTATCCGTGTTGGTTAAAAAAGCAAATATCACATCACAGTACCTCATAAAGTCTGTCTAGTCAACGGATTTGCAGTTCGGACTCAAAGAAACCTGACCCTCCCACCCCCTAATGACGTCATAAATCTATCTCCACACTTCAGAA
Organism: Mantis religiosa; assembly: GCA_030765055.1. Classification (NCBI taxonomy): domain Eukaryota; kingdom Metazoa; phylum Arthropoda; class Insecta; order Mantodea; family Mantidae; genus Mantis; species Mantis religiosa. Next base: position 304,680,893 of record CM060948.1, on the reverse strand, counting down.
ATGGAACACTGTCGTTGAGGACCAATAGCAAGCCTGATTTTTTTGAAGTCGTATGTTTACTCCACGTGGAGTCTCAGTTGCCAAAGTTCCAACTTCCAGTTGATCTGTTTCATTACGTGCAGAAATTTGTTGTGTTACGATGTGCAGACCGTGGGAGGGAAATGCAGTGGTAAATGCCAATGAAGTAGTAGATAACTTTCAGTCAAGTGAAAATAATCAAAGTGATGACAATAGTGTGAATAAATTGGAAAGTGTTGCTGGGCCGAGTTATATTACCGGAAAAGCCTCAAAAAACAAAGTTATAACGGGAACTCTTTCTAAGTAAATTCAAGAGCTTGTTTTGAACACATATAAATATGTGCTAACAAATAATCTTTATTAAGGGGTCATGCAATGAGCCTGATGATAAATTATCGGTACTCACAGAAATACAGTAAGAAACATTGTGAGGAAAGGAATACCAAAGACGCTGATTAAGTTTGAAGACAAAAGGAAACGTTTCTCTAAAGTAGATAATTTCACATGCGATTTAATTCTTCGAGAAATTTATAGATTCTATGCAAAAGGGAGAGCCCCCACCTTAGACGAATTGGTTGCACATTTGCAAGAAATTTGTGATTTTCCTTATGGGCAGTGCACCTTGCGCGGCCTCCTAAAGGAGCTGGGTTTCAAATACCGCACTTTGAATAAGATATATACAGTTTAATTAGTAAAATAATTAGTCAAAACTAAGGAAGTTTCGCAGTAATATATATTTCAAAACTAAGGAAGTTTCGCAGTAATGGACATAAAATAATTTATTTAGACGAAAACTCGTACGATACTCATGAGGTATTGAGACGGGTGGCCGTGCACACGAGTCAACTAAACAGACTTTACACTCAAGAGTTTTTAATTTTCTCAGCGGAAGCAGACTACTCCATTAATCGACTGGTATACTGCTCGCAATGCAGGTAACATTAGAAAACAATGATTAATTTAATTTTATGTATGAAGAAGGGGAAATGACGCACCTGATATAACAATATGCGCTGTTACACTGCAAAATAGTGATAAGTGCCTGATTTCTTACTGCTCAATACTAGAAGTTGTGTAAGTACCATTGTACTTTTGATAGGCATTTGCTGTCAACAATAGCCGTGACACCCAGTAACTGGCACGGATTTGACCTCTCCTCTCGCCCCACACTTGAGGTAATTATTTAGCGGAATGTCCACGATGGCGTAAACTCAAACTTTGAATTGACTCGGATCCTTAGAATATTGGGTTATATGTATAATGGCGTTGTAAACCGGCAAGTACTAATCGCTGCCTTCAGCTCCTATGATTTTCTAGACAGGTCATTTCATTACTTCTTGAGGAATAGTGGTTATGATTGCATTCAGAGTATACAAACAATTTAAAGCATGCCCGGAAAAATGGGTTAACCAACATTTTCTGAAAATGGAGAAAACAAATGTTTTGTGAATGAGGCTGAAAGAACTTGTTAACATTATTGTATTTCATTTATTAGAATATGAGTCTCAAGAATACAGTATATATTATCAGGGTTATCCTTAATAGAAGTTTTATTCTATATACATTTTACATATATTTTAGGTGAAACTAATAAGTGTGTCTTTTTGGCATATTTATGCATGGTACACTTTGGATTATTCCACTTTTCAATAAGTATATCATTTTGGAAACCAGGTACAAGCTGATAACCTAATACTGAAAAACTTATAGAATATTTTTCTATACAATCCAAGGCTATACGCTTGTCCCCATTTAACAATAATACTTTCACTTACTATTTGCTATTTTAAACCTGGGATTTACTATAACTCCAAGACTGCAAAACCAAATCCTATCATTATCTCGTACACTATCTCATAGCTTTATATAGGAGTATGTGATAAAAAAATGAAATACGAACATACCCGAGGAGAGTAATTTGTTTTTGTTTTTTCTGCTGAATTACTTGAGAGAGTCGTCCACTGCTTATACCAAGGATTGCCAGAAAATGCCTTCTTGCAGGTTGGCATGTCAATTTCACGAAAAGTAACTCTGTAGATGTTAGTAGCCTGTCTCCTACTGTTTTCTGGGTGATCTATGTATCTTCTTTTAACAGGATTTATGTTCACACAACCACAAATGTACGTATTTTGTAAATCATGGTTACACATATTCCAAAAATCAAGAAACAGTTTCTCCCGCGCATCCGCGGGAACATTATTGAAACACTTTCTCGCACAATCACAACTTTAATCTTGCGATTTTGGCATTTTTGCAACACCATTGTAGGTGTTATACGCTTCCCCACGATTCGTTTCTTCTTCTCAACATCTTTACACCAGTTTTCAGGATTGCACTTCCTTTTCCGATAATTTTCAACACTTTTCACGTTGTCATTCATTCGTACCTCTTCTATTTCCGCCATTGTTTGTTTACATCCACAGTAGAATTTACCAACATAACGCACTGTTGAAGCACTACGGTTTCTGGTCGTTATTACTTATGAAGTGGGCTACATACTTGTCTATTTTCCATGCATCTCATTATTCTTATAACTAAAACTATGCTGGTTTCATAAAATATAATGAAAGTTAAACTGAAAGGACACAGTCATTTCAAACGTTTGTAGCTCTGTTGGTTATCCTGTTTATATGTTAGTTACCATGAGTACCACTAGATGGCAGGCACAGAGCATGAACAGGTTAACCCATTTTTGACATTATACGAAAAGGATATCACGAAACGCAAGAACTTCACCTCTCTCTATATTTAGTGTTATATGATTGCTGGAGGATAGACCAACACAAGAAGAGATAGCTCTCTGTTGCAGCAACAACTATATTACCTTGTGAATCCGTAAATCGCTTTAATTTAGCTGTACAGTATTTTATTGCTAGCTTATATTAAAATATCAGACTAGATATAAGTGCAATTATAAATAAATTATGAGCACATTTTATGGATACATTTCACTTTTATGATCCTTTTGTGAAAGAGTCAAAATAAGTATCATATTTCAACTACATATTCGCTCAAGAGTAAAACACATTCACACGACAGACTGGTGTTACTGAGGAACCTTCTGTATTGTAGATTTATTTTACACCAGTAGGGAATCGAACCCGGGACATAGATGCCTAACCAAGTGAACTACATTTATTAAGTAACGCCGCTGGTTTATATGACCATGAATGGCAGCTGCAGAGGTTATCAGCGCCCTAGGATATCTTAATAGTAATATAAAAGTAAGGAATTTAAACTGTGATGTTACATATCTCACATTTAATATGATAGACAATTAGGAGATCATAATAAACAAAACAAGGAATGACACAGACACATAAAATTATGTAAGATAAATACTGTACGGACAGAGACGTGAATCCTCAAAAGGAAAAATAAAAGCAAGGCAAAGGTAGCCGGAATGAGATTTCTAAGGCTAACTGCTGGCTTTACCTTCCAAAATAAAACATAAAATGATGCAGTATAGGAATGAACTAAGCATAACAAATATTAATGGGAAAGTTTTGAAATACAGAAACTCAGTGTATGAGCATGGCAATAAATGTGAATAATAACAGACCGGGAAAAATATGTGGCGGTGGCGGTGGCGGCGGCGGCGGTGGTAGTGGTGGTGGTGGTGTTATGGTTGTTATTGATTTTTTTCTGTAACCGTGAAAGATGGACACATTGTATGGTTTTATTACAAATGGAATCTATGTCAAATATGTTTCTTCGCGATAGTGTTTGCAAAATATTCCATATAAAGCGTTGAAATAAATATGCTCAAATATCTGCGATTCTTATTCTTTCTTTGTCTTTGCATTAAATCGCTATTAAGTTTCACAATATTCTACTCCGTACTTCTGAATGGTGTTTTCGCATTCAAAACAATTTCTGGTAAGAATTAATCGTGGATGACGTAACAAGAGTTAGAGTGCATGTATTTTGTAGACCAGAGTGCGCCGTAATTGTACCTCAGGATAACTTCTAATGGCCATTTTAAGCCATGCGCAAATAAATTTGTGAAATGGTAGGTCATGATTATTATAATGAACTACATTACATTTTATCCCTTTTACACGTTATAAATGATAATTTTCTCTCAGTATGCTTGGATGCTAGCTAAGAACGCTCTCTAGATTACCTACTGCTGACAAAAACCACTTTTAGTGTAAATTGTACACTTCAAAAAGCTCAATATTTTGACTGTTTCTTAAGATTTCACACTTTAGATTGAAGGGGAAATTAGGATATGAGTATTTCATTCTTAGATTGCGGTTTGGGTTGCTTCATGTTTTCTGTGGACTATGCCTGCTGCTTTTTTAGACTACTGTAAAAAAATTTCAAAAAGAATCCAGGTATAAACAAAGTCTATTATTTAGAACTTTTAATATCTACTTATTTCGTGATATATATGATAATTTTTAACTTTTTATTTATTGTTATCTAAAAAGGTTCCCAAAGCCAAAGCTCATACTAGGAAACTGTACAAAAGTATATAAAATAATGGTGGTCAAACTGCCCTTAACAATATTTATAATATTATAATAAATTTTTATATTTGGAATTAATTACCGCACAAAAATGACATATATAAAACAAACAAAGATACAACTATTCACTATAACTAAAGAAGTAATAAGAGCAGAGGACACTAGAAAAACTAGATATTCTATGAGACATTAACACATATTAATTTCTAAACAAGTTAGTTAATCAATCCAGCTACAAATGAGTGACATTTTGTCAGTTAGCAAAATATGACTTAAGTAAACTTTCAGCAAGTTTCCTTTTAAAATCTTTTTATGTTCCGGCAGCTTTTCAGTTCCAGTGGCGGTGCATTGTAGAAGTTGATAACGTCTGAAGTTAAGCTGTTCAGGCCATAAGTAGAAGTATTCACTGTTGGTTTTATTACATTTCCTTTATTTCTCACAGACTCCGCGTGGGTATAGAAGAAATATGTCAATTTCTGGTAGTTTCTTGACACAGTATTACACCATTGCCACTAGTACGTAGTGATAAAAATTTAGGTAACTTTGTCTCAAGCAAATATCGAGCAACCGTAAAACTTACAAATGGATTACCGAACAATTATCAACTTAAGGTACTCGCATAAGTACCACAATGTTTCCACACGCGTAAACAAAATATATGACAGACCAGTCTATCACCAAACAAAACGCATGGAAAGCAGAATAAACCATTCTTGACTTCACGTCTATAGAATAATTTAATTTTCGGTAGATATCCTATCTAATTCGTAAGCAATAACCTTCGGTTTTTTGTTCTAAATTTATGTACAGGTTAGGAGCAGGTCTTCCTATATATTTCAGAATCGAGGAATAATGCAGAAAATTGGCTACTTAGTAACAACGTATTTTATCCGTGTTGGTTAAAAAAGCAAATATCACATCACAGTACCTCATAAAGTCTGTCTAGTCAACGGATTTGCAGTTCGGACTCAAAGAATCCTGACCCTTCCACCCACTAATGACCGTCATAAATCTATCTCCACACTTCAGAAATGGAACACTGTCGTTGAGGACCAATAGCAAGCCTGATGTTTTTGAAGTCGTATGTTTACTCCACGTGGAGTCTCAGTTGCCAAAGTTCCAACTTCCAGTTGATCTGTTTCATTACGTGCAGAAATTTGTTGTGTTACGATGTGGAGACCGTGGGAGGGAAATGCAGTGGTAAATGCAAATGAAGTAGTAGATTATCATCAGTGAAGTGAAAATAATCAAAGTGATGACAATAGTGTGAATAACTGGGCCTAGTTATATTACTGGAAAAGCCCCCAAAAAACAAAGTTATAACGGGAACTGTTTCTAAGTAAATTCAAGCGCTTGTTTTGAACACATATAAATATGTGCTGAAAAATAATCTTGGTAAGGGTTCATGCAGTGAACCTGATGATAAATTCTAGGTATTCACAGAAATAAAGTAATAAATATTGTGAGGAAATGAATACTAAAGACGCTGATCAAGTGTGAAGACAAAAGGAAACGTTTCTCTATAAGTAGATAATTTCACATGCGACTTAATTCACCGAGAAATTTATAGATTCCATGCAAAAGGGAGAGCGCCCACCTTAGACGAATTGGTTGCACATTTGCAAGAAATTTGTGATTTTGCTTATGGGCACTGCACCTTGCGCGGCCTCCTAAAGGAGCTGGGTTTCAAATACCGCACTTTGAATAAGATAAATAAACAAGTATTTATATATGTCAAAACTAAGGAAGCTTCGCAGTAATGGACATAAAATAATTTATTTAGACGAAACCTCGTACGATACTCATGACGTATTGAGAAAGGTGGCAACCTTGCAGAATGGTCTGGGAGAAGGAGGGCCGGGGTTGTAAAACGATTATAAGGGTTCGACAAAGGAGTCGGCCGACGTGCACACGAGTCAACTAAACAGACTTTACACTCAAGAGTTTTTAATTTTTTCAGCGGAAGCAGACTACTCCTTTAATCAACTGGTATACTGTTCGCAATGCAGGTAACATTAGAAAACAATGATTAATTTAATTTTAAGTATGAAGAAGGGGAAATGACGCACGTGATATAATAATATGCGCTTTTACACTGCAAACTAGTGATAAGTGCCTGATTTCTCACTGCTCAATACTAGACTGTGTAAGTACCATTGTACTTTTGATAGGCATTTGCTGTCAACAATAGCCGTGACACCCAGTATTTGGCACGGATTTGGCCTCTCCTCTCGCCCCACTCTTGAGGAAATTATTTAGCGTAAATGTCCATGATGGCGTAAATGCATACCAACTTTGAAGTGGCTCGGATCCATAGAATATTGGGTTATATGTATAATGGTGCTGTAAACTGGCAATGACTAATCGCTTCCTTCAGCTCCTATGATTTTCTAGACAGGACATTTCATTGCTTCTTGAAGAACAGTGATTATGATGGCATTCTGAATATACAAACAATTTAAAGCATGCCCGGAAGAATGGGTTAACCCACATTTTTTGAAAATGGAGAAAACAAATGTTTTGTGAATGAGGCTGAAAGAAATTGTTAACATTATTGTATTTCATTTCTGAGAATGTGAGTCTCAAGAATACAGTATATATTATCAGGGTTTTCCTTGATAGAACCCAAAACATGACTGATCTAAGAACATTAATAAAAATAAAATAATGAAAATAAAGTGAAAACCTTTGTCAGATTTTACTTAAGTTTTATTCTATATACATTTTACTTATATTTTAGGTGAAACTAATAAGTGTGTCTTTTGGCATATTTATGCATGATACACCTTGGATTATTCCATTTTTCAATACGTATAGCATATTGGAAACTAGGTACAAGCTGATAACCTAAAACTGAAAAACTTATAGAATATTTTTCTATACATGCCAAGGCTAAGAGGTTGCTTATTGTTATCTTTAAACTTATCTTGGTACAAAGAATACATTTTGCGTATATTTAGTTCCCCACTTAGGTAAGTCAGGTTATGGAATAGTGACTTGTTTGAGAAGGAAAACTGTTGATGTGAGCCCGTGCAAAATCCAAATCTTCATCACTGCACTTATTTGGTCGATTGTTGTGCTTTTCTCGCTTGTTCCCCTTTAACAATAATACTTTCACTTACTATTTGCTATTTAAAACCTGGGATTTACTATAACACCAAGACTGCGAAACCAAATCCTACCATTATCTCATACATTATCTCATAGCTTTATATAGGAGTATGTGATAAAAAATGAAATACGAACATACCTGAGGAGAGACATTTGTTTTCTTTTTTTTTCTGCTGAATTTCTTGAGACAGTCGTCCACTGCTTATACCAAGGATTGCCAGAAAATGCCTTCTTGCAGATTGGCATGTCAAAGTAACTCTGTAGATGTTAGTAGCCTGTCGCCTGCTGTTTTCTGGATGATATATGTACCTTCTTTTAACAGGATTTATGTTCACACAACCAAAAATGTACGTATTTTGTAAATCATTGTTACACAAATTCCAAAAATCAAGAAATAGTTTCTCACGCGCATCCGCGGGAACATTATGGAAACACTTTCTTGAACAATCACAACTTTAACCTTGCGATTTTGGCATTTTTGCAATACCATTGTAGGTTTTATACGCTTCCCCACGATTTCGTTTCTTCTTCTCAACTTCTTTACACCAGTTTTCAGGATTGCACTTATTTTTCCGATAATTTTCAACACTTTTGACGTTGTCATTCATTTGTGCCTCTTCTAGTTCCGCCATTGTTTGTTTACTGCCACAGTAGAGTTTAACAACATAACGCACTGTTGAAGCACTACGGTTTCTGGTAGTTATTACTTATGAAGTGGGCTAAATACTTGTCTATTTTCCATGCATCTCTTTATTCTTATAACTAAAACTATGCTGGTTTCATAAAATATAATGAAAGTTAAACTGAAAGGACACAGTCATTTCAAACGTTTGTAGCTCTGTTGGTTATCCTGTTTATATGTTAGTTACCATGAGTACCACTAGATGGCAGGCACAGAGCATGAACAGGTTAACCCATTTTTGACATTATACGAAAAGGATATCACGAAACGCAAGAACTTCACCTCTCTCTCTATTTAGTGTTATACGATTGCTGGAGGATAGACCAACAGAAGAAAAGATAGCTCTCTGTTGCAGAAACAGAGGGCAGCACTTATCGCAAAGCTTTTTATTTTGAAGGTTAGCCGTTTTTCCGGACATTCATTTAAAATCATACCCCCCCTTTTAAGGCAGTGCAATGGCAAGGACGCACTACCCCCTAAGCCGCCCTTTTCTATGTGCAATTATTTCATTCTTATTGTGTTAACTGTATTACCTTGTGAATTCGTAAATCGCTTTAATTTAGCTGTACAATACTGAATTGCTAGCTTATATTAAAATATCAGACTATATATAAGTGAATTATAAATAAATTATAAGCACATTATATGGATACATTTCACTTTTATGATCCTTTTGTGAGTCAAAATAAGTATACTTCAACTCCATATTCGCTCAAGAGTAAAACACATTCACACGCCAGACTGGTGTTACTGAGGAACCTTCTTTATTGAAGATTTACTTTACACCAGTAGGGAATCGAACCTGGGACATAGACAGATGCCTAACCAAGTGAACTACATTTATTAAGTAACGCCGCTGGTTTATATGACCATGAATGGCAGTAGATTATATATTCATGGATGCCAGTGAGATAAGTTTATCTATTTCCGTGTGTGCCTTATCATCTCGTGCTTCAGGTTCTTGCACGAAGTTCTGCAGCCAGTGAGTCACCACCTTTCTATTGTCTTGGTGCTCTTGATTGAGATATTATGTCACACATATCATGTGTCATTTACTGTATGAATATTCACTGTTACTCACCATATGCAATAACTAATGATTCAACAAACAGTATCAGGGGCGGCTCGTGCTAACGTGCTGCAGTGTTCTTTTCTGTTTTATAAATCACATTGTAAAAATGTTAAAAGACCATGTAAATAACAATGCATTATTATAAGTATAAGAATTCGAGTACGACCAACAATGAACTCTTGATGCAGGGAACAAATGGAATGCGTACGTGACGTCAACGTGCTGAGAGCCAGCAAGCTCGGTAATCAGTTACTGCGCATGTGTACAACCTTCCCTTCTTGCCTTCCTGATGTCCTGAGTTCCCTAGATTTTCGCACAAATGCGTGCTGCAGCTGGTTGTTGCGCGGTGATCATTCGCTGCATGGTGAAGCAGGGCCACCAACACTCCTAGCTACAGCTGTAGAACTTGAATATGCACTGAAAATCATTAAGCAATTTACTATTGCTTTATAGAAACTAATTTCATTCTACTTACGTAAACAGATCCAATACCCAATGGTTATTAAATTGCAGGGTAGATTATGATGCACCTATCTTGTTGGTACGATACTCCATTCCCGCGACCATAACGGCAATCCCCCGTAACAAGTGCACATGGTTCGCATGCTCGCACTGTATCCAAGCATTTCTTTGTGTAACGTTACTTAGTAGCTATATCAGTTTCTTTCGGATGTCGGGTAACTGTAAGCTCCATGGACTCTGGACTCATTTGAGCATCATTTCACCCAGTTCATTCACCGCCCGATATGACTTAACGTTGGAGGACGTAAATTACACAAAAAAGTCAGTTTCTTTATTTTGCATGTGAGTGTGAAACGTGTTATAAATTCACTTTATTCAGTGTACGAGTAATTTAATATTACGAAAACATTAAACAATAAATAACGAACACGGTTAGTAAACTTCTGAAACTCCCTTTTCAAGCCGAGCATTAGAAGAATTGGCCAGGATAGGGCTAGTATAAAAATGTTAGGGCGACCAACACCCGATCTAAAAATTGAGCTAAAAGCGAAAGGAAGTAGAAATTCTCTTTATAGCAGGAAATTTAAATACATATAAATGCCCTGTTTTGCTTTCCTTGTCTCCTGTTCGGAAGTACTAATTCGTGGTGCGATTGGTGTTAAAGATCTTGGTCATATTAATGAGTACATAAAAAGCATTCAAATAGCAAGAAGCAATGAAACATTCATTTGACTTCTCAATGCTTGGAGCTGTAAATATTGCAACGCAGCTAAGCAGAGCATATTAGGAAGCAACGCTAAAACATAATGAGCAAGTCGAAGTATACATATGATCAAGGATAATAAGATTGCATCAAAATTTTTTGGAGCATTTGCACTTGCTCTGCTTGGACACGATGAGACCAAAACATCAGATAACACCGGCGTGTGTTTAGGTCTTATAAATCTCATTAGCTGACTGGATAATGCGGTAAAATATATATATATATATATATATATATATATCTGCTCATGTTCTGCCCTGGCATCTACAGGCTCTACCAGAGTACAAGTATCCGCAAATTTTATTTATTTTCTAACCTTCATTATCTATTTCATCATTTAGATTACATAATCCGTGCAGATATATCCTAACCTATCCTATAGCTACTCTAACGTATAGCTACTGGAAACCAGTAGCTTTACAAATTTTTAATTGCAATACGTTTTTCACTATAATTCCTACTGCAAGTCTAAGTCTAATATTGTATCCGACTATCAACTGTTAGCATGATCCGATGTCCAAATTATACTGTAGCCACTTTCTCTGACGAGGGATTGTTCTTCGGTCCATGTCTTAAGTCCACATTAGTGGACCTTCTCTATATCTTCCTCCGTCCTGGTGCTGGAACCGGTTCCCATTCTTCATTTTGATGTCCAATACTGCCTTCTTCAATTTATCCTGTTCGATGTTAATTGTTGTTCCAATTGATCCCTCACTTCTTGTTGTTCCTCCGCCTCTTCTTCTTGTGTTGTAATTCTGGATTGTCTTTGCCTTTATATTTCCGACCTTCTTGGTGATGTTCGCATTATAATTGATCCTGTTTGCCGTCGCTCTTTGCTTCTTACCTCCCGCTCTTGTCGTTGTTGATTGTATTCTTCCATTACTTTCCCTGATATTATTTCTGCCATTTCTTCCAGTATTTTGTAGTCTTATATATATCCTGATGATGTTCCATATTTGCTTTCCTTGCAGTGACTTCCTTTGTTGTTTTAAGTCCTCCTCGTATTTTCCACATTCAAACATGGCGTGTTCAGACGAATCTGTTCTTTCACATATGTTGCATATATCATCATCCTGACTCCCTTGTATGTTCTCCATCTTCCTAATGTGATTGTATATATCTATCACTATACTGGAAGTACTGGTTGCTTAGAATGAAACTGTTACCATCTGCAATCACCTCTAAACAGGTAACGTGCTCATCACAGAATTGTGTTACTTTCACTACTTCTATCTCCCTGTTTACTATTATGGTTGCCGTCATAGGTTGTCTTCCCTCCATTATTACTCTTGACGTTGCTGCTGTGTATATGGGTTTATCCTTCAATACATAAGGTTCCTGAATACATAATATATCAAGTTCCTTGTCTTCTATTATTTTCCTTAATTCTTGCATTACTATTTTTTCTCTCTGCACATTTATTTGACCAATTCTTATGCCCTTGTATTTCATTCCTGTTAATATCCTTTCCTCCATCCTGCTATATCGTTACTATTCTTTCTCTCAAACGGGTATTCTTTCACCTCATTTATGTGACTGTATCGCAGGAAACTATACCTATCTCCTGTTCTTTGTCTTGTTATGATCTTTCCTTGTGTACTTGCCATAATCTGATTGTTAATCTGATTATCATTATCTATTCCTTCCATCTGGCTGACTACACCTATCGTCTTATTCTTACATTTTTGTTTATACTTCATTGCGCATAATGCATTCCATCTTAGTCTGCTCGGATTGCATTTATTTTCTTGCGTATGCTTTTTAGTTTGAGTTATCTTGTCCATAATTGCCGGCCCTCGTAGCCATGGTCGTTAGAACGTATGTCTAGCGTTCCACCGCGTAGAGGGTCGCGGGCTTGAGTCCCGCCCTGGGCATGGGTGTTTATGTGTATAGTGTATGTGTGTGAAACTACAGAAAATAGATAGGTCATTAAATGTAAACAATAAAAACACTGTTAAATAAAGAAAAGAAAAATATATATCTATAAACATAGATATATATATTTTTAATTTAAAAAAGTAAAAAAAAAAAAAAAAATAATAATCAGTTCTATATATTAATTGCTCCCAAAATATTCGATATGTTGGGCAATTATTCCTGTTATCACAGTGCATTTTAATTACTGCGTCTAAATTCTTCTTTCTGGTGCTGCATGGTATGCATACTGACTTTTCTTTATCCTTGCCTTTTGACATTCTTTTTTGTTGTGTTCCTGTTCACCACAATGTGAACACACAGTTTGCAGTACTTGGCTACGTGGCCTAATTTCTGGCACTTCATACACTTGGCGACAAATATATAGTCTTTAAACGGAACGGCTTGATAGCCAATATGTATTTTTTTCTTTTTGAATCAACTTAAGTCTCAGTTTAGGGTCAACTTCCAATACATGATCTTCTTTTATCTCTCGGTCCGGTTCTGAATCTGAAGATATGGCATCTCTTCTTTGTAGTTTTGCTCGTGCATGTTTCGTTTTATATCCTCTTCCTTTTCTGTGGATAGTATATCGTAAATTATCATTAGTGGTTGCTTCTGCTTAGCTTGTTCAATCGTTATGTCCTTTCTTTCACATTATATGCTATTTACAACCTTTTCCATATCTTCTTTTGTTTCAACTTTCATTACAACAATGGAATCTTAGGCACGTACATTTGTTATCTTTATTTTCTCATCTATAGGTTTTAAATTTTTGGTAACAATATCTTGTACTTCATTTGTCTTTTTTCCTTGGGTAGATCTAATAAGCGCAATATGCAATCTGTTTTCTGACTCTGTTAATTTTGGTTTCATTGCCATTGGGGCATATGTTTGTTTCCGTTGGGCCATGTTTTCCCTCAATACCTTGTTTTCCGCTTGCAGGGTTATTAATTTTGCAGCTAGTTCATTAAATGTTTCCATAATTTTACCCATTTAGGTTATTGTTGTTTTCTTTGTTCCCACTCCAACTTTGTCAGCGGCTATCGCCGCATTTATCTGTGTTAGGTATTCGACAATACTAGGGGGCATCTGCTCGCTAGCCACAACCTCACTTTCAACAATGATAACTTTAGAAGTCCACTATCCGATTTAGGAGAAGATCTCAATAGTGACTTTCTAGGTGTAAAGACATCCGCTTCTTCTGTTCTCCCTCTGTCTTGTGATTAAGAGCTCCTCTCAGCTACTCCGGACATGCCGGAGTACCCAGGGTCGGGACGAGAATCCGGGAGCAAGTTTGGCACTGTCTGGTAGGGTCCCGTGCACACTCAAGACACCCTACCTCCCACTAACTATGACCACTCCACTAGACGCTTTCCAGCTGGGGGTTAACTGCCAAACTCCGACCCCGGACAATGCGGTAAAAGAACACATTGACAGCAACAAAGGATTTAAACGGTTATCTAAGACCATTCAAAATGAATTACTCGATTGCATGTTGGAAGTGTGCCACGAAGAAATAGCAGAAGAATTGAAGGAGGTGGCTTATGTTGCTATGAAACTACTGACAGTTGACTTTAGTTTATAGATATGAAAGAAACGGTGTTATACATGAACGATATTGGGGCTTCTTTAATCCTGCAGACTGCCAATTCTATTGCAGGTTGTATATTAAAATAAGTTGACACCATTTTTAAGGACGATCGCTTTAAAGTAATCGCTCAGACTTATGATGGTGCATCTGTAATGAGCGGCAACACAGGGGGCGTGCAGATAAAAGTGAAAGAACACAACCCTCTCGCGCAGTACGTGCATTGTTACGCACGTCAATTAATCTGATAATGGAGAAAGCAGCTTCAAAAAATAATTCTGCTAGGATATTCTTCTGCAGTCTATCGGCTTTTCTAACTTTTTTTTTTTCAAGATCACCCCAACGTTTGGCAGCATTGGAAGCAACTATTGCTCTAAAAGTACCTCGAGGCTCCGCCACGAGGTGGAATTTCAAATCAAGATGTGTGAGCACTATATACGAGCACAGAGAATCTTCGATAGACTGTTTGGATGAGCTAGAAAAAGCTTTATCGGACAAGACAGTGCAAGAAGCTCGCGGTTTGCGAACCAACTTGGAGGAACGAGAATTTAATTTCTGGCTCACCTTTTCTCACAAAGTTATGCCCTATATTGATATATTATAAAATCAGCTTCAGGCACGACGGGTAGATGAAGTGAAGGCAGAAACTGCAATTCAATCGTTCGTCAAAACAATCAACATTGTGCGTAGAGAACAGAAGATATAGAGATTGGATCATGTAATGCTCAATATAGAAAAAGACGTAGGGAAACGAACTTAGCAGCAGATGCCAAAGGAGTGTGTGATCGAATAATATCAGAAGTACATATCCGCTTCGAGTGTACGGAACATCTGGATGCTGCAAAACTACTAGATGCCGAAAACTTTGAATTCCTGTCTCGAGTGTTTCCTGAAACAGAACTTAGCATTGTCAGTGTTCGTTATAAAGAACTTGATAAAAGCAAACTTCGAACCGAACTCAGCATTTTGTATGAACATCTGGAATTCAGGAAGATAGAAGGCCCCTTTCCGCTATTGCAGTTATTATTGAATAACAATCTGCAAAACACCTTTAGTGAAGGGACCAAGGTTTTAAGAATTACTGTGACAATTTCCATGTCTACTGCAGAACCAGAGCGCTCTTTCTCCTCACTGAGAAGGATTAAAACCTTTCTGAGGTTGACTCACCATGACTCACCTCTCTCGCCACTATCTATAAAGAAGAAGCTTATCACAAGAATGTAGGACTTCAACAGCAGAGTGATCAAACACTTAAAGCATTTCTTTCTTGATTTCCTGTCATTTTTTCTTGCACAACAGTTTGCACATTCCTAATCTAGGAGTTGCTGGCACGGTTTCCTCAGATTCTTCCGCATACTCAACTCCCAATTAGTCATCGGTTGCAGGTGCATCAGAAACGGAGTCGTTATCGTCAACATTATCATCATTATACGTTTCCATCACTTCTTCCAAATCGTTTGCATCCTCAATGTTATACTTCCTTTTGGACATGTTTACGTCATAGAGGAATAAATGCTTCTTTACTTCGCTATAATGCACTTGATACTGCTACAAAACAGATATGAAACTTAATATTATTCATTGTTTTAGTGGTAGATATACATTTTTAATTGTTGACACATTGCTTCTTCTCATTGTTGAAAAAATAAAACAAATTCATTAGTAAAATAAATTTCATACAGCTGTGCATACAAGGAAAGGAAAACGTTTACGTGCATTACCAAGCGGAGTACAATTACACCCAATAAAATATTAAGAAGCTAAATAGGAAAATTAGGACTTATTTTTATATTAGTGTACAACAAAATATTCATCAAAGTCTATTTGATAGTGTAATTTAGGATGAAATACATAGGTGAAGTCTAATGCACGTAAAAATAAAAAATAAAAATACAATGGGGTACACTTGTAACCCGTCTGGTATACGGACGGCTAATCATGCCGTTTTGTTACCCTTTATTAGAAATTATTTAAGTCACCATTCATTTTATGAACACCGAAATTATTTATAAACCAACGTTAAGGGTTTGTTTTTATCATCTAAAATGTTGTTCAACTGTCTTCAATAGTTCCTGAGAAAACGGGTCATTTATATCAGAAATTTGTATTAAAGAAAAGGCTATTCAAATGAGCAGTTCTAAAAAAATTAACCTATACAAAGTGGAATTAAAAGTAAATATATTTTTGCAATGAAAGAGACTACATGAGTTGGATAGCTCGAAGGTATTTAGCACCAAAATTGTAAAACAGAGTTTCTCATAAATGAGGATGAGAAATTTAGCTATCGGATCCAGGGAGTAAAAACGTATGTTTCTCTAGGCTGTAACACAAAAACCAGAATACAAAATGTCTGATGCAGTAATATTTTTAAAAATATTTTTCAAAATAAAAGTTTTGAGCACAAGCCATGTGTCAACCTAAAAAGGAAGTTTCAGTTTTTAAGATTGCATAAAAAAATCTAAAAGTAATATTTTTGGCTTATTTCTTCATTTAATCTCCCCTTATGACCAACATGCATTCTGTTGAAACTATCATCATCACCATCATCATCATCATCATCATCATCATCATCATCATCATCATCATCAAACTGAGTTATGTAATAACTGAATCGTTGTTTTTTTTTTCTTTTCAGGTAAGCAGGCAGGAATAAATTTGAAGGCATCAGCTTCCAACAGCGTGGAACAGTGGAATGCATTCGAAGCATATTCATCGCCGTGTTTTGTCTGTTTGCGAGTAATCAGACATTTCGATGTCCCAGGTGAGGTCTCTCACTGACACATTGTTGACACAAGAGCTGGCAACACTGTTTACACATAATTTACGTAGTTCTGGGATATTGGTTCATTTCGGCTGCAGTCATAATGTTTATTTAGTAAAGAAAATACAGGAAAAATTGAAGCACCGACTGAAATATCATAAAGGGGAACAGGGAATAATTGCAGGAAACTGTGAATGTGAAATTTGATGCTTTAGCGTCATAAATATAAAGCATAGCGAATCATTAAATATAAAATAGTAATTCTGTGTAGAATGCAGAGTATTTTACAGATTGCATTGCTAAATGAAACAGATAAAGATTTGTTATAGTCTATTTCTGTAGGAAATAAGTGAATAATATATAGACACAGAGAATGAAATATGAATAGGCTTTAGTGGCAGTGCAGGTACACATAGCATAACAACGAATAGCTACTGAAATGAACTCTGCATTACAAGCAAAGGGTATACAGGACTTAAAATATATAAAAACCAGAATTAATTCACATCCCTTGAGATGCAGGCCAACAAATTCGTGTAACAAGACCTTCAGAAATAATGCTAGTTCTCAGTGAGAAGTGTTTGGCTTAGCACATGGGATACTCAGCTCTATGTATAAGAATGTGTTACTTTTGTGTTGATATAATAAAATTATGGATTTTTGGTATGATCAAATTTTTAACGAACCATTCAGGAAAACTAAACTTAAATTAAATTCGTAATATGCAATTAAAAACTCTAGTGAATTAAACTTTAATTTATTTTTATTTGGCTAACAGAAAATAAAACAAAGTAACTTTTTGTGTGGATTTATTGTTTTCCAGTATCCACATAGGCTTCCTTCCAGTTCCCGCACAGGAACATTGGAAATAGTGAGGTTCCCATAGTATGTGCTGCTGCCGACTATAAAAGGAAAGGAAAGATATAAGAGGCATGTTTTTTAAGTCAGCACCGTTTGGAATTAAAAAACGACGTGCATAGATATCGCAATAATTTTATTTTTACATGAAAGTCTGTACCTTAATCTACTTTTCTACATAATTTCCGTGAATATTGAGGCCCTTGTCATAACGTGGCACCAGCTTTTGAATACGCTCCTCATAAAATTCTGCCCCCTGACGTGTTAACCACTGTATCATAACTGTTTTGACTTCGTTATCGTCTTGAAGACGCTGACCGCCCAGATGTTTCTTCAAGTGCAGGAACAAATGGTAGTCGCTGGGCGCCAGATCAGAGCTGTATGGAGGATGATCTAGAGTTTCCCATTGAAAAGATTTGATGAGATCTTTGGTCCGATTAGCCACATGTGGACGGTTTCTTCTAGAAAAAAATTGTGAGAGTGTGTATCATAAGAAAATTATATATAGGTATAGCGTTTTTTTCCCTTCTGTAAAATAGTTTACTGGAACCCTCTCACTGCATATTGTACAACAAATCTAAGAATGTAAAACATATCTGAGCCTACTTTCGGAAAATAATAGTAATGCACCTAAATCAAGCAGACGTACAGACTATATCGTAGCACAGCCTGTTTGTTTTACCCTTGCTTTGCCGTTTGCTCCTACTAATTCTAAAGAACGGAAATTGTGCACAGTCGTCTGTAAGGTAGCGTTAGGTTAACGAACGGAATATGGCAGCACTAAACGCAGTGTATTAAATTATTTGTTCTGCATCAAAGATGATGATAAAGTGTAAATTCTTGCGGTAATTTCAATATTGAATTTCACAGGAGTTTGTAAATGTTTACCGGAACGTGTTCCGGTGCGTTCCGGCTGAAAAAAGGGGGCCCTGCATACATAAGCAGAACTAGGGAGAGTGAGAATAAAAGGTGAAATACAGTAGGAAGAGCGTTCAAGTACTGGCTCAGAATAAATTATTAGAGGAAAATGATTTACTAAAACAATACACGGTTATACAGGAGAAAATGAGGGAAAAGGACCTTGGATGCATCAGATACACTTAGCACTGGAAGAAATAGAAACAGGTAACATGGAAAGGAACAAGCAATAAAAGTAAGGGTGTCTGGAAAGAAATTGCATCAAGAATCGAGGATTTTCAAAACTAAGACATTGTAAGCAGTTCTTATGAAAATAGTCATTAATAGATTACAGATAGATAAAAATACAATGAGGGAGCGAAAAATAAATCGAGGTATATAACAAAGAGGCTAAAACTGGATATGCATGAGCATGGACAGGTGAAGTAAATTTCTACAAACAAAATATTGTAAAACGCACGCCGAATACCGTCTTCTGGTTCGCAGTGTTTAGGTATAGGTATAAACTTTATCATTAATAATTCGCTATGGATAATTTTAGCATGCATTTGGATCTGGAGAGCCAGTCAAATACTATGAATTAATTTTCCATGTGTCCAGCGATGTCTACAAAGATTTCCGGAATAGCGGTGGCCGGGGGGTGGGGCGACCAAAACTAGCGAACCGATCCAGCTGTCTACTTTAGCTAATGATGCTAACCATCTACAAAACAAACAAAATTAACTAGCTGTAACTTGGTTCTCAATTTTTATGACACTAACAATGATATAGGTGTGTTCGCTTCGATCAATAGCGAAACAGCACGGCCGCTGCAAACTCCAACTCCTTCCGTACACACCTACAACACCCTAAATTGAGCACAGTAATAATGGTGACATATGGTAAATAAGGCAGTGCGACGTCGATATACCGTTTATCATATGCGGATTACAGGACCTCAGCACCCACTCTCTAAAACGGCTCCTCAAATGGTCTCAGCAAGGGGAAATGTTCCAATGTCGGCACTGGAATATGAATACGAGTCCCTTTGCATTGTAAGTAGCAGCGTTTTGTGTGCTGTTACTACTACTACTACTACTACTACTACTACTACTACTACTACTACTACTACTACTACTACTACTACTACTACTACTACTACTACTACTACTACTACTACTACTACTACTACTACTACTACTACTACTACTACCACTACTACTATTACTACCACTACTAACTGCAAAATACGAGGGCTGTTCAATAAAGAATAATCATAATTAGTTTAAGGTCATAATTTTTCGCACTAAAATTCAATCTTATTATATTCTGTTAGCTTAATGTGAAACAAACACGCCGTAGTAGTTTCATTGTTGGTACTCCTGGTTCCCGCCTGTGAGAACCAGGTAAGTTCAGACATGTTCAGTATCGCCTACCGCTGCAATGGAGATAACATGCAGTTAAAGTTAATGTTAAAGGAAGATCCGGAGATTCTATCAAACGTAATCACTGCTGATGAAACTTGGCTACATAATTTAGATCCTGATAGCAAACAGCAAAGTTCAGTGTGGAAATCTCCTTCATCACCAACCTACAAAACAGCAAAAGTGGTTGCTTCTGCTGGGAGAGTTATGGTCATCTCATTCTTTGATATTCATGGAATGGTTTATCAGCACACACATCAGTAACTGAACAATACTGCAGGGATGTCCTAAAAACATTCGAAATCCATATCAGGTGCAAAAGACATTTCCATGAATCACGCGGGATGCGCGGCCGCATATTGCCAATGTTGTTGCTGAATATCTTGCAAAAATCAACGTAAATTGCATCTCTCCCTCTCCCTATAGTCCGGATTTAGCCCCATGTGACATTTTTCTATTCCCTAACTTGAAGAAGCGCCTTCGTGGGTGGCATTGTCCATCATCAGAAGCAGTGGTGAAGGCTGCGGAGGTAATTTTGAAGGATCTCTCAAAATGGTTTCCAGCATGTCTTTGAAGACTGGCAGAAACGCTGGGAGAAGTGCATTACATTCAGGAGAGACTATTTTGAGAAGGACCATCAAAATCATGAGGATGAGTAAAGTTACGTTGTAAAAAAAAATTGTGATCATTCTTTATTGAACAGCCCTCGTGGATATGACAGTATCTTTCAAGTAAACAAGAAAAAAGTACCTAACTTGCGAACATTTGTCGCAATTTATATAGCTATTAAATTTTGTAGTGGAACGTTTTACTTAAAATTGAAGACTCAAATGATTTCAATTGTTCTAATGTCAATAAAAAGAAGTTACAGTCAGTTCTTTAAGTTATTACCTATTTTATAAAATACCCATTTCAATATTAATACAAGTTTAAGAAAAATAAAACTAAATGCTGATCTGTATGACGCGAATAAAGATGGTGGCGCTGGGTAGAGCAATGAGGGTACTCTCAGGGTTTGCGTGGATATGTATGAGTAAGGATAGTTCTAACGGCACTGGAATGCCCGTTTCAAACTGATTTAATGACTGATTCTTTTTACCACCACATCATACTCGAAGTTTCCGACGAAGGGTTACCAATATCACTGTTTAGAGTTACTGTATGTAGAATACTTATTACTTGATAATACTTAATTCTTACCTTCGCTCAAGATAGAACTAGAGGACCGTAGTAATGGCCTGCTCGCCACGGACTGCCTTCCCAAACTATGCGCAGCTG
Organism: Mantis religiosa; assembly: GCA_030765055.1. NCBI lineage: Eukaryota > Metazoa > Arthropoda > Insecta > Mantodea > Mantidae > Mantis > Mantis religiosa. Next base: position 304,659,587 of record CM060948.1, on the reverse strand, counting down.
CGTGTGTGTGTGTGTGTGTGTGTGTGTGTGTGTGTGTGTGTGTGTATGTCACTTTCACTTCTTGAAGCCCTTTATTCATCCACAACTCGTTTGTGACTATTTTGTCCATTGTGATTATTAGTATCGGTCATGCCATTATTAAGGGTCCGAAGAATACTTATTCAAACGGATTCAAGTGCTACCCATTCAGGATTCTTACTAAGAAAATCCCCTTTCTCCCGTGTCTTTTGTTAAACAACTCAACTAGCTGCCTCTGCACGTTTTGTAACAAAGATACACTATATCTTTGAAATTCTTTACGATTCTTTACTTATTGCATACTTTAATTTCGGTATCAAATACCTACTTTTAGTTTTATACTAGTGTTTTTAATGCTTTCTTCGGTAAAATATTAAATGAGTCATCGCTAATATAAAAATAGAGGACAAACAGTTAATCCATCTTACTTCACTAACGCTAAGGTGGAAGAAGAATTGCATTCCATTAAAAAATTCGATATCGAAATTTCACACCTGTTCTGGCCCCCTACGAAGAAGTTGAAATATTATAAAGGGAAGACCTCCTGCGTGCAAAGATTTTCATGGAATTCGCACCAAGGGAAAAGCAAAAAGAAAGTCCTGATACTTGGGGATGAAATGCCACAATGTTAATACACCGCCATAGCAGATGTAACGTATATTTTGTTTCTGAAGAAGCCTCTGAATTGAATCCTTGGATAAAAAAAACTGTTTAATGCAAAAAAAGGAAAAGTAAGAAAAAAATGCGGAGTCCATTAAGTTCTATATATTTTACTAAGCAGGCGTTTTTCTTAGACTAAAACATTTCCAAAATAATTCCTTTAGTTAGTTAAACTATTCTACAGGAAGTTAGTATTTTGCAATAAAATTGCGGCTTTCCACGTAGAAAGTTTGTTTGAACGCAAGATTCTTCTTTCTACGGTTGAGCTCGTTGGTAAATTCAATAGACTAACGACATAAATAAGGAACGTAACGTTGTTCCCACCTTTTGATGTCACCAAGTCCGTAATTCCTATTTTGAAAGGCATTTCTAGGTGGACATTTGTCGTGAATATCGTACACTGGAGAAGAGAATAAACTTTTATTTAGAGGAGGTGTACTTCACTCAAAATTATAAAATGAAAAAAATACTTGTTTGAACGTCTCCCTTCGCCCTCAAAGGCACAAATAGAAAGTTTATAAAAACGACTGTGGTGTCCATTTGTGTACGAATAGGGTAACTAAAATAAAATAATTGATAAATACCAAAATGGTTCTAAGTTCAGTACCTCTTAAGGATGTGACACGAGTTTTAAACAAAACGTCTAAACGATTTTGATTAAAATGTGATTCTAATATTTTGATAATCTTAATTGAAGGTGTATATCGGATTGTATGTGAAACGTCCCTTTTCTTAACTGTAATTTCATAAAATAGGAAACCTTCTAGGTAGACAAAATATTTCTATATGAGAAATGCAGAGCTCACCAAAATCAGTTCTGTCACAGTGTTAGCCGTTATCAAAGTGTTGCCTATTAACAAAAGTTAACACTCAAATGCTATTTCCACACGTTTTAATGTTTTTGTGTATTCATTTTGTAAATAACTACCTATGCATTCATTAATTCAGAAAGTTCCCAGTTGATCTTCCTCCAGCCTTGTTATTTAACTTAGATCAGTGTACGCCACACTGGTAACGTTAGTGAGTGATTGCCTTATTGAAACATGCTGATCGATGGCCTAAGTTGCGTGGTCGCGTTCTTCAATTTTGTTGCTATTGGGCTTCTGAGGAATGAGGTAGTCCGGCCCGTAGTGAACCACGTCGAGCTCTCCCTTATGCTTAACGCCTCACAATCAAGGATTGGTGGCGTGATGAGGTTAAGGAAAGGGAGATTGTAACCGGTTGGAGGTGACTTGTAGCTCCCGCATGGGAACTCTCATCTGTACTTCAGGAGTAGGTGCGTCCTGACTGGCTGTGGGTTGAATGATGGCACCTCGAATCTGGTAGACAGAAGTTTATTGTTATCCTTAGGCTCCTTTGCTCGCCACTGTAAAGTCGTCGTCGGTGTGGTTGCTGTGTTTAACGTCACTGTCAATATTGTGATGTGAAGGGTAGGGGCAGTAGCAGAACCCTAAAATAGCGAACCAGAAAGAATGGTGTAGTGGAACGAGAAGTAGGGTCATTATAGGTAAAGGAAATCTGTATAACGTAATTATCCTAGCAGCATACGCCTATATTCCTGCCGTCCTAAGAAGCACATTTTCCTGTGAGCAATTACCGTGAACAAAATCTACAAAAAAAAAAAAAAAAACAACAACAACCTACTGGTAAGCTACTCTTGTGCATACAACTTGTTTGAATGTGATCTGGCCGTAACACATGGGCTAAAGTGTCACCGTCGTCTGTCACACTTGTGCACGTGGGCGCGGAGTAACACAAAAAGTGTTTATTAAGACGGATGCGGTATAGCTATCCAGTAAAATAGATTAAAGAACCCAGGGGCCAAAGGTTGACTAGAAGAATCGAGCCCAAGACCTCCAGAATGCGGGCCTTTGCCTGAGCCATCCCCCTTGGTTTGGGAAGCGTTTTCTTCATTCCGTCATTATTTGATTAGTGCTAAGGGAAGCGCAATCCTTGGTCGATACTAAAGCTCTTGATACCCACAAGAAATCTATCGTGCGTTCGAACCAGTTAACTCGTTGACATTCTTATCCTCATAAGTCATAAGTTATATGCCACAAATAAGGGGCTTTATTATCCCCTACTTCCTCAACCGTTCATCTGTAGGAAGTATAAGCATCTAACTAAAAAATCTGTGAACATTTCCCGTGAACACACCATTTAAGGCTCCCTGAATAAAAAAAGGAAGTAAACATGGAAAAACGAGAAAAAACTTTTAAAACTGTGTATCTGGTTTCTATGTTCAATAAAGAACGATCAAATTTCTTTTTTGACAACGTACCTTTACTCAATCTCATAATTTTGATGGTCCTTCTCAAAATAGTTTCTGCTGAACGCGATGCACTTGTCCCAGCGTTTCTGGCAGTCTTCAAAGACATGCCGGAAACCGTTATTTTAGCGATCCTTCAAAATCACCTCCGCAGCCTTCACCACTGCTTCTGATGATGGATAACCCTCCCACGAAGACGTTTCTTCAAGTTAGGGAATAGAAAAAATCCACATGGGCTCAATCCGGGCTATAGGAAGGGTGAGGGATGTACATAACGTTGATTTTTGCAAGATATTCAGCAACAACATTGGCAGCCGCGCATTATCTTGGTGCAGTATCCAGCCTGCTTCACGGAAAAGTGGTCTTTTGCACCTGATATGGACTTGCAATGTTTTCAGGACATCCCTGTAGTATTGTGCAGTTACTGATGTGTGGGCAGATACACCATGCTGATAAACCATCCCATGAATATCAAAGAATGAGATGACCATAACTTTCCCAACAGAAGCAATCACTTTTGTTTTTCTGGGCTTGGTGATGAAGGAGATTTCCACACTGTGCTTTGTTGTTTGCTCTCAGAATCAAAATGATGTAGCCAAGTTTCATCAGCAAAGATTACGTTTGAAAGAAACTCCGGATCTTCCTCTAACATCAACTTTAACTGAATGCTACCTCCATTGTAGCTGTAGACGATACTGAATATGTCTGAAGTTGCCTGGTTCTCATAGGCGGGAACCAGGAGTACCAACTATGAAACTACTATGGCGTGTTTGTTTCACATTAAGCTAACAGAATATAATAAGATTGAATTTTATAGCGAAAAATTATGACCGTCAAAAATTATGATCATTCTTTATTGAACAGTCCTCGTATTATGTGTATGTGTGTGAATAATGTAACTAAAAAAAAAGAAGTTGGTTAAATGTCGAAGTTCACTACTTAAGTTTACTTAAGTAGTTTAAATAAAAATTATGATTTGTTCTGTCATATGTATATAAATTACCCTTGATTTCATTCAGGTATAATCCGATTGTTAAAATTACTAGAAATATCATTCTTGTTGCCTCAAGTATTTTATTAGATCTGACTGTGGGTAAAATAGGTGCATTTTCCTTTTCCAAGACTTTTAAGAAAATATCGAATAAAACTCTGCTTTTCTTGAAAAAAATGTCGTTATTTTTATTTCTTAAAAATAACTCTCATGATTTTGATTTAAATACCATAATACCTACTTAAAATGTATTTATGGAAAATAAAATGGAAATTTTGAATTATCTGGGAATAACCTGCGAAGTCGTCATTCTTATGGCCCAATGTGACTTTTAAGTAACAACCACTTTTAACGCTCTTTTGTTATCCTATGATGAAAATTTTCCATTGTGGACATTTGTAACCTGAAAGACACGACATGGACGTCTTGCATGTGGCTTGTTTGGTTATTTAGTTCATAATGTACTCCACAGGTTGAAGCTAAAGCGAAACATACAGCCACTTTGCATTTTCATCTTACTCGTGGCACTTTTAACAAATTTATTTTATATGCCTTTGCAATATAATTTGTAAGAAAAATGCCAGGCACCACGGGTAAGGGTAAAGTTATAGTTTAAAGCACTAAGCATTGAAACAATAAGATGGTCGCACAAAGATTTCCACTTTGACGAGACAGTTTGAAGCAAATAGTGTTTAGCTCAGGGTAAAGCAATGAGGTTTCTCAGGGCATGCGTGGATATGTATGAGTAAGGATTGGTTCTATTGACACTGGAATGCCCGTTTCAAACTGGTTTAATGACTGCTTCTTTTTATCATTACATCAAACTCGAAGTTGCCGACCAAGGGTTACCAATATATCACTGTTTAGAGTTACTGTATGTGGAATGCTTATTACTCGATAAAACTTAATTCGTTCTTCAGGTACACATGAACTGACAAATATCTCGTAGCTTTTGGTCTGCCTTCGACCAGGATAGAACCAGATAACTGCCTTAATTGGCCCCAAGCCGCTGAGTGAGTGTCCTCAGAGCTGCGCGTGGGTGTGTAACTTTCACTTCTGGAAGCCCTCTTTTCACACAAAGATTCCCTTTGTGACTATTTTGTCCATTGTGATTATTAGTCTCGGTCATGCCATTATTAAGGGTCCGAAGAATACCTTTTCAAACACAGTCAAGTGCTTACCCTTCAAGATTCTTAAGAAAACTGTTTCTTACGTTTTTTGTTAAAAAAAACTATTCAACCCAATGCACCTGCACGCGTTCCACACAAATATACATTCCTTTGAAGTCCATACGATTCTTTATACATTGCATCCATTAATTTCGGTATCAGTATCATATAGGAATGTATAGCATTTATTATTTCAAACAAAATAGTTACGTTACCTGAAAGTTACAGTGGACCACAATAGTCACCATAATCATTTAGGTTATGGGTGCACACTGGAGTATTAGAGTATTTGTAAAACATTTCATACTAAAATTCCATATAGTTATCTATCTTTTGTATATAAAGCATAAATGTTTGAATTGTATTTCTGACATACACCACATATTTGATAGCTACATTTCGTGAACAAAATAAAGCTTTCAAAATCAGTTTCTTTTTAGGTCAATTATTATGCATCCTCATATTTTTATGGCATGAAGAATAAAACTAATATAATTGTTCATCCAATAAATGGATATGAGCCAAATGACTCAGTTTTTGTATCTGACAGTGATAAAGAAAATGATATTCAAGCTGCTAGTGCCAACACAATTTTATCAGAAAGTGAGGTTGAATCAGCTGATGAGTAATGTGTAAATGACGCAGTATCTCTGCCTATCCTGTCCCAGATGTAGAAGAAAGAGATTGAGATATTTCTGAAACAAGCTATAATAATGTGATGTGGAGAACTTCAAGAAACCGATTGGCGCAACCAATACTTCCATAGAAATGGCTGTTATTTGCAGATTCTGATTCTCTACAGCCACCAATACACAATTTTGAAAAATTTGTTGATGAAAATTGTCTTTCTTCGATTTCTTGTCAAAAGTGTTCAAAATAATCTAGTCAACAGCATAAATGTTGCTAAAGAGATAATACACTTCATATGATGTTTTCTTATATCCTTATGTCCTAGATCTGGAATGCATTGTCTTTCTTTTCATAAATGTTGTAATAGCCTATACACATTTGTAATTTTATGATTTACTACATTGTTTGGAATTTTACAGAGAAAAGGACAGTAAAAAACTAGTTATTGTATAGTCTAGTTATCGAGTATAGCTTTTACTTTGATTCATCTATATGTAATGCCTTAAGTAATTTCTGCTAGAGTCTTTGTGGCCCATTGAGACTTCAAAGTTCTAAAATATTATTTTTAATATTTAAAATATTTTAATATTTAAAATATAATTTTTAATTTTTTTAATTTGAAAAATACTTGTAAGTTTCGTAATAAAATTTAAACAAAAATATTGGAGAAAGCATTTTTACCATCGTAGTAAACAAATTCGGGCTGTAGAGGGTTAATAACTTTTGTAGAGTTAGAAAACTGTACGATAAAGACAAAACCCTATCACAGAAATAATATGAATCTAGATAAAGCAGCCCGCCTTCGATCCCGCATGTAGTAAAAGAGGACGTTGAACAGGTTCATTTCATTTCATTTCATTTCGATAAAGCAGACATTTTATGTGCATTAAACATTTTTGTGATGTTAATCATTTCCGACATATTGAAATGGTTTTAAATTCCAAATATGTCTGACTGTTTCGTGGAATAGTAAGTCGCTGCTCGTTTGTTTTTCTCACTTAGTATGATATTTTCAAGCTTTCTCTCACTGTCGTTTTAATTCTTATATCCCAAATGTGAATTTAAACTTTTCCAGTAGAAAAAAGTCATGTCAATTCAACACATTTTTAAGTATTGTCGCTATTCATTGCAGACTTTCGTGTCCAATATAGAATGGGACGTTGAGAACTATGGAGCTAAAGGGCAGCCATAAACATACATTCAATTTCAATACCTATTTCAAAGGTTTATCTTCATTTTCATGCAGTAAATAGAAAAATGAAACTTCCTCAGAAGATTACACAGAAAATGAAGCTAGTTAGAGTGGAGTAATAAATATTACACAAATAAAAATATTTGTGAATTAATGTCCACTTATCTTAAGAAGTTAATGTTAATACTTCTTTCTTCTTTTTAAAAAGTTGATGTAACGAACATTAGCTCGCATCGTCAGTTAACACACTTCGTCGTTTTGTTTACTTCGTCGTCAAGGATACTATGTTTTTTTCGTATTACCAAAATCTGAAACGAAACAAACCTAAAAACAGAATCAATTGCCCGTATGTCAAAATTCATTACGCGATTTTTATTGTTTAAATATATATTTTTCACACACTACTAAATCTATGGGAACATTTAATTGTTTTAATAATTTAACTTCGGGATTTATTTCATGGTTAAATGACCAAAAATGATCTGCTACGGCCGATTTATCAATTTGTTTATATTTAATGTTACGAAAATATTCTTTCTTTATGTTTTCCAAACTACGTTTCGTCTTTCCAATACAAACTTGAGCACAATCTAAACAATTAAATTGATAAATACCAGATTTTTTATTATTAAAAATTTTATCTTTTTTAGAAAATTGTAATAAATTTTTAATACGATATTTATTTTGAGGAACTACAGTTATACCAACCTCTTTAAAAAATTTTGAAAATGTTTATTAACCAAAGGATGATAAGTAATTGTTTTTTAAATTTATAATCTTCTTTTATTGTTTTTAAGAGTAGAAATATCGTTAACAGTTTTTTGATATTTAAATTTTGCAATCTTCTTTTGTATAAAATCTTTATTAAAACCATTAATTAAAGCAGTATTAATAATATGCTTATATTCTTTATTAAATAAAATAAAGAATTTAATAGAACAGAATTTAATAAAGAATATAAACATATTATTAATACTGCTTTAATTAATGGTTTTAATAAAGATTTTATACTAAAGAAGATTGCAAAATTTAAATATCAAAAAAACTGTTAACGATATTTCTGCTCTTGCGCTGATTGCACCTTTCCTTTACGAAGCGTGTGCCTTAGTTGTTTCGTGTTTCCTTTTTTCCCCGTGTGAGCGCGTGAAGGTTGCTTTGGTTCCTCTCTCGGAAAGCTCACCGAGCTGACGAGTCAAAGTAGTCGAGGATCTCCTTTCACAGCGCGCGCACGGTGATTTATAACTGTCTTAGCTCCCGGGTGCAGTTCAAAATCATGTAATAACAGGTGTTAGAGTGAAGTTATGTGTACAAAGTTTAACTTTCGAGGAAGTTTAGGTTAAGGCACTGTAGTTTAATTGTGCAAGTAAGCTGTCAGTGTGAATAAGAGATTTATTAAAGCTTTTAAATTATCGAATTATCCTATCACTGAACCCGGAGGCTAAGGTACAATTATAAAACTTACTTTAATAATTTAAGAGCGTTAATAAATCTCTTTTTCACACTGACAGCTTACTTGCACAATTAAACTACAGTGCCTTAACTTCAACTTCCTCGAAAGTTAAACTTTGTACACATTATAACTTCCCTCTAACACCTGTTATTACATGATTTTGAACTGCACCCGGGAGCTAAGACAGTTATAAATCACCGTGCGCGCGCTGTGAAAGGAGAACCCCGACTACTTTGACTCGTCAGCTCGGTGAGCTATCCGAGAGAGGAACCAAAGCAACCTTCACGCGCTCACACGAGGAAAAAAAGGAAAAGACGAAACAACTGAGGCACACGCCTCGTAAAGGAAAGGTGCAATCAGCACACTCTTTAAAAAATAAAAGATCATTATAAATTTAAAAAGTTTATTTACCATCCTTGGGTTAATAAACATTTTCAATTTTTAAAGAAGTTGATATAACTTTAGTTCCTCAAAATAAATATAGTATTAAACATCTATTACAATTTGCTAAAAAAGATAAAATTCTTAATAATAAAAAATATGGTATTTATCCATTTAATTGCTTAGATTGTGATCAGGTTTATATTGGAAAGACGAAACGTAATTTGGAAACCAGAACGAAAGAACATTTTCGTAACATTAAATATAAACAAATTGATAAATCGGCCGTAGCAGATCATTTTTGGTCATTTAACCATGAAATAAATCCCGAAGTTAAATTATTAAAACAATTAAATGTTCCCATAGGTTTAATAGTATGGGGAAAATATTTATTTTAAAAATAAAAATCGCGTAATGAATTTTGACATACCGGCAATTGAATCTGTTTTTAGGTTTGTTTCGTCTTCAGATTTTGGTAATACGAAAAAAACATAGTATCCTTGACGACGAAGTAAACAAGATGACGAAGTGTGTTGACTGACGATGCGAGCAAATGTTTGTGAAATCGATGTTTTAAAAAGAAGAAAGAAGTATTAACATCAACTTCTTAAGATGAGTGGATATTAATTAACAAATATTTTTATTTGTGCAATTCCTCAGAAGAGTTTGTAGAAGCTATAAAAATAAATGACAGCAATTAGAGAATGTCATGTGAATGTACCTTTTTTTCTCGTGGTCATTCAAAGAAAATGTAATTTCCAAACTATTACATAGCGACTCAGTTTAAAAAAAACTCTTGACTTTTGCTTTAACATACTGCGCCATTGTTACATCAATAACGAAATTTATAAACGTGCAATGAACATTTTCCATGAGTCACAACAGGTATAACACAAAGAAAAGTAAGCTTTTCTAGGAGTTGGTAAAGTTGCAACATGTCAGTTTATTAGGTTTGTGGGTAGGACGTAAAGCTGTTTAGCTAAAAAGTGTTTGTTGTATTGCTTTAGCTGCTGTAAGAAATTAATAACAATGAAACTGCTTTTCCGAAATTGAGAATGGTTGCTCTAGATTGTGTGATAAACAGGAACAAAGAATTGAGGCCATATAACCATGGGATTCCATAAGAGCTCTGGGTCTGCCCACGATATGAGTGGTACACGACCAAGATTCCATTAGAATCTATAGATCTGATTTCCCTTTTAATTAACAGAATCTAAATGCTACATTTATGGCTGAAGTAGGGTTACTCCCCGTGGCGCGCACCAGGCGGCACTAATGAGCGAAAGAAAGTATTTAGATGGAAAAACTGTTCCGGAAGTAAAAGTGAGTTTGTCCTGCATTTGGTAGGGCACGGGTGTAGGTACACAGAGACTATTCGTTAACTGTAGGAAGTGCACATATACGTAAGGGGGAAAAAAGTCAGGACCAAATTCCATGCCAACAAACTTATAAGCGATACATTATTTTTCTAAGTAATTTACAGGAATCGCGTAAAATACTTGTATATAAACGATCTCATTTACATTCAGAGGGACTGTCTCTGTGGTTGAGTGTCCAGTTTTTTAAATTTTAAAAGTAGAGATCCCGGGTTCGAATCCCGCTGTGGCTGGAGACCTTTCCTTTTATTTTAATATTTCCTAACCTCCGCAGGGTCTTTAAGTATGCACGAGGGCGTAAATGTAAGTGTCTTCTATACAATTGTTTAGAACTCAAAGTTGAAAAAGCTACAGCCAAGGAGTTGGTTTTCAAGTCAGAGCCTCCATACAAACGGACTATACGAAACTATACCAATAATATTGTGACTTTGTGGCTTCGTAGAATTAAAAGTCCAATTTGCCGAAATTCTAAATGTTCTTTATTTGCGTAGAAACACACAGCGTAGCAGCAGAATTACATCGCATATCACAATATACAACACCAAGGTCGATGACAATAACAAACAGCTTACTCAACTTCCACTCTTTACAACACTCTTGTTACATGTCTTTACAACAACTGTTCGCTGGCTTGTCACAATCTCTTATATATCTCATTCAAAATTCGAGAGGTTTCTCGTACAAATCAGAAAACAACTTTTCTCTATCAATCAAGTTATCACTAGAACCTTACAAATGTGAAATTCTATCTGTGCTGGCAAGTCCTTTACCTCAGCTATCTTTATTTGCCGGCTCTTTGTGTACACTAGCCGCGCTATCGTTAACTGCTTATGCAAGCTCTTTATTACCGTGAAACACTATCCGCCGTCTGTTATCTATTTGTGCCGAAACTTTTATGCCCGTTGCCGCGACAATATTATAAATAAATAATAATTTGTTTATATTATTTCTGATAAATTACTAAAATAGGCCTTCTGATTAAACATATTTCCGGGGCTCATAAGCCGTGATATAGTGGATTTCAAAGTTCCCCATGGCCGTGAAAGCCTCAACCTGTACAGATAATCATTCTGGTTATAATGGTCCAAATCTATGTTTCATTAGTTTATGTGACACTAATCAAATGTTGCTGATGTGTCTATTGCCACTCCCTCCCCTCCTTTATGACTGGATGAATAACGTGTAAGCGATAGACGCTCTCTCTTGAACTAGCTCTTGGCTGGGTAACATGTATCTGCAGGCAACTCCACTTCTGGACAGATAAATGACCGTTATGGCCGCCTTTGTAATTTGCTTGTTGTAGTAAATATTCTTATTAAGTGAATTCCAAATTTAATTAGCCTCACCCTACCTTTGTAGAAAAACCCCAACCTCTCGCCAAAGCATGTAGTTCTACTCAGAGTATTTGCCTCCGTGTTCGACCTGACCACATGTTGCTTAATTTTCACAAACTAAGATCAGGTCGTCACACTATAACGAAATAGTGCCAAAACCTCTATCTTGTTTGTGTTTATTTTCCAATAAAGTTCGCTAGTAGGGAATATTAATAATTTTATAAAGAGAGAAAATTAATAATAAAAATCAGTAAACCGATATTTTGTGGTAGCAACTGAGAAGGTTATTTTTCTCGTAGGTCGTAGACTGTGAGATTAACTTGGTTACAACTATGTAGCTTTATGCTATTAAATACCTATGCGACCAAAGCAAAGGCAAAAGGGTTTAATATTTTACCTAATATAATTATTTAAAAAGTTACTCGATATTCTGATACTCCAAGAATTCTTCAATCTAAATATTTCTCTTTAGTTATGCAGCATGAAAATGTAATTACATTTTTCTAACATATATTGCAAGAACAACTTGTTTAAACTTGTCCATGTATCTTAAACAGTTGAAAATGCATAGCAACGAAGGTTAACCAACAGTGTGTTCGCGTTATTAGAGCAACAGATAATCAACAAACATAAAAAAACGCTATTGTTAACTTATACATAACGAACATGTCTGAACTATGTACTTCTAGAAGACACAAGAGACAGAAGAATGCCAAGACTTATGGTATAGCGATTATATTCCTTGTGTTGAGAAACAGAGGAATTCCGCGAGTTAGAAATAAATTTAAGTGGGAAAGGCTCTGAAAGTAAATTATAAGTGTTCCGCCAAATAAAACGCCTAATACTTGTTTCACATAAGCTTGCCTCGTATCTCTTAACGGTCACGTGACCTTCTCACCTCTCATTGGCTGCTATTGCAGTATAGACTGTTGTGCGGTAAAAATTAATTCGCTATTTAACATGGTAGTATATCTTTATATGTTGGAACAGAATTGTCAAATTTATGTTTTCGTAACTGTTTGAATTAAATATATTACGTCACAGAGTTCATTTGTCTGAAATGCATGTTAATTCTTAAACTAAACACATGGCACGATAGCATGTGATTTAGCGGTAGTGGTGACATATTTGTTTATATGACTTTTATCACTGACCTTGTTTTGAACTGGATTAGTCATAGCGCCATTCGAAGGTGTGTTGTGCCGAGTGCGAGAGCTAAATTATCTTATTCGTCGTTTATTGCGCGTGTACTTATTATATGTATAATGGCAGAGTCTACGCCAGTTTTTCGCTGAAGCATCGCAAGGGAAAACCTTTACAAAGCGGCGAAAAAAGAATTGTGTTGCATGTGTTTAATGCAGAGAAGAATCCGTCTTTGTCAGTGAGAGAAGTCGAACAGCTGTGCTCTGAACTTACAGGTGTGAGTGTTAGGTCCGTAGGAACATCGTGACATGAAATTGAGACAACAGGAAAACTTACCACTCCAGGGGCGATATTGCTGTGTGGCGAATGCGTTATTTAAGGACAATCAGATTGTACCGGGATACAAATCGCAAAATGTACTACCATCACGATACTTGGGTGAATGAGGGGGACACGACAATTATGGCGTGACACGACTTTTAAGACTGAAAGACAAGCATTTTTGCAAGGTATGTGTGCTGGTTTCAAAAAATCCCAGTGGAAAAGGGCGAAGGCCTTTCATTATAAACTTGTTTCAGTTTCATTGCTCATTCATTCAGTTTCAACTTGCTCAGTTTTATTATAAACTTCATTATTTTTGCATGGCTTCATATTCTTATTTGTATGATTTTTCTATCTTCCTGGCAATTATTATGACGTTTTCTGCAGGTTTAAATGTGACGGGAAGACACCGCCTATGACCTATGGTTCGAAAGCATTAGCCAATTAGAATGAGGGGGACGGTAGTTGCACGCGGAGTGATACATGTCAGTGGGGCAAGGCTATATGAAACAGAGATTAGAGTGACAGTGGTATTAGATTTCGTTAGAGAAGTACCTAGGTTTATCTATCTCACGAGGTAATATAATGAATTACTCTTCCGCATTATAAGAAGGAACGTTTTAAATCCCCATTTCTAATAAAAGTAGCATTGCTGCATTAATAATAATAACCTCACATAAATACCAACTAGGAGCGCGAGCAATAATTAGAGCTAGGAATATTAGGTACAACATTTTGATTAAAAAGGTGCACAAGGGGTGCTTTAGTTTAGGTAAAAAAGGTGCAAAAGTTTGCAAATTTCCCATTTTAATTTTCACTGAACACAAAAACCAATTAGGCAATTGCATAAAATAGCTAAGAACAAGGACACAAAATGCATTGTCACAAGTCCAGAAAAGTATTGAAGCAGATGCTGTTTAACTGCTCAATGTTTTTTTCTTCTTTTCAGTGAGGCTGCCCCTTCGGTCACTAAGTAAGTGCTTGTATACTTAAAAGGAATATTCGACGTCAACAGACACAAGTGGTGCATATTTTGTTAGCAATCTGTAATTAAAATCCTTGTTCGCTGCAACATCCTCAATATAAGGGTTTTTGGCTAAACTCTGTTCTGGCTTCTGCTTTCCCACCCCCTCAGTGCTGTCTTTACGTCCATAACAATTGCTCATTGTGAATCTTTCTTATGACACTGTTCCTCCAATCTTGTAACGACCGTTATCGAAACAGAGTAGCCATGTACAGAAAGAAGAAGAATCTAGTATTTCACTTAAGAAATTGCACATGGCCTTAAAATTGTTACAAAAAACACTTCTGCCTTCAACTAATGTGAGAATCGGAGAAATTGGAAGAGGAAGTCTGGTAACTTTGACGTACTTCTGTATCCTAGCTGGAGCCCTTTACAACTATTTATTGATGCAAGACAGAAATGAATTTGCATATGAATATTCTTCTTTTATTGCCTCACAAACTTGGTGCAATGCATGTGCAATGCAGGTAATGTGTTTTACATTAGAGTACATAGGCTTGGGGTTAGAAATGGCCAGTAATACGTAAAATGCTGTAAGTACTAATCACACTCGATCATATTGAATGCTACCAGCCCACAGCACACAACATGCATCGTTGAAAATACGCATTATATTAGCTTTGTTCTGTTCAGAAAGTAGGCTTTCAACAGCATGGGTTTCGCTTGCTTTCCATTTACGAGTGCTACTAAAATGTTAAGAACATCGAAAATGTAATAAATGAAGTTGACTCTGGTAATCACAATGTGGGCATACTCCTTAATCTTACCAAAGCTTTCGACTGCGTAGATGTTAGTATTCTAATGGACAAACTGTATAAGTTAGGCTTTAGAGGATTAGGCTACAAATTGATGAACTCGTACATAACAAATAGAAAACAGCTGGTACATTTAAAATCCGCTAGCGGAGATTATGAGTCCAGTCTGCAAAATCTGTCATATGGCGTTCCCGGTGGTTCAATATTGGGTCCGTTACTATTTATTTTATACGTGCACGATATAAAGGATAGCACACCAAATGCCAATATAATTCAGTATACAGATGATACAACAATTATAATTAGTGATACAGATGCAAATGCACTCGAAAAATACAGGAATGCTACAGTAAATTCCATAAATAAAATTTTCAGTGGCTCAAACTTAACTGTAAACCCCAAGAAATGTGAAATATAATCTTTGGTTACAGGAACATAAGCATATCTAAAAATATTATCAAAAATGTAGATCATGTAAACTTACTAAGATTAAATATAGACAGGATGTTAACTGGCACTACAAATTAGCAAAAACTTATTTTTTTTTGAGAAGCCTTAAGAATTACATTCTACGTACAACAGCTAAAATCATATATTTTGCCCTTATCCATTCGGCCTTATCCTATGGGATAGAAATTTGGAGTTACACCAGTAAAACAAACATCAGTAGGATATTCATACTCCAAAAACGTGCTTATAGGTATATAGGGAATTTAAAACATACAGATTCTTGCAAAAAATACCTTTTAGCAAACAAAGATACTCAAAATCCCTAGCTTATTTATTTATAGATCTATTCTTCAATTCGTTAATCATAAGTTTCCAATGAAAACAAACTCAGATATCCATAACTATGCTACAAGGGGCAAAAATAATCTCGCTATATTCCAGGGCACAGAATGCACTTATATGAAAAGATGCCTAGTTATACAGGAAAAAAAATCTTCACAGTATCTAATTGCTAAGTTTGGTGGTTTTTCAAACCCAGTTTAGAATGGGAGATTCAGAACCAAAGCATTTAAAGAGCACAGAAACAAACGAAAGAAACAAATGAAAGAAACAAATGAAAGAAACAAATGAAAGAAACAAATGAAAGAAACAAATGAAAGAAACAAATGCAAGAAACAAATGAAAGAAACAAATGAAGTAAAATGAATGGATAACCCACCCACCCAACCAACAAACCAATTATTAAATAAATAGATAAATAAGTAATTAAATACAAATCCCTTTGAGATGTACTTCCCGCTTCAGTTAGAACCTGTAATAATTTAAATACGTTTAAAACACATTTAAAAGCCTTTCTAATAGATAATGTATTTTATACCATCTAATAATTTATGTATCACTGTAAAAATAACTAGCCTTTATTACTGATTTTAGCATATTGTATTTCATTTTAGCATATTCTATTTATTTTTAAATTCTCTACCATTAAACAATTTATGACTAGCTTGTATATTTAATTTGATCCCTCCATTACTTTGTTATTTATAATCGTTTACATTTAAGAGAGAGTATGTATTATAAATGACATGCCTTAATTGTGTTCAAACTCTGTATTAAGTTGCAATATATACCTCATCTATCAGTGATTTCATCTAATATAAAATTACTGAATTTTCTCCTACTGCTTGCCTGATCTGTTTTAATTTTTCTTCATGCAGAAGTTGAAGATAAGATTTTTTTAGGTATTCTCATCTGGGCAGACTTCCCAGGATATTTTTCCAAGTATGCTTTCATAATAGGAATTTTGAGCTTGGAAAGAGGAATACCACATGCCGCAAATGTCTTTGATGTATCACTGAAAAATACCTTTTTATTTTTAATGAACTTGAAGAATCCAGCGTCTCGCCAGTAAATTGTTGACGCCCTCCACCTTTACTGCACTTTAGTTCCTTTTTTTTCCTGTGTTATGCACTGCCTATATACTGCTTAACATGATCGCGTTGGTGTTTTTCATCAATTGTAATTCAAATGTCACAAACATTGCATCTCAAAACAGATCCGTCACTTTGAATTCCGTCTGCACTAAACTGTTTAACAAATTCATGTATTTTGCAGTTGTTCACTTTCTTTTTAGGCATTCTGCAAAACTTACTGGTAAATAGCAGACCGCACTATTCAAATAATATTTTTAACGGAAACATTTCTTCCTGCACTCAACAATCGCCCTTCCTTAAACAATAGCTTCGCATAACTGTGATGCATTGAGGCGCAAACTAACAACAATGCACTGAACTGTAAGTAATTGTTGTCGCAGGATCGATACCGGACATCGTTAAGCACCCTTGAAAAATAAAAATATCTAATTTTGGAAATAAAATGTGGTATAGGAGACGAAGAATGTTTGGAAGAAGTGCAAAAAGTTGCAACCATAACTCAAAGCAGTGTTCATTTAACGTTTTCTTTTCAACATCCGCATATTTGGGCATTTTAATTGCAAAAGAAATTTAGGGTGCAGCACCTAAAATTCCGTGCGTTGGTAATAATACTGGCGTTTATTGATATTTTGTTATAGATATAAAAAAGTTGAAACAACTTACTGCGAATATTTTTTGTTCTTTTACTTTCTGTTAGAAACGGAACATTTACTTGTTATCAGAACGTATGTGTTTAACAGAGCAGGAAATTAATTAAATTTATTAAACATTCCAAAAATTGTTAATAAACGAAAGTATGAATCAACAATTATGTTACTTCCTTCAGATAGTAAAGAGTAAGTATTCCTGAAACCCAATTCACTGCCATAAATCTCACACTTTTACACTCGAGAAGCAACTCTACGGAATACAAAACATAACGTATAAATTAGGTGCAACTTCACTGTGATGTAAGAGTCGGATTTGTTAGAAAACAAAATAAATATACAAAGAAAACAAAGCAAAACTTATAGTGGAAGGACTCCAGATCTCCTAGACCATCTAGAACATCCGAAGCCTAGGATCACCACCACAACGAGGGATCTGCATCACAACCCAGGACCACTAAGAAGTGAAGTATATTTTGAATATTTTGTAAAGGCTAGTAGATGTATTTAGTAGTATTGCATGTACTTAAGAAGTGGAAGAATAGTTCATGCAGAACCTAAAAGGTGAACAAAGCGAAAAATACATGTATCACAGATAATATAAGGATAGGACAGAACTTGACGCTGCTAGCCAGGAAAATCTGAGTATAATTCGTTTATTGGAACAATATGACAGATATGACAGTAATCATTAAAGAACAGAAACAAATAGATAAATGTTACAGAAGAAGGTAAATGAACAAATAACAAGGACAGTTAGCTAGGGAGCAAGAAATAAATAGAGAATTTAATGGTAAGGAGGATAAATTACCTAATGAATTAATACAGATAGTTTAGAAAGAGAAATAAATATTTAGGAAAACCAATGAGAAGGAGAATAAATTAGCTAGTGAGCAAAAACAAACAGATAAATAAATGTCAGGGTAGCAAAACCAGATAGCTGCAGAAGTTAATGAGAAATAAGATCAGCTAGCTACTGAAATAACTGATACACAAGCTCAGTTAGCTGCTGATGTAACACTAAGTCAGTTAGCTATTGAAATAACTGTAAAACAGAGCCACTTAGCTACTGACTTAAATAATAAACTATAGGAAATAAGATCAGACTGAAACAATGGTAGAAATGAAGAATCTATTAAAAATGAATTCAATTAAATTAGGGAAAATAGCGAAACTACGAATATTACTGTAATTACAGAGATTAACAAGCTAAACACAAATTGTGATATCTTTACCGATAATGTAGCAGAGGATTTGGCAGCAGCTAGTGAAAGTTTGGACAATATCAGAATGTGTGACAACACAACTTGATTACAAAAGTAACAAACAACTAGAGTAAAATAGGTGAAGAAGTTGCTAAACAATTAAAAGTTGTGATAAGAAGGTGCACCATTAAAATGAAAAAGCAGGTAAGTTACAAGAGCTTGTGTACATATTTCATGTTCGTGATTTATCTAGAAATGTACATCATTATGTAAATAGTGATGATACATAATTGTGGATCGTCACAAAATAATGAAATGTGCCCAGAACTTAAAGCGTAAACATACAAAATTTCTCTTAGTGAAGCACTCTGTTCTAAAACTTGACGTCAGAGATTGTATGTTTTTTCTGTAATTTACATCCTCCAACGTTAAGTCGTATCGGACGATGAATGGAATAGGTGAAATGATGCTCAAATGAGCCCAGGGTCCATAGAGCTTAGAGTTACCCGACATTCGTCTTTCAGGATAAGGGAAAACGCCGGAAAAAACCTTATCCAAGTAACGCACCCTGACCGATATTCGAACTCGAGACCTCTTGAACGTGAGGCAGACATGCTACCACCACGCTACCGATGTGGGCTCAGAGATGGTAGTACCAACTTTCGATAATAAACTGGAAGACAAACCCAAGTGAGTTCTTCAAGTGATCGAAGAATACTTTGAGGTTAAAATGTTTCCCTACGAAGTAAGGCTGTACCTAATAAGAAAAAGCCTTAGAAAACGGGTAGCAGAGCTGTTAAGAATGACGTTTGAAGGAGAAACATGCAACACGTTTTAAACATTTGTTCCTAACACTGAGGGCAATTGGATCAAAACGAGATAAGAATCGAATTAGCCACAGGTAAATATAACCCTGAAGACAACTAGCCATGGCAGACTGTTTAATGGTAATCGCAAATGCTGCTCACATATCTAATGTACCAATGAGTAATCAAGGAATAATCTTTTCCGTAACAAGGCATTTTTCAGAAAACAGTTGGAACAATTTAAGTGTCGCAACGCCGATAGATCTTTTGGCTATCTTAAAACTGCTGATTTATTTCCAAACAAAAGAAAGGCAGCGTACTTCCAAATAGGAGTGTTAACGTGAAAACAACTGACCGCACCGGAAAAACTGACGGTAGGAAACATATGAAATCGCAGCATCGCACAATTTGAAAACCAAAATTTTCTAAGGGGAAGGTAAACACAATTATCTCAAAGAAGTAGCCAGCCTCTCAATGACGCAAAATGCGTTATAAAAATGCAATGCCACAATCTGACGGTATGAGAGTTAGTGATTCTCGCCGTAGAGTAGGAAAGCCCAAGTAAACTGTATGGCGTTCCACGTTAGCAAAGAAACGTATGCAAATTATGCACATTGAGATAGGTGATAGGATCCCGGAGAAGTTACCAAGTTCCAAGACCACTGTAACCGCAGTATCAGGCAGCGATTAACAGGCGGCGAATTAATCGGAATTAGATAATTAAAAAAGAAGATAAATTAATAAAAATGCTTTGTTAAACTAATATAAAAATCTTGTTATAATAATATGCAATTAGAATGGATAGAGTAATGACTAAAATAGCAGTTGACTTAAAGAATAAGTAGGGAAGAATATAATTTAATATAACATCTTTACTAGCATCCAGGCAAGGACAAGAAAACATTCTTGTAAAAATCTGTACACGTCGGAGAGAAAGGAGGGAAGGACCGTTACCTTCTTTGTGCTAGTAAAAGTTCAATGTCTGAGAACTATAGAATACTTCCAGCCAGGAATGTGTTGGGACAAAGGACTTTCAAAATGCAGTTGAGCATAAATGCTAAAGGGATGTACTTTGCTGATTTGATAACGATGCATACCGTTACAAACAACTCATTGTAGGCGTTCCCCAACTCAGGGTGGGCTGAAGGTCAATGAGTTAGATGAGTTTTGCAAACCAATGCGAAAATTCTAAATAAATGAGAAACCAATAATAATGTAACATTTGAGAAGGGTGAGCTAGTTTGGTCATGTGATAAAGTTAGAGAGGGGGTCAGAATAAGGTTGGAACTGAATCGTGAAGTAACAAAAATTTACTTAAAAATATACTACTTCCTACGACAGGAAGGACGTGTTTATGCGCGGTAAGAAGAGAAGTGAAGATTTATAAGTCTGAAATGTAGGAAAGTTAAGAATAGCGCACCCAGCGTAGGTGGAAGCAGCATTAGAAGTTTATTAGAGCAAAGTAGTCGCCGTATAAAGAAGTAATAGAAACCGCGCGTAAATAACTTTAAACAAGTAATCCAGGTGGAAACGTAGAGTCAGACTGAAAAATTCAATGCCATAACCGGGATTTGAACCACGGATCTTCTGGTTTCCGTCCAACTGCTCTACCATTGAGCTACTATGTCCAACGTGCCGATATGATATTAAATTCTACAACTGACTCGTATTTAATGTCATATTGGCACGATGGCCATAGTAGCTCAATGGTAGAGCGGCTGGACGGGAACTAGAAGATCCGTGGTTCAAATCCCGGCTATGGCACTGAATTTTTCAGTCTGACTCTACGTTTCCACAATTTAGCCTACACACGGCCAGTGTGAAAGAACAATTAATTTCCAAGTTATCCAGGGTTTCAAGTAAAATTGAATTTATTTTAGTAATTCTACTAACCTTTGGTCACCGATCCAAGTCGATAGGCAAACTTAGTAAGAATTAAACCAAATAATTCTGCAACAAAGTGTTATTAATACGACTAAGTAGCCAACAACCACCAAAATCCATTTCCTACAACCATTCACCTGAGGATAAGAGAACTCATAGCTCCAATTAGAACCCAATCAATTTAACACTGGTATGCGGGTTTGCCGCACCAGACATACATGACATTTCCGAAAAGGAGCAAACAGAGGAAACCTCGTAGCTGTTGGCAGTAATACAACAGAAACGGTTAGCAGCGACACCAATTTCGGACAAAAACTCAAATAGCTCTAAAAAAATACTAGACTGAGGTTATGCCAAGGCTCCTCTCGTAATGTCGACACCCATTTTTCTGCCACTAGCAGTCCCTTAACTAAATATAGTAGCTTTCATGTGGATAAGAAACCAACAAACACGTATAATACAAATATGCAATTAAAAATACAAAATCCTCGTCAAATATAGATCGATGTAAACCTTGCATCAACATCAACATCAGTATGCAGCGAGAAATGACTTATCGATTTACGCTACTCGAACAGGCACTTATTGTACCTGCCAGTATGTAATGGAAACAGAAAAAACACCTCAAATGCCAAGTGATGTTAAATTAAAAAAATAGCGAAAACTTATTTCATTAATGGTACGAAGATAACAAACAGACGTGATTACAGGGTGTATCATTGGCGAGCCAAAATATACTCCGATGTACGAAGGATAGTAGTAAAATAGGCAAATAAAGGTGTAATTCTCCTACTACAACAGGAATTTATAGTAGGCAAATCATACCGCGTACAGAATTGTGAGTAAAGCATACAAGAGTACGAGGAATTCATTGTCGATTATTCAAACATGTTTAAACATGATATAGTAATAGTACATGAAATTCGCCTTCGAATGTCTTCGACGAAGAATCCTGAGACGAAATACATTGAATAGAGTGGACCGGGGGGAGATGCCATACTTATGGTTTTAGGGGTAAAAAGTTGAGTTTAATTGAGAGTTTAGGTTCAGCACTAAACTGGCATTTACTGAGGAGCCTTCTCTATATATGTGTAAGTTTGTGTTACGTTTTTATTGTTAATTAAGTGTGCTTTGTTTTCTTTAATGAAAAGTGAAGTTTAGGCATCTCACCCCGAGCATCGGGGTGAGATGGCAATCATATCATAAGACTAATGGAATACCATTTTTGTGCATTTGTGGTACAAATACATATTTTAGAAAGCATATTTATTAGTATTATAAAGAATAAAATACTAAAGAAAGGTAATACTGGATGTAAGAATAAACAAATGACATGATTACATGCAAATGAAATCAAAGTTCTTCTGCGCAGTTGTTGCACACGTTATCTTCTTTTGTACAGGTTTCATGCAACGATCTACTGCAAACGACATACTGACTCCAATCAACCTATGGTCCAGTTTTATCGTAGTAAATTAAGATTACGCTCAACACAATCACTGTCATTTTCTGACCTGTTTGGTTCTCAAATCCTTGACTCGCTTGCTGCAGATTTCCTGTGTTTAATTCGCTCCAATCTAATTTTGGCCTCTTCTATGCGATTCTTTTCTGTGAGAACTTCAGCAAGTTTCTTCTTGCACTTAGATTTCAATAGGACAGGAGTAACTTCTTCAATTGATGTTCCTGGTTCATTCTGAATAATCTCCAAGTCCTTCTTTATTTTCTGAGAGAACAGCTCCAGCACATCCTCTCCTCTTTGGTTCACTTTGTAGAATCCTTTCTGCATGATCAGTAGCAACCATATCGGAAATTTGATACATATTCTGGAATCGTTCTTCATCAAACGTTGTTTTAGAGTTCTATATGGAATGCTATATTCTTGGGAAGCTTTAAAACAATTCATTCCGCCAGTCCTCCATGTTCCAGAACCATCTGTAGACATTCTTCAGGCCACTGACATCTATTTGAAGTTCTAACACACACTTGAGGCATCTCCAGGAAAATAAAATGCGTATAAGTGAGGAATAAAAGTAGGCATGTCATCCCGAAAAAACAATGGCATCTCTCCCAAGGATCGGGGTGAATTACAACTTTTAATGTTTGCCACAATACGGTCGCTGCATAGCAACAGAGGATGGCAAACTATACCACAACACACCTGCTATGATTAGCATGCGCGAAATGTCACTCTGCTACTTCATTCGTACTCTTTCACATACTTTAAAATAACTGTGCACCATTAACCTGGCATCCATTTTTAGACCTTACCTGTATTTGTTGGTTTAAAAGTGAAGAAACACATAACGCAATGAAACACGCATCTGCCTTCACGTCACATTGCCACTAACTAGTGTCATACAGGTTGGAGTCGCGATCCCCGATAGGCATCTCTCCCCGATTCACTCTATAATACATTAGAGAGAAACATAAAAGTTCTCCTAACACAATATCAGGCAGCGAAACCAACAACAATAAAGCTAAGACGAAGCTAGTATCACTAGGAAGTAATAGAAACAGAAGTAGGAGAGAATCGTGATCTCGATTTCTAACACAAACAACAGCTGGAAAATGTTCTTGTGAGAAGCTTACGCGTATTCATTAAGAAATCTGGTACTTGTAATATTTGAACATAGCTCCAAGGTTACAAATATAAAACCATTATAAAATA
The DNA here is from genome assembly GCA_030765055.1 of Mantis religiosa. NCBI lineage: Eukaryota > Metazoa > Arthropoda > Insecta > Mantodea > Mantidae > Mantis > Mantis religiosa. The sequence goes on along the minus strand of CM060948.1, from coordinate 304,635,781 downwards.
AATAAACACGAAGACATTCATTTTAGACAGTACAACTTCACATATCAAAAACTTTTAGCAGGAACAAATACAATACGTTCGGCTGCGTACTATCAACAAAATATCTATGTGGGCGACTTAAGAAATAAAAAAAATTTATGTACGATTCACATTCTTGAAAGAAACAATTCTTACTATTATACATATGGCAAATGAATGATACGATTAACCACGTTCTGAGCCCTATAAGATGGTTTAGTCTAACAGAAGTTCTTTAAAAGAAGAAAGAAAATCATCAGTACATATTTTATCGACTACAATAACGTCAGGACCAGAGCTTACTTTCAAACAGAAGTGCTAGATAGCACGAAATAGCTGAAAAAAGCTGAAAATTGCAAAATTTGAACGAGAAGGATAAAAGTCAAATGGGATTCAGGGGCAAGGACAAAGTATCGATAAAGATACCGCGGTTATCCAAAGCAAATGAGAACAAATCTGTAATTATGCAGTTGCTGAATGAGTACTATGGACCATACAACATTTCTGAAAATCTTTGGAACATAATTTCAACTAGTAGACGAAACTAACTACAATCTCTAACACCCAATATGGTTCACGTAGACGGCAGTAGGATGAAGTATTATACCTGTAATAAATACATTTGTGAACAGTTCTAACTGTTCTACCACATTATTTCCATAAATTATTGTTCTTTTGTTTTCAAACAAAGTCCTTAGGACTAGAACACCTGATCTTTCTGATATCAGATTTCTTCTCTTTATTTTTGAACTCTATTTCCATATCATGGAAGACTTAGTTCAAAGGGCTAAAGCTTCCCTTAAAAAGCTCTGTTCCCTTAAGAGCAAAAATAATTTTATGTTTGTTAGATGCTTATTTTGGGTATAATAGTCATAAATGTGGCTTATTTGGAATCTAATTGAAAACTGTCCAGCTGCATACTGGGGATGCTCATGGTCGCTCTTTCTTAGAAGTTTAAATTCGCGATGGATCTGATATAGCTGCTTCTCTTAGAGATTGTGGAAACGGTCACCTCACTTACTTTAAGAGCACGTGCAGTCCTTTGCAGGTAAATAAAGATAAAAAAGTAAATAAAAGATAAATGAAGAACTATAAATAAAGGGACGATTTGCATGATAAGGTGGCAAGGAAAACAATGCATTTCAGAAGATGAAAATATCACGAATCCAAAGAAATACTTTAAGAAATCTACAAAGAAAACATAATTGGATGATATGGATCTTTGTACCACAAAGCAGTTGCACAACTATAATACTGCATATAAGGACAGTCCAACATTGCGAGAAATGTACAGATTTTGTCAGAGAGGAATTGGTTTTCCGGGCAGCGGAGAGATACGTAGAAACATGGCGAAATTATTATGTTTCCACTACAAGAAACACAAAGATAGGAGACATTTTGAAAGAAGAGATGACATCGCAAAAAGAGCAACATTTCTTCGGCTAATCCCGAGAAACGGGATGGTGGAGAGAAAGTCTGAGGTGGATGAAACTTGGTTTCATGCCCAATACACGGTTCACAAGTGTTGGCATGTGAACATTTCAGGCATATATGCAAACAACAGTCTGGCCAAGGACTTGTCGCACATGCCGGTGGGAGCACGGGTTTTATTCCAGGTGCATCCTTAATATATGAGGTTAAATCAACTTCAAGAGACTATGAGATGAAGAATGAGCATTTCCCAAAATGGGTTAGCAATCAGTTAACACCAGTGCTGCCGCAAGGGTTTGCTATTGTTATGGTAAACACAACAAAACACCAATCAAGAGATCTAGCACAGTATTGATTCAGCAGTGGCTAAGAGCAAATTATATTACGTTTCAGGAAGACATGAGGGAAGCTAATCTGCCTGAACCCATTGAACAAAACAAATGTAAAGAGGTTTTTGCAGTAGTGAAACTGCTTTTAGATCACGGGATAATCAGTTAAAGGCTTCCTTCATATTACCTGGATTTTTATCCAAGAGAGCTAATATGGAACACATATGAACAAAAAATTGCAGCGAAGAACATTGGTTCAATAAAATTGTAAAGACTGTGATATCAGAGGCGATTAGATACATGTCAGCAGACGACTGAAAAAAAAAGCTTCTTCTTCTTCCTTCACGGGTTAGGCTTAAGCCAGTTCCGGTCTCACATTTCCTGAAGCCATCTCTTTAGGGGGCGTCCTATTGATCTTCGTCCTCTTGGTTTATAATTGAAGGCCTGTTTTGGTATTCTTTCTCTTGGCATGTGATTAAGGTGTTCGACCCATTTGTTTCTATATCTTTGGATTTCTTCTAATAACGGTTGTACTTCTAATTCTTTTCTAATAATTTCATTCCTAATATGATCTTCTCTTGCAGATCCTTTGATTGATTGTAAGAATCTCATTTCAGCAGCTTGTGTTTTACTCTTCTCCGTTTCCCTTATTATCCATGCCTCACTTCCATAGTTTAGTATTGGGATTGCCATCACTTTGTAGAATCTTATTTGAGTTTCTTTCCTTGCTTTATTCCTGAGGTTTCTCTTAATTGTTCCGCAAACTGCTTGGAACTTTTCTATGTTATTCCTTATATCTTGATTATATCACAGCCAAGGTATTGAAAGTGTGATGCTTGTTCTATTATAGTTTCCTCTACTACAATTTTGGTCATTATTGGGTATATTCCCTGGAATGCCATTACTTTTGTGTCTGTCTTTGAGATTCTCATATCATATTTTTTTACAAATTTGGTTGATATATTCCTTTCTGTAGTCTATCTTCCTTGTCAAAGATTAAAACTATATCATCTGCAAATAGAAGAGCGCTTATTGCTCTTCCTTGTCCTAACCTAATCCCCTCATGCACTACTTTTTCCCATTCTATTATAATTTACACACACACACACACACACACACACACACACACACACACACACACACACACACACACACACACACACACACAGATATATATATATATATATATATATATATATATATATATATATATATATATATATATATATTAAAAAGAATTGGAGATAGACTAAATCCTTGTTTCAATCCTTTGTTTATTTCAAATTCATTTGTTATTTCTCCTTCCATTTCCATTACCAATTCCGTATTTCTGTATAAGCTATGAATAATTTTAACTAAGTGTAGTGGGTATCCCGTTTTACATAGTATATCCCATAGCAACAACCGGTTAACTTTGTCGAACGCTTTTTCTAGATCTATAAATGTGAAAAAAAAAGCAATTGAGAAAACTAAGCGCATGGATGATGGCTACTGGACAAAATGGATTAGTAGAAGTTGAGAAGATCATAATCTCCACAGAGATGGTAGTGATAGCGATTGTGATTCAAATAGTGAAGCTGGAAATTATTCATTCTTCCACACTAGCTGTGTGTAGACGATGATTTGCATAATAGAGTCTACCTATTCAAACAGTGAAGCTTCCTTGAGTGATTCCTCAGCAGACACCCTGATGAAGTCTGCCATTGTTACCTATGGAACTATGATTCTCCATGTGATTCATCAGTCAATAATCTAATATTTATCGTTCACTTCCGAAGCCTGTATTGCATAACGCGTGTTATTCTGGAGCTATGTGGGAGGGAATTTATTTCATACTTAACATATCGTAAACCAAAACTATGAATATTTCATCAATTTTTTTTATAATTTTATTCTGTTTCATTATTCTTTAAACTAACATAATATTATGCTTCATTATTAATTGCATTTATATTATCTAAAATTACATATACATAATTTTGTACAGTTTAGCTTTCTGGTGTATTCAAATCATGTCGTGTACATATACCATGATATGGGCCCACTTTTACGGATAGATCACTCCATGAAATTAGTTACGAGTATACCATGCACTTTCCGTAGTTAGGAAAGTTATGTAATAAAAGTGTAGTAAGTAATTTAGTTTGTTCTCTCTCTCTCGCTCTCTCTCTCTCTCTCTCTCTCTCTCTCTCTCTCTCTCTCTCTCTCTCTCTCTCTCTCTCTCTGTCTCTCCGTTATGTAAATTGCGGGAGATGCAGAATGTTTAGCCTCAGCTTTATTCTTTATAAATATTACAATAAATAATTACTGGTTGCATATTTAATGCATTTGCCATCACTAAGGTTACTTTTTCGTATCATGTCCTGGTGCAGTTATTACAATTACATATAATAATTAATCACATAACCTTTTATATGGGGCACACCTTGCTCCGTTTGTATTACGTTACTTACTCCACGCCAAGCTACTAATATGTTTCATATAACCTTGCCCCGCTGACATGTATCACTCCGCGTGCAACTACCTTCCCCCTCATCCTAATTGGCTAATGCTTTCGCACCATAGGCCATAGGCGGTGGCCTCCCGTCGCATTTAAACCTGCAGTAAACGTCATAATAATTGCCAGGAAGATAGATAAAATCATACAAATAAGAATATGAAGGCATGCAAAAATAATGAAGTTTACAATGAATGAATGAGCAATGAAACTGAAACAAGTATATAATGAAAGGCCTTCAGTCATTTCCACTGGGATTTTTTAAAACCAGCACACATACCTTGCAAAAATGCTAGTCTTTCAGTCTTAAAAGTCGTGTCACACCATACTTGTATGTCCTTCGTTCACCCAAGTCTCGTCAAGGTAGTATACTTTGCGATTTGTACCCCGGTACAGTCTGATTGTCCTTAAATAACGTCTTCGCCACACAGCAATATCGCCCTTGGAGTGGTAAGTTTTCCTATTGTCTCAATTTCACGTCGCGATGTTCTTACGCATCTAACATACCTGTAAGTTCACAGCACAGCTGTTCGACTTATCTCACTGACAAAGACGGATTCTTCTCTCTGAGTGCATTAAATACATGCAACACCTTGCGGTACTTCAGCGTAAAACTGGCGGTAGACTCTACCATTATACATATAATAAGTACATGCGAAATAAACGATCAATAAAATAATTTAGCTCTCGCACTCAGCACAACACGCCTTCGAATGGTGATATATGACTAATCCAGTTCAAAACAAGGTCAGTGATAAAAGTCATATAAGCAAATATGTTATCACTACCGCTAAATCACGTGCTATCGTGTTATGTGCTTGAGAGCAAAGGAACCTCCTCTTTACTTCGTTTAAGAATTAACATGCATTTCAGATAAATCAACTCTGTTGCGTAAAATATTTAATTAAAACAGTTACGAAAATATAAATTTGATAGTTCTCTTGCAACATATAAAGATATATCACCATGTTAAATAACGAACTAACTTTTACCGCGTAACAGTCTATACTACAATAGCAGCCAATGAAAGGTGATAAGATCACGTGACCTTTAAGAGATACGGGGCAAGCTTGTGTGAAAAAAGGATTAGTATTTCCCAGTTCTAGTAACAGATAACAAGCGAATGCAGCACTCTGACAGACAAGATTAATAAGCCTGGTCGCTTTGCCGTTTAGTGTGCAATCATTTTCTATGTCGCCATTATGTTTACGCACGCAAGTATCATGCACAATGCATAACGTTCTCAGATGTATGCGTAATAATATCTATTACAACACTTATACCCAAATATTTGATGTGGCAGCATGAACAATTCAGATACACAGATTTTGTAGTAAACAATTCGACTAAATAGGTGAGGATATTATCAGTTAAGGGCACAGGGAGTTTATTTTTACCCAGACAGGGCCAGGGCTAGTTTTTAACAATATTGAAACATAAATATACAAAATCCAAACATTCCAAGAAATTGAAATTTGGTATGATTATAGTATAAGGATGTGTGAACTTAACGACTGTATAATATTTACATCAAGTTCATACAATTCATTGCAAAAGGGGCATAAGGCACTCTGTATCCTGAAAAAAAAGTATTACACAGTATACTTCAGGTCTAGGTTCCTTGTAGGATTTTAAAGCTATAGGCACCAATCTTTTTTCCTAAATAACATAAGGCACAGTTTTATAATATAAACTAAATAAAAAGCATACATACTATGGACATGAAAAATTATTTAATTGTGTTAACAAAAAAGATAAAATTTTTAAAGACTGAATCTTATTTCCCTTCCATTTTATAAATCATATGAATGTATAAGTTAGATTAATGTGTTCAGGGAACATTAACTAATAAGCACTAAAATTTTGTATAAATATCTTTTATAGTTTTTGAGAAACATGCACATAGATTATGAAAAATCAAGGTTTGGGAAATCACGATCAAAGTTTAAGTACCATTCTTTTTAAATTATACGTACTCTCAGAACATGCCTCCTCCATATTCCTGCTCTGTTAGATTTTCCTCATCATTTCTTTTCCTTTTCTTACTTCCAGCTCTACTTTCAAGCAACTGAGCTGTTCTTTTTGCCTCTGAGAGTCGACGTACATCTTCTTTTAGACATACTGCCCTCATATTTTCACCAACCTTAATACCCATTTTTGGCATTACTTTATGCCTACCACTGCACCCATCATTATAACAAATAACACTATCATATGAACCAATTTTTAAAGCTTTTGGCCCAACTTGCACAGTTTTTGGAATTCTTTCCCATATTAGATGATGAAAACTTTCATTTGGGTTTTGGGTTCGATCATGCAAGCACTTTCTCAGTAATTCATCTTGAGAAACTTCCCTAAATACTGGCTTAATAGCCAAAAGAATCTCTTCTGGAAGAGAGTGTTTATTTTTATAAATTTCTTTCTTAATCTGAGCTCTTTGAAAGCCACACCATGTATCTTCACCTTTAGGACACAAACCATGCTGTGGATTACTATCTGTGGATAATTTATGAAAATAAATGGCCCAAATAGCTTGTTTCATTTCTGCAATTGTTTTACCTGTATTTCTCCTGATAGCTAGTCCATAGATACTGCTGGAGGTCAGTCTCACTGTCTGTTAGTCTTCCACGACCTGCAAGTGGTTTGCCATCTGGAAGAATCTTTCCCTTCATGCTTCAGAAAGTGGGCGTGTCATGACGCCGCCAGCTTTAAATTGATGGATTAAATGTGTTAATACCAACTGACACCCTATGTTATCTATAATCATTTAAAAGCTGAAGAATTATATAATTTTTAACGCTAAAAACAAAAAAACAAAAAAACAAAAACAAAAAAATGAGTTTTTGAAGCCCAACGACCTCCCAGTGCCTTAAGTTCCCTTCTCACATTTACCTCAGGCCCCTGTCGCCTTCTCAGACAGTACGTACTAAACATACGAGTTTTAACAAAGTAGGCTAACAGCATACAACGTCCTGGACGCCCAAGTATGCTCGGTTGTCAACACACTCTAGCGATAGGTAACTGAACTGAGGAGTATTTACACTTTTCGCGGACCAGTAACACTCGGGCGTGGTGAGTAAATGTACTACACTGCCGTGGTCGCTATTTTTCCCTATCATTTGATCTGAATATTTCTGTGGCTGTGAGACGAAATATGGACTAAGTATGACGTAACAAGCAGCAGTTCTCTTGCAGCTGAACTATTTAACTATATAGCATTGCAGAATATGCACTCGTAAGAAAAAGAAAACGCAGTGCAATATCAGTAAATCTACCGATCTAGATTTACTGGTATGTAAAATAATTTCTTATTCTTCTTCTCCTTCCACAGTTTACTACTCTAATGGTATTGGGGAGCTTTTGTTCCTCTTTCCCTTACGCCTTTAGGAGTCGTGTCGAGGTGCAGAAACTCTGGACCAGATACGTCTACCCAACACAAGAAGGCAAGCTAGAGGAATGTGTAACGTAGTCAGTTTTGCTATCCCCACGAGGTTTATGCTGGCCTTCCCAGTATGACAAGGATGCTAGATTCGTTTAAAATTCGCAAGCTTTGTCAAATTGCTCACCCATACATAATGCCTATCAGTGCAGTTACTGCAACAAACATTACATCCGACAGCATGGGTGACTCATATGCACTCTCACACACTCATTTTGACCGCCTCGGTAGCGTGTTGGTAGAGTGCCTCACGTTCAAGAGGTCCCGAGTTCGAATCTCGGTCAGGGTGAGTTAACAGGGGTTTTCCCTTATCCTGAAACATGAATGTCGGGTAACTCTAAGCTCTATGGACCCTGGGATAATTTGAGCATCGTTTCAACCATTCCATTCATCGTCCGACATGACTTACCGTTGGAGGACGTAGGATTATAAAAAAAAGAAACCCACACACACACTCATTTCCTAGTAAACAGATCCACGTTAGAGCAGATAAACAGTTCAAACCCCTCTGCCCTTCATTCGTCTCTTGCCTTCTTGTGGTGGGTAGACAGAAGAGAAACCAGGATGGGTGATCAGCCCGAAGCCTGGTATAGAGTGAGAGAAGTAGATGACAGAATGAGGGCGAAATGAATGAATGGAAAAATAATAATGGCGTAATTAGTGGAATGATGGCGAGGGAAACCGGAAATCCTAGAGAAAACCCACCCATCACAGTGAGGTTCACCACAAGTCTCACATGAGATCGCCTGGGATCGAACCCGGGTTGTCTTAGTGAGAGTCAAGCGGTCTAAACCGCTCGGCCACGGCGGAGCCCTTAAGTACCTCCGAAATTCTTGCACACCGGCGCGTTGATATCGTTATAGTAATTAACAGAGTCATTAACAAACATAAAAAACGTTAAATACATTGCGTAACGTTAGTATCCCAGCATTGCTGCACACGAGCGTGTATTTTCTATGGAGCCTAAACCTTGCTGATATGTTGAAAGTCTGGTCGAAATCGTATTCAGATAACGTTGGAGTTGATATCAACACATTCGTTAAAACCACGTTTTTATGATTAATAGATAGATATGATTTATTTGCCAAGAAAATACAAAGTTGTATAGCAACGTCAAAAACACATGCAAAAAATAACATTAAAGCATTACAAAAACTTATTTCTGTTATAAAACTCTGTAATACTGTACACAGGATTTGAGAGCAGTGTCGATTTAACTTTTCTTTTAAATAGCACTAGTGGCAGAACATTGACATTGTTGGGAAGACTATTAAACAGATTTAAAGATCTAATTTCAACAGAATGTTGAACTTTAATGTATTTGCATTTAGCAATATAAATGTTAGCACTGTTTTTTGTGGAGTAATTATGAGCTGGAAACACAATGTAGGTATATAAATCTATATTCATCTTATCATATAAAAGACAATTCATAATAAACAAGGAAGGCATGGTTAATATGCCCAACTCAATAAATAACGGTTTACAGTGTGTCCTAGACGATGCTCCACGCATAAGCTCTCTTCTGAAGTACAAAAATGTTATTAGATGAAACATGGTTGCCTCACAGTAAAATGCCATAACTCAAATAGCTATTTATGCATCCAAAATACAACGTTTTTAGAGAGTTCTAAGATAAGTATTTCTTTAAAATTCGTATTAAGAAAAGTCATCTGCTCAATTTTCCAACAACATTCTCAATATGAGTGCGCCAACCCAGACAGAATTCAAGACTAATGCCCAAAAACTTAACAGATTCAAGAGAGTCAGGATCAGCTGAATTTATTTTAAAAGCAACATCAGCAGTTTTGTTATTACTAATTAATAGGGGTTATCATTATACAATGTTCAAAAAGTTATATGGATATAACATTGGCTTAATATATAACACTAAATATAACATTGGTATAATTGATAACATTGTTTGGTAGGATTACAATAAAGTGAAATATTAACAACAGTACAATATTGAGAACAATAGTGATATACTAAAATTACAACTGAAATAATCAAGAATATTTTCTAAATTGTAGAATGTTACTGATCATTTTAGGATCAGTAGAGTACTTAAGTACACGTTAATGTCAGAGGTTCTACTCCCATTGGTCCTGGACACATAGGCCCAAGGACCCGGGCCTCCTTCGACCAGGGAGTTACCGAGCTGTCCCAAAAGGACGCCCGGCGCCTCCGTGAGGCTTTCCATAGGGCATGACCTAGAGACTAACAAGTCCCCCCCCCTATCTGGTCCTATGGGCTCAAGACGGGATGGAAGTGGATACGCCACTTACGCGCGCCAACTCCAAAATGGGAAGGCTACCGATATGACCTCGGTGGGGCCGCCTGGTGATCTAGCACACCTTCTACTAGCTCTGCAGGCTAGTACTCGGGAATATTAATGGCTTCCCTCAACCCCATCCGGAGACATACCCGATCTCCCACGGGTATAGGGAACCACTGCCCCCTCGAGTCCAACCCAATCCAAACTCCCAATCAGGGAGGGGCTCGAATGTTCGGCCCAAGGTTCCTTTAGTAACGTCAGAGGTACACGAGTGCTAGGGGTCCGTAGTGCCCGCACCACAGCAGCTGAAGAGAACGGATTCCTCCCCTACGGGAAGTAATTAAGTACAGTAGAATCATCAGATGGAAGCTTGTTCTTCGTCCCCCACTTTGTGTATCTGGCACATTTAGTGACGATATGTACAGTTGTTAAAGCTGTCTGACACATCTCATATATGGGGGCTGGATCCTTGGATATGATGTTTGAGTTATTCGCCATAAAAGAAAGTTTGCAATTCATTTTCGAATCCGAGAATTCTAACTCATTTTTAATAATTACTGGCTCAGTGAGTGCAATTCTAGTCATTAATGATAAAAAAACAAAAATGCATTGGTTCAAGAAATACAAACCTTATCCAACGAAGCTATCAACTCAAGCAAACAGATTAACATTTTGTGGTAACCATCACATAGACATATTAATGGCAATGAACGAGCAGATGCAGCAGCCCGCGGAGCTACCATTTTACCTCTAGGTGAAACAATGTCAAGCATAACTTACTAGAACGGCTGGACGGCAACCAGAAGATCAGGGGTTCAAATCCCGGCTATGGCATTGCATTTTTCAGTCTGACTCTATCTCTCCATACTTTACCCTACACACCGCCAATGTGAAAGAACAATTAATTTCCATTAATTGACCTAATAGTGGTCTGAACTATAAAGCCCAGGCCTTAAAGTGCTTACATGTTGTAAGTCACCATTAAGGTAGTTGTCTCATGTGTTTATGAGAACTCCTAAGTGGTTCACTGGGAGAAACACGAGTCAGTTGGAGAATTTCATGTCATGTGGGCACGTACGCCATAGCAGCTCAAGGGTTAGAGCGACTGGACGGCAACCAGAAGATCCGGGGTTCAAATCCCGGCTATGGCATTGCATTTTTCAGTCTGACTCTATATTTCCATACTTTAGCCTACACACGGCCCATGTGAAAGAACAATTAATTTCCATAACTTACCAAGATTATATTGTCTATATTAGAAACTACATCAGAAGTAACTGGGAAAATCAGTGGTATAACAACTCAAACAGCAAACTGCATGATCTAATGACTGACGGAATATTGAGACCTCCCCTTAAACAACTGAAACATACAGAACAAGTGGCTTTAACTAGACTAAGAATTGGTCATTGCAGCATCACTTTTTTATTTTGTTACTATTGAGGTTTGCAGAATGTGGGCGTTTTGATCATAGTGATTAAGTGTATATCTAACGTTATGATGCTGGACACATAAAAGTAGTATTTGCGTAGTTGCCTTTGCTTAGGTAACTTGATAGATGGCCTAAGTTGCGTTGAAGCCTTACTATAGCTTTTGTTGTTTAGCTAGAACACTGGTGCTGCTAAATGTCTAATCTAGTGTTTACCCCTACTTCCTAACGATCGGTTTAATGAATTTGATGAACTTCTACTTAACAGTGGCACTCAGTTTGCCGTATACATATACGGGACAAGGGAACCTATATGATGTCTGGACATCATATGGAAGAGTTACTCAATTAACATGTAGGGTTCTCTGTACATGCGCTGGTAACTAAGAGGGATATTAATTATAGGGGCGGGATCACTGAGGACCCAATGCGTTTTAGTCTTGTGAGCCCTGGAGCTTTAAATGAGATAAATGTAAGGGTATAGACCGGTTGTCCATAAATTACTCGACGTTTCAGTTTATGGCTGTGGTGGGCCACAGCTGCTGAACCTGTCAGGGGAACACAACTTCAGTTCCCGGAGAGAAAGGTGGAATGAAATTTGCAGATTTCTAATGTGAGTGTGGTGTTATCTTTTAGATGTTGCTAAGTTTAGAGGTAAAATACGAATATCCTGGAAATTAATAGTTCTTTCACTTTGGCCGTGTGTAGGCTAAAGTATGGAAAGATTGAGTCAGACTGAAAAATTCAATGCCATAGCCGGGATTTGAACCACGGATCTTTCTGGTTGCCGTCCAGCCGCTCTAACCCTTGAGCTACTATGGTCAACGTGCCGATATGGCATTAAATTCTCCATCTGACTCATGTTTTCCCCGGTAAACCGGGAAGTACTTCACGATGTAAGTCGCCATTAAGGTAGTTGTCTCATGTGTTTATGAGAACTCCTAAGTGGTTTACTGGGAAATACACGAGTCAGTTGGAAAATTTAATGTCATATCGGCACGTTGGCCATAGTAGATCAATGGTTAGAGCGGCTGGACGGCAACCAGAAGATCCGTGGTTCAAATACCGGCTATGGCAATGGATTTTTCAGTCTGACTCAATCTTTCCATACTTTAGCCTACACACGGCCAATGTGAAAGCACAATTAATTTCCATTAATTGACCTAATAGTGGTTAACTGTTAAAAGTCCGGGCCTTAAAGTAGTTACATGTTATAAGTCGCCATTAAGGTAGTTGTCTCATTTGTTTATGAGAACTCCTCTAAGTGGTTTACCGGGAAAAACACGAGTCAGTTGGAGAATTTAATGTCATATCGGCACGTCGCCCTAGTAGCTCAAGGGTTAGAGCGGCTGGACGGCAACCAGAAAGATCCGTGGTTCAAATCCCGGCTATGGCATTGAATTTTTCAGTCTGACTCAAACTTTCCATACGAATATCCTGTTTTCCCTTATCCTGTCACAACCACATAAACGTTTGAGTTAACGTGGTTGGCCAGAGTACTATATTAATGGTTTGTAACGATTTAAACTATGTAGATTTAACGAAAAAGATTAATATGCATTCCTATATTCCGTACTAATAGAACCCGTAGCTCCGTTCGCATTACTAGTATTTCTGCTCATCTGATAACTTCTTTCCCTCGTTTTTCTCATCTCAGTCCCTGCCCCTCTCACTTTCGTTTTCTCACTCTTTTCTGCTTCATTCCCTTATCTACGTTCTCTATAAAACGTAAATAAACATTTATATTCTACTCAAAAATGCAATGTCGAGATTTCACCAGAAATGCGCATTTTTGAGGAGTATAATCCAAAAATCTTATTTTAAGAAAAAGTCTGCATCTACAAGTAACTATGAGCGCATAATTCAAAAATGAAATGTCGGGTACATACTGAAATTGTAAGTTCAAAGTTTTCCAAACATCTAACACGAAAATTATTTTTGATCCCAACTAAGAATATCTACCACTGAAAACGTCTGGGTTATCGCCTTTTTTTCTCATACTCTATCGATATATTAACATTATATAGAGTAAGAGTGTATGTATGATGAATAACATCCACATATTTTATTTATTTAAGAATAACCCGTAACGTCCTCTTTATTTTCAACAGGTTGTTATAATTTTCTTTAGCGATAAAGGCATGCTACCCAGTGTTCTTGGTGTATGCTGTGTGCCACCATAGCTAAATATGAACTTTTATAGGTTCTAATTTGCCCACCATTAATATCATTTCATATCTCATTCAAATTAAACAGTTCGATTCTCTATCTCTTTGTTGCGCCCAAATGACCTCGTTGTCGACGGGCCCTTAAACACCACACACTCACACTCTATCTCTTTGTTTGTTTGTTTCTTTCTTTCTTTCCTTCTTTCTTTCTTTCTTTCTTTCTTTCTTTCTTTCTTTCTCTCTTTCTTTCTCTTTCTTTCTTTCTTTCTTTCTCTCATTCTTTTTTTCTCTCTTTCTTTCTTTCTCTCTTGCTCTCTTGCTTTCTTTCTTTCTTTCTTTCTTTGTTTCTTTGTTTCTTTCTCTTTTTCCTTCTTTCTTCTTTCTTTCCTTTATTTCTTTCTGTTTTTCTTTTCTTTTTTCTTACTTTCCTTTCTTCTTTCTTTCTTTCCTTTTTCCCTCTTTCTTTCCTTCTTTCCCTCTTTTTTCCCTTATTTCCTTCTTTCCTTGTTTCTGTCTCTTTCACTCTTTCTTTCTTTCTTCCCCTTTTTCTTTCTTTCTTTCATTCCTTCTCTCCCTCTTTCTTTCCTTTTTTCTCTCTTTCTTTCCTTTCTTCCCTCATTCTTTTCTTTTTACCTCTTTCTTTCCTTTTTTCTCTCTTTCTTTCCTTTCTTCCCTTTTTCTTTCCTTTTTCCCTCTTTCTTTCCTTCTTTCCTTCTTTTTTCCTTTCCCTCTTTTTCCTTTATTTCCTTCTATCCTTCTTTCTCTCTCTTTCATTCTTTCTTTCTTTCTTTCTTTTCCTCTTTCATTCCTTCTTTCCCTCTTTCTCTCCTCCTTTCCCTTTATTTCTTTCTTTTTTCCTTTATTTCCTTCTTTCCCTCTTTTTCCTTTATTTCCTTCTGTCCTTTCTCTCTCTTCCACCCTTTCTTTCTTTGTTTGTTTCTTTCTTTCTTTTCTTGACGCACCATTTCTAAGATATTTTTGAGACTGTTTTGATTTCTTTAGTACTTACCTATACTTTTGTCAAATAAGAAGTCCTTTGTTTTTGTGTACTAGCCATGCAATTTAAACGGAATGTCAAAACAGTCACATAGCGAGCAGCTCCTAAAGGATTTGACTATTTCTGAGGCCTATTGTATTTCCTTATAGTTAGTTACTAACACTCCCCACATGGCAACCTTGGCCTTCGGGGTAACCTCACCCCACCAAGTGATGACCGGACCCATTTCTCAGGTGGAGGCACCCAGAGGGCGGTGTCCATTACCTCCGATGATAGGGTGATAGTGAAGATGGCGGTGAGGTGAGAGGACCTATAGTTTTTACCGTGGACTCCGAACCACGTTGGGCATAGGGGATACTTCACGTGTGCTAGACAGAGGTGAAGGCGTGGATAGGGCCGACTTAAAATCGCCAACCCCAGAGCCGGGAATCGAACTCGGGACCCTTAGAACGGGAGCCGCGAACGAAACCACCGCGCTACCCCGGCGCCCCTTGTATTTCCTTATTACCATTGTACCTATAAGGACATGGGCAATAAAAGAATTAATAGAAAAAATGTAACAAATACATTTCTATAAATGTTTATCGAGATTAACACGAAGTACACGGAAGAATAAGCTGTTAAAGAGTGAATGAATGTGCAATGTTAAACGCCCGCTTTTACTATATGCGGCACCGCATTAGGTCACACTGATGATACATTAGGTGAAGATTGGGCACCGGTAGAACGAGATGGCGGAGGAAACTGAAGATCCCGGAGAAAACCCGCCCCAGCGGTTGTCCAGCACAAATCTCACTTTGCGGTCACCTGGGATCGAACTCGGGCCGCCTTGGTGAGAGCCGAGCGGTCTAACCACAAGACCCAGGCGCGGCTAAGTATGGGTGGAAAAAGTCATGTAAGTGCAATAGATCGATATTTATTTTGAGTGATTTCTGTATGCATTTGTATAGTTGAAGAATATGCATTACAAACTTATACATTTCCGCTTTCTCTAATTATAAAAAGAGGTAGATACAGAAATACTTGGATATCGATATTTCATAGGAAATACAGATTTTGAGGCACCCGAAAAAATAGCATTTTTATAAATTGATACATTTGTATGCTAATTGGAAACGAAATATGAACTCCGAAGTCAGTATATATTTAAGTACGATATCTTCCAAGAAGATTTCCAATAAGCTTACCTGCTGTTTACAGTGAGCTTACTGGTTTTTTTTCCCTCCAAAAACGGCTCTAAGGTTCCTAGTTAAAGTAACCACCAGTTTCAGGTATTTTCATGATAAACATATCTAATACATTTTGAATTTTCTGGAAAATGGAGAATGAAATCCTCTCCATTCTGAATTAATTTAGTGCATTTAGTAAACTCCTGAATCACAAGGGATAAACAAGTAACGCTACATAAGCCATTTAGAGTTTGCCCTCCCCCAAGATAAAGATTTGTTTATATATAATTTGTTTTGTATGGAGTTGCAAACCTAGCATGCAGCGTTCATTTTTTTTTTAAGCATTTGGCTATGGCTTCAGCCTTCCGTATCTGTTTTGTTCCAACACCGTAAGCTTTAATGAAGCAATTTCTAAATGTTTATTTGTAATTAACACGAATTAGACTATAAAATAAGTTGTAATAATTGTATCGGAAATGGTGGTTACTCATGCTCATATCATATGCTTTGTTTGATTTGAGAAACAAGTGATTTTTTTTTTTTTTTTTTTTTTTTTTTTTTGTAATTTACGTCCTCGAACATTTAGACATATCGGACGATGAATGAAATGGGTGAAATGATGCTCAATGCGTTCGGGGTCCATGGATAAGGGAAAACCCCGGAAAAACCTTATCCATGTAACTCACCCTGACCAAGATTCGTATTCGGGACCTCTTGAACGTGAGGCAGATATGCTATCGAGGCGGGCGAAACAAGTGATGGTAAATTACTAAACGTTAGTGTAGTTTTTCTTAAGGGTATGTATGACTGAAATTTCATGAAAATCGTGAAAATAACGACCTTTTATTTTAATTCTATAAAATAATTTAGACATTCCCGAATGTGAAAAATGCATAATTTGCCTCCGAACGCCATTTTTAAATGCTTATTTAAATGTCGGTGGCCTTTAAACTCTGTCAGAGTCACGCCCTCTTTTGCCTACCTCCACATTATTTGTCTGTTTTCCGTTCTTATATTTTCAATTCCAGAAAAGAAAAATAAGGCTTTCAGACAAAATAGTTCCTAAAATGTTGCCAATATATCAGAGGCTGGCTTCTACAACATTAATAGAGAGGTGCAAAACAGGAAAAACACAGAATGCCAATGAATCTTTGCATCATGTCATATGGAATAAGTGCCCAAAGGAAGTTTTCATATCAAAACAAAAATTGGATCTTGCTGTTATTAAAAGCATCAGTGAGTTTAACATGGGTAGTCTTAAGTCATTGGGGCTGCAGCAAAATATCAGAGGTGAAAGTGTAGTAGACTCAGCAAAGAAAACTTCAGTGCAGCGAGATCAGACTCGTATCCTGCAAAGCAAGAAGCGAAGTTGTGCAGAAGAAAAGCAACATCTAAAGAAGAAAAAGGTGGAAAAAGCAGCAACAGAAGAGAGGAAAAAGAAATCTGAGGGTCCAACCTATCAGCCTGGTGGATTTTAATGTGAGTTATGCAATCAAATCTTTAATCGCTGTTTTCTCAATGTTCATATTTTCAGCATTTTTCTTCCTGCAAAATGCTCCTTGCGATGCAGTTTTTGTACTACATTCATTAAATTTCCTACACAGGTTCAGAATATCATGAGGAATGGAAATTGCCCTAGGTTTTATTGTGAAATGTATATAAGCATATATTTTTAATTTTCAAACACAAAACTTACAGTTTTTTAGACAAAAAAAGAATATTTGTAAATTAAAAAATTTTTGTGACCTAAACTAAAGGAGACACAGAAAAACCCAGAGCAATTTCAAAAAGTATGTGTATTATGAACATAGGCTTAAAATATTAGACCAAAATTCAAAATATTTTGTCACAAGGGACTTTTTTAGTGAGGTAACAAAAAACATACAAAATTTACCATAATTTCTAAACTGCCGGAGAAAAATGGTTTAAATTTAGGTTGTCACATGTTTACATTATACTACACCTATGGTGTAAATTTGAAAAAGCTAGCATTATTAGTTCAGAATTTGAAACTTTCAGTCATACATACCCTTAAATTTAATTTTACCGTAAAACATATTCACATTTGTACTTTCAGATTTTGCAGCTGGGTTACAAAAAAAAAAAAAAAAAAAAAAAAAAAAAAGTAAGTGGGAAATTGAGGAGACGGTTCTCATTTTCATGGTCGCTAGAGTTTCCAGCAGTGGTGTTCCGTCGTGAAGGATCATGATTTCCAGCTTGAACTTGGACAAAGGGAGAGGAAACAGCCCTAAAACAGCAAAACAAATAGAAGTGGTACCTCTGAGTTAAGAATGTTGGCCACTCACCCACAGAGGCTGTTGGCTTTCAATTTTAGAGGTAGAAACAAAAATAACTGGCATCGTTGAATATACTTTCTAGGAAAGAAAATCAGCAGTTCTGGGACAAAACTGCAGTAAACGGAGCGAAAAAAAGATTGAAGACAGGAAATAAAAGATCACTTGACTGTTCTAAGGATTCATTAAACACACGTCAGTTTATAATTATTGTACGGTTATATGAAGAACGGCAAAAATAAATAATTTATAAACTTATAGAAATTATTACTAAAATTAGGCAAGTGAGTCAACCTTGTATATACTTTTCTCCACTTCGGGCGTAAACTTGTAAGTGGAGAAAAGTATATACTAGGTTGACTCACTTGCCTAATTTTAGTAACAATGGCACTCCACTTTCTGAAATACTTCTTTTTATTCTATTATAGAAATTACTTACAGTTGTGCTATGGATTTTGCTTTGCTTCGCTTCTGACACTTCTCTGATTCGTTTATTACATTTCTTTAAAGGATAATCCCGCAAGTACACCTACACTCAAGTCATTTGCTTCGATTGCGACCACTGATAAATTCTTCGCTTTCGTCACCTGTGTTTACAATTTTTTTCCCTTACTTTTTGCATCTGGCAACGCCGCGCACGGAATGTTTACACTTGCGGCCGCTAGGTGGTCTAATAGTCGGAGGCACTTCGCACGGCGCAGACGCAGTTGGATGTAGAGGAAGTGGTAGGAGATCGGCGCGAGTGGTGTGGCTAGCCAGACAGTGTATTGCACTGCCTGCAGATGATCTTGGCGGCAGTCGGCTGATAGTGGCACAGGAGTTGAGACGTGGAAAGCTTGATCGGGAATCAAACTACGTGCCTTATGTGCTAGATCAGCCTAGTTTGTTCATATCAGTAATGATGGATACTGTTAACAGAAGAATTCAATGCTACTAACCGTTTACTTGTGAGTGTACGGATTTTAAATATTTAAAATGTCATTAACTGTGCTTAGTGATTTGTTTATTTTGATTCAGTGAGGAATGAGATAAACATTTACCTGCAGGTTAGGATTATTTGGAAACAAACGTGAAATGTGGATATAATTAAAAAGTAACAACGCGGAATTTGTGAGGTTATTGTGGAAAGTAGTAAAGAAGTGTTGTGAGTTGGAAAGTGAATCATTACAATCCAGATATTATCAACAGTCGTAACAACGGATACCAACACGACCTCTTCAGTTAGCATCGGGGAATGCCACAGCCATCTCATGGCTGACGACGACGAAGAAGTTGATGGACTCACCGGAGCACAACGGCAACAAACACATAATGTGAGTACCCAACTTATGCATGATCTCTTACTTCTAGCTTAATGAAAGTAAAAAGGAAATAGCAGGAAATTTCAAGTGTGTCATTGCTCGAAATACGTGTAAACTATGTTGCGAACTTGTAAAAAAAAAAAAAAAAAAAAAAAAAAAAAAAAAAAAAAAAAAAAAAAAAAAAAAAAAAAAGTATGCAGGGTAAAGGTTCGACGCTTAACACCGCAGAAATTTTGCCATGAACGTAAATGAAGCAAAATTCACATTTCTGTATCAAATAATGTAATAAACATTAGTTGATAATGCAATTGTCATTAGTAAAATATTTTTAAACCGCTATAAAACTGTCTTGGTAGTGGTATCTCGTTATCTTGGTGTAGAAGCTGGTATTCAAACACTAAGATTTATTCTAGTGATCGTTCTGCAGGTTATATCTTACACAACAGGAACAATGTATTTTTAAAACTTGACAGAAACAGTTCTATATATAATAGGAATATATCGCCAGCTTTGCAGTATAGGGTTCTGCAAGGGGTGTAAATTTAAGTTACTGATGGTTTATATGTCAAAATTCTAACATTAATTTGTTGGTTCTAAATAGAATTATTTCGTTTTGAAGGGAGGCATATTTGTGCTCTCCTTTCTCGTATGATAGTCAAATGACTACCAGAATTATTAATATTAGCAAACAAGAAGAGAAAACCATTGGACATTGTCCTGAATTTGATTGCAATAAACGGCCATGCATTGTTACACTATTTGTAATTACATTTTTGTGAGGTTATGAGACATTTAATAACGGATTAGCGCAAGCTGGGCGTAATTCACCAGTTTTATTTCATATCCAGTCGTTTAGGATTCTGTGTTTCATTAGTAACCAGTGTTAAGGGCACTCTAAACAAGCTGTCAGTAATATTTTAAAGTGAGTAGTGGACATCGGTTTGTCATACCGTTACTATAAGCAGGAAATGCACCGCAAATTTTGTTTGGTTTCCGTATTTCCATTCCCTATGTATAGAATTACGTAGTTGACAAAGTTAAACGTGAACGACGCATTCCCCAAGTTGAAAGGACCAGATTATCGCAAGTCAAATTTCGAGTTGGCATAGGATAGTATAGTTTTGTAGGTGATAGTCTCCCGAAGTTGCATGACTCATTTGTTATCTCGCACCAGGAGTCAAATGTCTGTGATAAGAAGTAATGGTTTTGGAATGTCTTCTCGACAGACCGACGCCGAATTGTTTGTGGTATGTTTCAATCCACACTTCTTTTGTTTCTTAAAGAGACAATAGCAGTTCAGCTGTTCTCATATTTTTACCAGCGTTCCTTCGCGACTTTGGCCCATGCCGTTTTAGAAATGCTCCAGAAAGGAAACCATAAGATTATATGCTGAATTTGCGTACTATTATTGCTAGACTAAAAGGCAAACTCATGTTGGAGGCCATTTTCTGATTAAAAAGACTAAAATTCATATCGATAACTTTAAAGCATTTCAAATTGACTTGCGGGAAGAATGAAATGACATACAACCATTACATTTGCTTTATTTCTGCATCTGTTCTAAAGTATTAGCTGTAAGAAATATGTATGAAAATAAAACAATATTTTCCATAATCTTCGGGAGAAAGACGTATTCGCATATGTAATTTGATGTATATATTTCTAAGTTTTAAACAGATGCATAGCAATGCAAGGTTGGGAACTTGAACAAAACTTCTTATGTATTATAATATTCGTTCAAAAAGCTCGAAATAATTACAAAATTAACCAGCGATATGTACTTGGTTGCATACACGGTACTGGAATCAATATCGTTAAGAGGCAATACGTTTGTAAAAACAAAAATGAACAAAGATTTTCAACGTAAAGCGTGGTTTGAAGTCACCAGATGTTTTGGAATTATGAGATTTAATTCTCACGTTCAGACCTTTTTCGATAAAAGCTTTTTAGATATTTTGGGATCTCGAATCGTCCATTGTAATAAAATCTCGTTTTGTAATTTTTGGGTGAAATACATAGAATGGATATCGTAAAATAACTCGTTATACCATTTTTAACTACACAAACTATGCAAAATTCCAAGATTTTGGGAGATATTTTAGTGGCATTTAGTGTAGAGTTGCATTCAAATTATTTACAGCTCGCAATTTCTCGGCGTAGAAGTTGAACGCTAGTGCAGTATGGAATCTATCTGTGTTTATTTATAAAGTAAAGTGAACTGGAAGAGGAGTAAGTAATCTTTGTAAGTGTTTATATAAAACTTTCCAAACGCAATAAGTAAAAAATGCGTGCTTTAGGAATAACGGCGAGAAATAACAAGGCATTGCGCATGAAACTTGGTTTCAGATTTTCTCAGAATTTTTTGCACGCAGCAGATAGTAAAAATAGGGAAATTGTCGGTTCGCTATCGTGCGCTGTGTATAAATGAATTAAACCAATAGCATACTTCGGTTACAGTGTCAATTCCTGTATTAGTAACCTTTTAGTAAATATATTCGCTATTTGGAGTGCCCACTAATGTTGCACAGATTCACTTAATTTTATATAACGTATGAAGCTGTCTTTCTGAACATAATTAAGTTTAAATGGTAGTTGAATTCCTTTGTATGAAACACAGAACCATGCAGAAATAGAATACAGTATTTTCCATACATTTAGAAGAACGTATAAGCTGTTGATGTAAACATATCTAAATGTAGGCGGTAGTAAGTTGTAGCTATATTGCATACAAAATCCATACAGTTCGACAAGAATTATTGTGTCAAATTATCACGTCTGGCTACTCATAGATGTCTCTAGGGGCAGCATCTTATAGCTGGGCACAGGATTTATAATTCTTTATAAACTTTTGTATCAAACTGTATTTATGTAAATTAGATATGTATAAGATTTAATTCTGTTTTGTGCAATGACAGCAAACAACAGCTATAATGTATACTGAGAGAATATTCAATGGACAAATCATTGTTTGTGGGAAAGCATGTCCTCTTTAGTTTCTATAAGTGGGGACTACGTCCATTCCCTTCACCATTCTGAATGTAACACTTAAATTGTGAAATAGAGAGAAAGTGAGATCGATATATATATATATATATATATATATATCGCTTATATATAAGTGAGCGTATAGCAATAAAGAAATATTCTGTAAGTTGATGTGGGAATTAGCATTTTGCGAAATAAGCGCTGTTGTTTCTTTGACTTCTTTTCAATTTGTTTAGCACCCTTGTATGTTAAGTGGTCGTTTCTTGTGAGCCGAATGAGGAAGAAATATGTAATAATAAATACAGACAAGTGTTAAATGTCGTCTCAATTTCCGTATCTAAATGTGTTTTGAAATCATATGTGAATAGTTATTTAAAGATTAACAGGTGTAGTTACAAAAAACAAGCTTTTGTTGTCATTTAATCAAACGACCAAAATGTTTGTATAGTTTTCTATACAAAGTGAAATCCTAAGTTCGACAGTAAGTTAATTTGGTTGGTTTTTACAACTGTCTCACAAGTGACACATTTCCTCGTATGAAACGCTGTGCACGAGGATATAAGTGTTCACATCAGCACATGTAACACATTTTCAAAAAAGATATGGTTATGCTACGATATAAACCCGTTTTGTTAGTAGTCAGTACACAAATAGAACCACAAATGTCTGCAATTACAGCACAGAAAGGATTTTTAATTCATTTTATTGAATATGAACTGTTATTAACATAAAATATTTCCTGTAACGGTGTTACTATGAGTGAAGCATTATTATTTTTATTGAAAATGATCCGCTATTAAGAAAAGTGTTTCATGCAGGCCTCTTGAGTTACATCCTATGATTTAAGAACTAATTAACTATTTAAATACATCAGTTGTTAATCTGAAAGTTTAGATTTTAATTCAGTAAAACACTGTGATCTGTGCGCCTCATGCCAAGGAGTTTATTGTTCCTATCTTTAACTGGAGGTTAATGTGGACCCTGTACCGATCTTCATATTACATCTAAGGTGCACACTCAGTGGGAACGAGAAAGTGGAGATGGACGATTTTAAAACGCCGAGAGAGAGAGGAAGGGGAGGGGGGAGGAAGCGAAATACTAAAATGGCAGGAAACCGTCGGAATAATCTGCGCATTTAACACACACACACACACACACACACACACACACACACACACACACACACACACACACACACACACACACACACACACACACACACAGATATATATATATATATATAACTCAAATGCAACAACTTGAGTTCGAATCTCTGTTGGGATAAGTTACCTTGTATCTTCAGATATTGTCATATTTCCAGAAAACGAACTGTTTGCATCGTGGACTCATATTGCGTTAAAGGACGTTAAAGTCTAACAGATACAATTAGTTTTTTGTTACTACGGGCGTTGGTATCTCTTTTTTTTCCCCGCACGTCTTTTGTTTTCTTTTGTTTTACTGCCTTTTTTTGTTACTTAAATCTTTGTATATGCGTCTTAAGTAATCATTTTAAATATCTCTAAGGAAAGAAAGACTATTGAACAAGTGTATCCTAAGTTTTTTATTTTATTTTTTTATTTTTTATTTTAAAGACGGGAACGGGTACAGGATAAGTCGTTTAGAACATTTCTTGTTTTATTGGCTTGTACTATGAGACAATACGAAGGGTTCTATTTGCTTAAATGGTTATTAGATCTGCATTTGTTCCAATCGATAAATGTATGGCTCCAGAGAACGCAAGGTTTTATTCCGTATATAGGTCCATCTCTGTCCCTTTATAAATATACGTAAGTGCTTTCCTAACACGGTGTCTCCTCGCGGTACTTTCAGCAGCCAATGTAGTGTACCAGCAACCAACCACACTGCAATATTATGAAATTTCGTGTCTTTGAAGCGAAACTCCAGTTGTACCAGCTGTGGTACCGAACGTAAGCATTCTTCTGGAGTTTATGTAATGCGTCTCGGAGGGAGGTCCAAATCAAGTCAGCCCGCTGACAGTTGTACAAGAGATGCTCAAGTGTATCATCTTCCACGCATACGCCACGGATCCTCGAATTCACTCTCCCGTGACGTCACATCTTTTCTGCAGTTGGAACAGTTTCATTAACAACTCCATAAACAGTTTCTCTCCAGATCGGCCGAAGGTTAGAGTTAGTTGCATTGTCACAAACACATTTCCAATCACGACTGTATTTTGTTTCCACATTAGGTCGTTGAATACCTGGCTCCATCAAGTGACGATAGAGGTTCTTGGTTGTCAGAAACTTCTCCAGTCGCTCCCCGGAATTTTCAAGAGCACGAAGCTTGGTGACCAAACGATGAAATTCCCGTGTCGGTCTCTCCACGGTATGTAACTGGTCATACCAAAACTTCTTGTCAATCGGAGACTCACTGCCAAGTAACGAGGACAATCCTCCCTTTCCCAACAGCGCCATACACTTGTTGTCGACATCCACTAGACCACAACCACCTTTCTGTAGAGGAAGACGCAATAATTGTTTGTTGATCAAGAAATAAGTTTACAGACATGATTTCACTATACATTTCGTTGCAGGTTCTTCCTTAAAATTGTTACCTCAACTGGTAATCGTTTTCTGAAAAGATTTAAGGACACACTCCGATATAATAGGCTGGAGCAATAGTTGAGTCCAATTTTACATGCTGGTATTGAAATTGAATGGTGACAGCACTTCAGGGAATGCAAAAAGACTTAAACCAAAACAATAAATATCTCGAAAATGGTTAATTATATAAAAATAATTTGAAACAAATTGTGTATTTTCAAGAGTTACCCTTTATGTGTAATGAATTTCTGTCCGACTCTTACGATGTACAGTTAAAATCCATTCTGAATGAAGAAGATTTAACAGGCTATTCACAGTTGCCGTAAATATCTAAATTTCACATGGAATTTTGATCATAATACCTCTGAAAAAAAAGACGGAAAATGTACGTAAAAGGTGTTTTGCGGTGAAAGGATTTTTCTAGAAAACATTCCTGTCGCATCTATAAAAGATGGATTGCAGCACGCGTTTGTTATTTTCTGTTTCGTTTGTTTGAACTATTTTAAAAATGCATTTTATTTATGAACCTCAAAGTGGTGAAATCACCGTATCGAATTGAATAGTTTTTCTACTTAAGTAATAGAGAAAGGAAAAGAAAAAAAAAAAAAAAAAAAAAAAAAAAAAAGCGCAACTACAGTGTGCTTACGGATTAGATACATATTTATCCAGAAACTGACAGTTGTATTAAAACTGGAGGTAAAATAGCAAAAGAAAATCGGCTTGCTGGATATTTTGAGTTTTTTTTCCTTCGGAAATGAATTTAATTATAACGTTAAAAATGTAGAATAGTGTGTTTTATGGGAATAGATACAGTACGGTAATGCCAAGTTATAACCCGCTAATCCGTTGTAAATTGGATAGCGGTTTCGTAATCCAGAACTCCGCCAGGTGGCATGTGGATAGAAACCGGCGAACTTCTACTCGAATATCGGAGAAACCAACTTACCTTCATCTGCAGTCGCAAGATTACAGCTTCAGATATCTTTACGTTTACTTCGCGATCGGATTCCGATACAAGAAACACACTCTTTGCCTTTTCATACCAAACTAACTAGATACACAGAACTGAACAGAAGTGCCACAACCAAATTACAAAATAAGAAGCCCAAAAGGTGAAGTATTTTAAAAGAAGATTAACTAGCTTCATTAGTTATCAGCACAAGGACACAATGTGTTTAACCAGATAGAAAATAAATTGTATATTCTG
Organism: Mantis religiosa; assembly: GCA_030765055.1. Taxonomy (NCBI): domain Eukaryota; kingdom Metazoa; phylum Arthropoda; class Insecta; order Mantodea; family Mantidae; genus Mantis; species Mantis religiosa. The sequence goes on along the minus strand of CM060948.1, from coordinate 304,609,675 downwards.
GGATTGTCACCATTCTAACGTTTTAGCGTTGTCTACTAAAGAGTTCTCAGCCTGTGGACCGCGAGCTTCTGCCGGGTGACATTTGAATGTTTGGCAATATATATTTGAGAGTTTTACTATAACTAACGGAAACAGCAGATTCAAAATCATATATGATATGCATTTATTTTTCTTCTTACTTAAATACATCCTTCATTAATGATAACCATTAAGAGTCAACACTTAGCAAATTGGTGTCCCCATACTTGGACCTCATGGAACAGTTTCTAGTACAAGTATTTCATTATTTTGGTTGCCTTCTGTATCTTGCTCCTTCTTTGAACTTCTTAACCATTTATCCTTCACACTTCTTAGGAATTTCCCCACCCTACTAATCTCTTCTCTTCTATTAGGCGCTAAAATTTTAATTACTGTTATATCCCACAAAAATAATAGAAAAGTTCAATTTCAATCGTATGATAATGACAGCGCAAATCTTAGTATAGGTAATTATTTGATACTTGTGATGCGGAAAAAGGAGGAGAGAATTAAATACTAGATCAATGGAAAGAATTTACAATAAAGCTGGAAGTTAGGAAGATTTTCAGCTCAAGATTAAAAGAACATATGAGAAAGCTAGAAAATGTTTAAGAAAAATGAGGTTAAAATGGTTAAAATAAATGTGAGAAAATATGTAAATACAATGGAATAGAATTGCATAGACTTCGCCATTACAACAGAAAGTTAATTGCATCCACGTAAGCATGTTTACGAAACATTGATACATCAGTTGCGTGAGGTTTCTAAATTAAACACGTCAGTCGCGTATGAGGTTTTTAAAATATGTGTATATCAAGTGCGTCCATTGCCACCAGCTCATGTGGGTTTAGGTTTTTCGATGAACACTATAGAATGCTTTCTGCCACGTCATATACAGCAAAGGTGAAATTGGATATAATTCAACACAATGTTTCAACCGTACATATTCTTTTTATACGCAACACAGTGTGACAGCCTTAGTTGGAGTAGAGTTCCCACGTGATAGGAGCTGGTTTTTATGCTGTCTTCAGTTTGCGAGTCAGTCTAATTATAAAATGGGATATACATAACAAAAATGGGATATACATAACAAGGATAGTTTCTGCATTGACTGGAGATGTGTTCCGGTAGTAAAAATGTTTCAAAACAATATACTGTACTGTATTGCATATATAATAATTGCTGAAACATATTCAACTTAGTAGCATTAGAAAAAAAATGTATGTGACAGTCAAACAAAATTTTACACCAACAATTTGTTTCCTTCCTGCTAAACATGACAAGTGCCTTTACCTTTTATGAACATATAGGGGCTTAGTTGAGAAACACCTGATGGTGTGTAATCGTTGAACTTTAGATTTTTAACATTTTTTACCCATAAACAGATTCACACGTCCAAACACAACTTATAGAAAAGATGATGATCGAACTTTTGACCTCTAGGTTGGGAAGCCAGAACTCGCCACTCGATTATAGAAGTAATCTAAAGACATTTTGTTATTAACTACAGGAGCATATTGGAGATGAGGGTGACAGTCAACTGTTTATGAATACTTCACTCATTGCAGGACCTTGGGGAAAACAAAAGAAGATAGAGTTAGCACTTCAAAGGTATGAAAACGTCGTGGAAAATATAACAAACAGCAGCCAATATCTCGAAAATGGTTAATGCCACCATATTTTAAAGGATATTAGTGTACATTTTAACATATTTCTGCTTTTTTCTTCTATTTAGTTTTTGTGTAATCAATTGCGATGCCTTGTCAATAGAAAATTATCTACATAACATTTAATGAAAATAAGATTTTACAGGCTTTCATTGAAGATATTTTACTATTAATAATACGCTTCATATCAATGTGTGCAACATGTGATGTTTTTATCAGAAACGGTAAAAGCCATTTGTTGATATAATGAAAATAACGAACATTTTCCCATGCAAGCTGTAGCTTCAATTTGATGGGAAAAAGTAAAGAATATTAAGAAATTGGCCCTGAAATTTAGTGGTCCAACCAAAAGTTACGTAAAGTGTGCATTTAAATTGATAATTAGAAATGGATTCTATACAGATATACTTCACATTATTAAGCAAATCCTTAAGTGACAGAATTGCAATACGCTGTTCGCCTTTTGATCTCGGAGAATATTGGATTCTGAGGCCTTTTCCAACGATTTCTAACAAGTGCAGCCATAGTAACACCAACTGCCATACAAAAAGCATAATATTATTTACTCAGCAATGCACTTGAATATCGTAAACTTTTATTTTAGATGAATTTTTGACACAGTCTTGTATTGACGGCAGGTCCAGGACGATATAATGATAAATAATAACTTGGGATAAGCTTAGTAATTTTAGTCTGCTTAAATCACATAGCTGAGACTGTAGTCTACACGATTCACTTTTAAAAATCTCTTACATTTCATCAACTATAGTATAAAATCAAAATTTCGAAGTGACGACAAGATTTGTATGGCATAAAGTTTAATTAAAGCTATTTAACCAGGACTCATTAATAAAATAGCTGAGTGGTAGGTAATATGAATTTCTGTAGCGTTACGAAGAGAGGCGTCAGGTTCGACTTTTATATAGTGACCTTACTTTACTTAACCGCTTTTCGTCTGCAATTGGATGTTTCTGCGGTAACTATTGTACGAAATAAGTAACACTGTCTGAAGTTTGTAAATTAAATCAGAAAAAAATTAAAGCTAATCTTAATGGTGCTTTTCTGTCTGCATATAAGAAGGAATATAAAACGAATAGAACTTACTCAGAGACATTACTTTAATAAATCTCAGGTTGATGCGATAAATATTCATAATTGAACGCATAAATAAATGTTGTGATGCATCAGGGTCTAAGCCATCGATCATTGTAATGGACCCGAACTTACCTGAATAGTTACACAATGGAACATTTATATCAGCGCTAGTTTTGTTGTTATTTTTTTTTTAACTTCCATTGGCTTGCTTGCATTGGTGTAATAATTATACTTGAATGAAGGTTACTGCGGAAGTACACGAGAGGTTAGAACATGCATTGAAAGGAATATGCCGATCTCGCCTTCGCTTCAAGTATCAATAACCTTGCGATTTTATAATTTACTGAATTATGTGGATAATACACTGTCCACCTGCCGTCTTGAAACGTTCAGGTCACTTACCCTTCTTCGCACCTCGTTTTAAATTTACGCAATACTGCGCATCGCAGCACGTTCAGAAAATAACGCGACTCATCCATAGCCTTCTATAGCTGTGATATTTACAAGTTTCTTGGCGTTAACACAGCTTTGTTAACATTTTCAGAAAACAGGTTGGTGAAATGCAAGAAATTTAACATTAGTGTTAGCGCTGTGACAATTGTTATGTTACTTTTGTTAACGTCGATTTTAACATCTGTTGGTGAATCTGTTGGACAATCCACATATAAGTGTTCGTGGAAGTACATGTACTTTTGTCTGTAAATTCGTGCATATGTATAATAATTTAATTTTAATTTTAACATTGAAGGTATCTGAGAAAGATTAATATTATGGATATTTCGTAATTATGAGAGGAATAGTTTTTCATAAAATGAATTCTCCTCTTAATCTCAAAGCTTTGTGGTGAAGTTTTGAAACATTGACCGTAAACAATGAAATGCGTGCAAGCAAAGTTTTTAGAGAATATCTATATAGCATAAGTCACTCAGAGATATAATTGCAGAATTGTGAGTCGTCTAATTTCTACAGCTGTCTAACATGCAATCCTAGTTCAAACTTCCACTTAAAACTTCCAGTTTAATACTCTTTGTTTCTACATTATATTCAACAAAAAGTTTTGCCAAAGTTAAAAGAGAGTTTATTTGCCGGGAAGGAGAATTAAAGGGAAGCGGCACGCTTTCTGTTATATAATGAAATTAGTATAGTGCTTTTATTTTTTTTTTTTTTGTGCTACATGGGGATAAATAGTGAAGCTACTTAAGGAAACATCCTCTTCGTTAAAAATAAGCAAAATTAAAGAAGCAGAAACATCACAAGGTTTCTCTCCCAAGTCAACAAAACATCATTCCGCTCCAAAAAGTAGGTAATTCCACCGTCTGAGCTTTGTGGTTGTTGGAAACGCACCAAGCAGAAAATGTAAAAGAAACAGAACAAAAACGACTTACGCAACACTTTACATGTAAATGAAACCATCACCAGTGGGGTTCAAGACTGTTTAAAGATTATGGAAATTCACTGTGTGTGATTCAAGCAATTTGTTAGGTCCCCAACCTTATCGATATGTTGTTGCAGTATTTTCTGGATTTTTTCTTAGCAACATATATTGTAAGAAATATTAAAAGCACAGAATCAGTTGCTCATTTACGAAACCAAGTTTATTGATTTTAATCTGAAATGCATTCCTTGCCTTTTAAGAAACACGCATGATCAATTGCGGCATGAAAAAACAATCAGAATGACGATGATGACAAATTTCTCACCCATGGAGAAAGAATTGTTAATTGAATGGTGTGACAAAGTGTTGTCACATTGCTCATCTATACATAATAGCTGTCACTGCAACAAAGTTATTACTGTTTCGTCGATCGTGTAGCTTTTTTTTTTTTTTTCCAGTTTACGCCCTCCAACGTTAAGTCAAATCGGACGATGAATGGAACGGGTGAAATGATGCTCAAATGAGTCCGGGGTCTATGGAGCTTAGAGTTACCCGACATTAGTCTATCAGGATAAAGGAAAACCTCGGAAAAACCTTATCCAGGTAACTCAACCTGACCGAGATTCGAACTCGGGACCTCTTGAACGTGAGACAGACACGCTACCATCTACGCTACCGAGGCGGGCAGCGTGTAGCATCCATATATGTTCCAGTAATCATATTTTATTTAGACAAAGGATGTGTGAATAGAAAGAAATTGACATTTCGTTCCTGGGGAAACGATAAATAAATTAGAATTATTTTTAGGAAATAAATATGAAATCTTCATATAGTTCATAGTGAAGAAATAAGTATAAATAATTGTTCTGCTAGAAAGGAATTAATAAAACTTGATGAAGTATTCTTTAATGAATAGTACTTACATTTATACTTGTAAATTTAAATTCGCAAATGACTTCCTTATTGTTTATTAATGTGTATATTTTTCTTAAAGAGAAGGATATTTCTTTTAATTTCACTATTGCAAGTTACAAGAGTCCTTTTGGAATAAACAGCTCTGCAGTAGAAACCTTAACTGGAGTTATTCAAATAGTAACAACACAAATAACCATACCTCGTGTTTCATACTGTAAAGCAATACATTAAAAAACATACACACAAGTTATTGCATTCTTGGCGCAAATTGGATTTTGCGGCGGGGGGGGGGGGGTAGTGCTTACTAACAAAGAAACTCGCTACAACGTTTAGAAATTCAAGAACGACAAGACCATCTGAAGTCGATGGACCATCACGACATTGAGGGATGTACAACAGAGCAAGAGGCCACAACAAAAAGAAGAAAAGAAGATGCCCATGATATCTAAAACTTAATAACAGAAGTACTAAAATAAAACAATTTGAATCTCTATATTTTGTAGAAAACTAGTAATTAAATTTAACAACCTTGCACGCATCTAAGATGTGGTAGAGTAGTACACCTTAAATAAAAGAAAGCAGTAGAGAAGTAGAAGAAACGGATCTCACAAAGGACACAGGTAATCGGGATACAGCTGAAGAGGTTAATACTAACCAGGAACATCTGAACATAATTACTTTTTTGAGACAGATGAAACTGGAAATCACGAAGTTGGTACAAAAAAGAAATATTCAGATAGGGACCAAAAATGTCCATAAAGCGAGACTAAATAGCTAAGGATATTACAAAAAAGTAGGATAAACTAACTAGGAAGATCAATATAAGACAGGTATCAAGGGAAATGTAAAGAAAAAAAGAACAGCCTGCTACTGAAATAACTAAAAATAAAACATAGCCAGTTAGCAGCTGATATAAATGTGAAAATAAATTAGTGAGAACTGAGGACATTATATTTCATACAGGCAATGAGTGAAGTCAAAAATAGGTTGAAAAATGTACCAAAGTGAATATAACTGTAAATAATGAAATTGACAATTTGAGAGTATAGCTGATAGTTTAGTTATCAATACTGAAGTGTGTGCACAAGACAGGAGTTACTAAAGAAATAAGTTTGTTTAAAGAACTTTTTAAATGTTTGTAATGATTTAAATTGAAGCGATTTATTGGAGAGATTGAAGGGTGTTTTAAATAAAATTATATCCTATGATCTGAGGTTGTACTTAATACGAAACAAAGTAAAACTGTGGCCAAAGATTGCATATAACACTATCGGAGGATTAAGTGCGAGGATCTACTCCCATTAGTCCTGGACCCGTAGGACCAGAACCCGGGCCTCTCGAGTTTTTACCGTAGGACAGCACCTATTGCCCCCCCCCCCGCCGCTGCACACGGCAGACAGGACGGAAGTGGATACGCCACTTACGCGCCGGTCCTTAATGAACCAGCTACCAAATAACCTTGGTAGGGCCACCGGTGATCTAGCATACCAGCTACTAGCTCTGCAGGCTAGTTCCCGGGACTTATGAGGAAACCCTCTACCCCCTCCGGGCGGCCGGAGTCTGGCCGGAGGTACCCAGTTTCCCGTGGGTGGCGGGAACGCACTCCCCCCTCGAGACCAACCCAATCCGAACAGCTCCCAGAGGGAGGGGTTCGAATGTTCCGCCCGAGGTTCCTCTAGTAACGTCAGAGGTACCACGAGTGCTGAGGGTCCGCAGCGTCCGCACCTTGGCAGCTGAAAGGGTTGAATCCCCTCCCCTACGGGATATCGGATGATTAAGCCTAATTCACGTTTAGGAAAATGTTCATACTGGCGGCAATCGGTTCAAAATCAAATCTTGGTCGAAAGCAGTTTTAACAATGGCCGAAATTACTTCATGTGCATAATACGAAGGCCTGATGGACCTATGAAACTATTGACACAGAACTCGACATTTTCCAGACATTATTGATATTGATATTTGTTGTGCATATTCCAAAATTGTACAATTTACAACTTTTTACTACATTTATTTGTCGTTACCTTGTTGCTACCTTGGCTTACATGACACATTGGTCTTCTGCTCTGCCAGGTAGCTCTTAACCTCCACACCTCCTTGATTACTTAATTAGTCCCTTTCTTCCCCCTCCTCTTCCTTTCTTACATTTTTTTACATTTCTGGCCCATTTTTCTTTTGTTTTCTGCAAGAACTCACCAATACTTCTTACCTTCTTTCCTTCCCTGCCCGTTAACGTTTTTATAGCTACTATCCTCTTCTCTGCTTTCTCCCATTTTTCTTCCCAAACCTTTTTTCTTCATATTGCAGCCTCCTCGCACTCTGTTACATAGTGTTCTATGCTTTCTTTGCCCCCCACACACTTCCTGCTCTCATCCATGCTAACCCTTCTCTCTCTTGCCTATTGCATAAATCTACATATGCTTCTCGTCCCCAACTTCTTTTTATTTGTATGTAAAATTGTAATGATTTCATAGCTTCTAGACTTCCCCATATTTCCTGTCTCTCTATATCTTCTATTCTGCATTTTACTAATTTACCCACATCGCATGTATTCCTTTCCTTTAATCTCTATATGTCTGCCATTCCTATTTTTGCATAATTCCTCCTATCTCTGCCCGCCAACTATTTGAGTTCTCCAAACCCCCTTATTCTTTAACCAAACACCCATACCAAAATTTTACTATTCTTTCCATTAATATTCCATTTCTTCCTGTCTTTCCTAATTCTACTAAATCTACTTCCCTAGGTGCTGACCTTGGTAAGCCTAGTAGCTCTTTATAAAACCTTCAGTACTTTTGGTCCACCGTTTTGTTTACGTCTGTGCCCCCACAGATCTCCACTGCATACAACATTTTGGATTCAACTATTGCTTCGTACATTCTTTCTAACCATTTGGTTGTCATTTCTAGCTTATATTTGCATATTCTTATTCTATTCATTGCCGCCCTTCCCTTTGCTTGAATTTTTCTCCTGTGTGCTCCCCACTTTCCATTGTTATTCAGCCTTACTCCTAAGTAGTAGTCCATTGACTACTTCTACCCCTTTGCCATTTAGTACACACTTTTCATCTTTTTTTAGTTTAACTCCCTTCATGAAGACCATAACTTTCGACTTATTTATGTTTATTTTTATTCCCCACTCTTCAGGGAATGTCTGGATTTCATTTATTGCCTTCTGCAATCCTACTACCGTTATAGATCCTACCATTAAGTCATCCGCATATAACAGTCCAGGAATTTCTTTGTTTGCTATTACCGGAGAGAAAAAATTATTTTCATCACCTCAGAGCAAAAATGGGCTTGGAAGAAACGCAGGGGTAAATTTTCATGGCGCTTGGAGGTGGTACCTATTATGCGAATAACCCATATCGTAATACACGATTCGGAGGACGTTTCCCAGGAACCAGCTGGAATGATCAACTCTCATAGACGACAAGATGAAAACCTTGTTTCTGGTGCAAATGAAACAGCAAAAACGATTGCCAGTAACGTCACAACGTGGAATTATTCCACCGAGAACCGGAATGACAGACAATACAGGAAGACTTGGCCGAAGTTGAGCCAAGGCTTCTGACAAACATGAGTATGTAACATGGATAAGCAACAGAATGACAAATATGCGCCTAGAATTACTCAAATATATGCCACAAATAACGCTAAAGGTATCAGTTTAGAAGACAAATTTCGTAATGTAATGCCTCAGCAGTTTATAACGTGCACTGTAGTGCAGCAATAAAATTGGGGGAAAAAGGACGCAGGCTTTGTGTGTGTGTGTGTGTGTGTGTGTGTGTGTGTGTGTGTGTGTGTGTGTGTGTGTGTGTGTAATTTACGTCCTCCAACGTTAAGTCATTTCGGATTGTGAATGGATTGGCTGAAATGATGCTCAAATGAGTCCAGGCACCATGGAGCTTAGAGTTACCCGACATTCGCCTTGAAGGATAAGGGAAAACCCCGGAAAAACCGTATCCAGGTAACTCACTCTGACCGAGATTCGAACTCGGGACCTCTTGAACGTGAGATAGGCATGCTACCACCACGCTACCGAGGTGGGCAGGACGCAGGCTGCAAGGACATTACCGAGGGGGATGGCTCAGGCGGTTTAGTCTGTGACCCGCATTTGGGAAGTCCGGGTTCGATTCCCATGGTCAACCTACCTGAGTCAAGGTTTTTTCGAGGGTTTTCCCGGATACCTAGGTGAATGCTGGGTAGATTAATTACATCCCTTCATTACTGTACCTCCATTTCACCTCCATTAGTATCAGCTCTTATCCAGTGGTCTCTTTTTTGGTAGAAGGGACGACTATCGTCTCGGAGGTGCATGACAGAATGATATGCCCTGAGTGAACACTTTTCCCTCCTGCGGGACGGCTTTCGGTCTCCGAACTGGCCTATTGGGCCCATTTAGGAACGCGGCTGTCGGGATGCTGGTTTTGTCAGCCTACCTGGAGTCTCCTGCTATAGGGGGAGGGCTCCGTTCTGCGAAACGGCCTCGCGACTGTTTCGGGGCCACGGTAGGTGGGATGACGATTGTCCAGGATCGCCGGGGAGTTTTATTAGACCCTGCCCTCTGCTTAGTGACTCCTTCGACTCGGCCGCCCTCTGCCTTCTCTCACCTTACCCTCCCTCCCGGGTGTACCCCACTTAGGAGCCTAGGTACAAAATACCAGTCTGGTCCAGGTGCAAATCCCTTCCGTACAATCAAATCCAAGGATGTTAATTGCGAAAATTATTACGCTAACAGTACGTAGAGAATAGGCAGACTGTAGAGCCATGCCAGAGTGCAAAAGGATATAGAAGGATGTAATTTGTCCCTTACTGCAGCAGAAATTTGTACAGTAAACAAATCATACCGCACCGATGATTGTGTGCGAAATCTAGGCGAGAACGATCGTCGAATCTATCAATATTTATAAAGCTCGTGTGATAATTATTAATGAAAATACGCCATTAAATGTCAGTAACCTATGTCATCAAGAATACTGGGACGAAATGCATTGCGTATCGTGCGCCAGAGAGAATTATAAAAATGCTGCCAAGCATAAAAACATAGTGATTAAAAGCATGCATGTATTCAGTAGAGTTAGTGTTTACAAGCCAATTTTGAGGTCGCAGGCTTGAAAGAATTTAATTAACAAAGCTGAATGTGATCAGGGCAGCAACTGGCGCCATAATTAAGCAAATGCTTGAGGTTAAGGTCATAGAGGTATCGAAACCATAATCAGTTAATTCCATCTACTGAATCCACAAAAAAGCCAACGAATACATTCGAGCGACAAAACCAAATTCACAGGCAAAACGAGATACTTTTAAATCAACGGGAGTTGAGTATGTAATAGAAAGGCTACAGGAAGCAGAGTATTTCTCTAGTATTGCTCGCCTCGCTTGTTCGAATCTAGTTCAGGACGAATTACCTGGTTAAGGTTCGTTCTTGGGGTTTCCCTTATCCTGAAAGACCTATGGACCTGGGCTCATTAGAACATCATTTTACCCACATAACTTCAAATATACAATTATAATGTGTAATGCTTTCACTAAATTTCCCGTTTTAGAAGAGTAAACAGCAGGTCATCCTTAGCAAATATAAAGGATTATATACCAATAACGGGAAGATGACGTTACTATCAGACAGTGCGACCGCCTGTGCGTCTTGGTTCAACGCAATCCTCACCCCGTACTATTTTAGCCGGCGTGCCCCAGGGTAGTGTCGTTGCACCTCTTCTTTACAGTCTATATACTGCTGACATGCCTGAACTTATTGCAAGTACCGCACTGTTTGCTGACGATACAGCCATCTTTACCTCGCTCTTCTCTATTGAAACTGCCGTTGCAACCCTACAATCTTCCCTGGACATTTTCCTGCACTGGTTATTTCGCTGGCGTATCGCACTTAATCCAAGCAAATGTCTTTTTAAGCTTTTCACCTTGCGCAGGCAAATATACGACTCTATAACACTGAAGTCCCCTGGTTACCTTCTGATTGTGCAGTCAAATATCTTGGCGTCCATCTTGATCGTCGGCTGACCTGGAGTACACATATCAAAAGCAAACTAAATCAAGCCTGTGCTTGTCTTCACAAGTTGTATCTCATCCTCAACCGCAAATCCTCTTTACGAGTCGAATGTACGCTGCTACTGTACAAGAGTATTCTACGACTGCTTCTCCTATATGCCAGTCCTGTATGGGGATATGCTTCATCTACTCATATTCATCAACTCCAGGTGTTTGAAAACAGAATATTACTATTGTCTGTGAACGCCCCGTGGTACATCCGGAATGCACAGCTGCATAGAGAATTGGACATATTCAGTATTAATGAGTACATCTCTACAACGACAAGCAGATTCTTTGCTCATCTTCCTTATGTATCAGGTGATTTATTCTTCCAACGGGGACGTCGCCTTGATGCTGCACCAAGACTGAAGGCACGCTTGCCACAGGACATTTTATTTCTATAATGTTTATTTATTCTGTAATGAAGAAGTTATTTAATTTGTACTCGCACTAATCAGACCAGTTTGCTTGAGGACTCTAATATGAGTATCCTCTATCCCTATGACAATGATCCGAAGCATACTGCTGAAACTGTAAGGCTTTGGATCGTGTACAACACTCCTCACACTGAAGACCCCGCCCCAATCTCCAGATTTAAATCCTATAGGGAACATCTGGAAGGAACTCGAGGAGTGTGTGAGGAAGTATCACGGCAGAAGCAAGGACCATCTGAAAGAACTTCTTCAAACAGAGTGGAGAAATATGGATTCTGCAGTCATTAAACAACACATACAGAAAATACCCAAACGATTATCAGCAGTAATTCAAAGAAAGGGGATGATAACTAAATACTAGCTGCTCGTTCGAATACTTATGTCCAGATGTAAAGTAAACGTTTTATTTCTCCTTGTAGTGAAAATTAGTTTCAGTTGCTATTTATGAGTTTATATGTTTAATGGAAGATTCAAGTTCATTTTGTACCAGTTGTATTTACGTATGCTTACTCTGCGTAGCTTTAAAATAATATAAGTAATAAATATGTTTACCTTCGGATACATATGTCGGCCTCTGTATGTATTTAGTAGTAAACCATCTGACTTCACTATGCTGCTAAATACGCAGGCCTATTATAGCTGTGTGCTAATGGCTTACTGGAAAGTGCAGTCTGGGTATCTGTATTCAAGTAGTAACGAATCTTTTTTGTTACTAGTTGATCAGGTTTCACTTTATCGTAAATTTATCGTATCCTTACTTATCCTGCTCATTATCAATAAGATCAGAGTATGGTTAAATAAAATGCAATCAATTCTTAATTAGAATCATTGGTTGTGTCACACGTAAGTGTATGGGATATTTACGTTTATTGTGCAAACACAGTTGGAGTCGTTCTGTTGTAACTGCGGTGGAAAGTTATACTGTCGTGGTGAAAGGAGATAGTATCTTAACATGCCAAGATGTTTTGGATTCATACCAAGGCTATGCAGTAAAATATAAGGTATCTGATTTTACAAAGGAAGCATAGTGTCAGGCGTGAAAACAGCATTTTTTCTTTCTGTTTTCTTTGACGCTGTGCCTGCATTAAATCACCAGAGAAAAGGGAAGGTAACAGACAGTTAAAAATAAATAGGTCAAAGCTTATAAAATTTGCATGCCGTTGGATGAGAAGGGTAAGAGAGTTGCAGTTTCTGTTGAAAATGTGTTAGGCATTTGTTCCCCGTGCAATACGACGTGTTATTGTACTCTGCACTTCCCGGTTGCATAAAAATCGATAATTGCCGTTCATTTATAATCGAAGATCAAAATTGAAGTATGTTTGCGAACCGCGTGGGTTGTAAAATGCTGGTCTTAGATCAGATGAACGCCGTTTAGTACTGATCCGAGATCACAAAAACAAATGCGGCGACATCGCCAAACATGTTGCAATTTTAGTGTTGTATCGAAAGGATTCGAGAATTATCGGAACTCTTCGACTCTGTTTAATTCAAGCGCACAGAGTAGCCAATCTAAACGTAACAAAAACTAAATAAATCTTTGGCTTTATGCTTACTTGTCCTTGAAATAATGCTATTTTAAATAAACATAATCAGAATTTACTCCATATTGAAACAGTATTTATCAAAAGTTAATTATTTGGCTCATTTTATCTCCATTGTATGCCCAGTGTACATCTGTTTCATTTTCGTCTGTTTACAATACCGTGAGTTGGAAAACATAAACAGAAAATGGAAGTTCAAGCAAAAGAGAAGATGCGTTCCGCTAACTTTAAATCTCGCATAACCCTTCTTATTTCACCCATTTCCATAGACATCCTGATGAAATGAAGTCTTAAAGCTGCAATCTCCCTTGTAACTTTGTGTATTGTTCTAAATGCAGTCCCTTTATTTATATTCAACATATTTCTAATCTCCATATGGAAGATTTCAGTTGCATAGAACCGTAATGTGAGCAGGATCGTAAATTTTGGATTAAGTGTGTGTTTCCTCAGGGTTTGTGTTCTTCAACTGCATGCTTTGATAGTCGAAATCTCATTTTGAGTTTTCTTTCATTTAGTTCTGAGATGGGATTTCCTCTATGTTGCAAAACACGAGGATACCTTTCAAACTGAAAATTCTAATTATCAGAGATATCAGAGTAATCTGAATTCTGAAAATAATAAAAATGTATTGGTTATGAACACAAACAATGCATATTTAACATACATTTGTGAAATAAAGAGGCCAATTATTTATGCAAATAACCACAAAAGATGCTTTATTTACTATTTATTTAAAGCTACACTACTTATTTCATCTCGGAAGCTATTGTGTAAACTCTACAGTTCTGCTGATTTAAGTTTAAGTCAAACTGAAGAAAATTCACCAGTTAGATTTTTTTTTTTTTTTTTTTTTTTTTTTTTTTTTTTTTTTTTTGCTTGTTCCATTTATACCCCGCCTTTAACTACTATGGTCATATCGGCGGCCGTTCTCTTTTGGAACATACAGAAGGTGTTAACTCGTTATCTTTTTGGTTTTTAATGATTACATCACACACACACACACACACATTCACACTCTCATTCATACTTCCAGACTCTGGGGAAGATGGGGAATTATCTTGGTCGAAGAAAAATCACCACCCCCACCGCCGGGAATCGAACCCGGGACCTCTAGCACGGTAGGCAGGTGCTCTGCCGACTGCAGTTGGATTTGATCTTAGATCAAGAGGCCATGAACTGAGATAACTGTTTATACAACCAAAATTCTAAGTTCAGCTTCACTGAAGATTACTTTCTTGTGCTTGAACTTAGATTATCTTTTATGCAACCGGGCCATAATGCGCGTTTGCGTTTAGAAGCCATACAGATTGTCTTTATTTCACAGCTCGAATTATCGTAAATAAAATGCTGTTTTTGAAATGGCGCTTTATTTTAATGAATGAACGCAAGTTCCAGTACTTGATGAGAGCTAGAGCTTCGCACTACCGCCCAGTCACTGTTGTACGTAATAAACAAATGACGGGGACAGGTGGATCGCTTAGCAGAAGGACCTTTACTTTATTTAAACCGTTTAAAACCGCTGATTGGAGAAGAATAGCGCATATAACGAAAGAAATTACCACAGTATACAAGTATTGATATTGATAAAATAACACTTAGCTAGTGTTGCCTAAGAAATATTACTAACACTTAGAGAAATAACATTTTTGCGGAAACCACAGGTGGGATATCCTGTTAAAGCTGAAACATTGATTTTACCCATATTAATGCTATAAGTTACATTCAAACGTAGGGGACATATGTAAATCTGACAAAGAGACTAATCACAAAATATTGTGGCTACTTCTAAATCTAGAGCATGGTACATAATTCAAGCAAAAAACACAAACATTCAGAATGTCCAGTTCATTAAGAAGAACTCAATTTACTTTCAATTTTGCTAAACTACAGTGCATTGATACGGCACTGCAACCGGCCTTGATCTATTGTACCTATGTCCTCAAGTGGGACATCCTTGGGAGGAAGGATGAGGCGAGAGGAGACAGAGGGTGGCTGTCCCAAGGAGACACGGCAATGCAGAGGCCAGGGTCCCTACATTTTATTTAGATGGAAACCTCCCCCGGTAGGCCAGGACAACGGACATTCCCCCTTACTGTGGTTCGGAGACCGGCAACCGACCTAACGGAGGAGGAAGGGTTCACTCAGAGAATATCATCCTGCCATGCAGCGCCGGGACACTACCCTGAAAACGACCACAAGATGAGAATTGATATGAAATGATAATGGAGATGGAATGGAGGGACAGGAAATTTGGGAATGTAATTAACCTACCCAGCATTCGCCTGGTGACCCTGGAAAACCCCCGAAAAAGTATGGGTTAGGTAGATCGGCCACGTAAATCGAACCCGGGCCTCCCGACTGCGGGCCACAGAGGAAGACGCCTGAGCCATCGCACTCTATAAACTACAGTTTAAACCGGTATTTGCCCGCCTCGGTAGCGTAGGTGGTAGCATGTCTGCCTCACGTTCAAGAGGTCCGGAGATCGAATCTCGGTCAGGGTGAGTTACCTAGATAAGGTTTTTTCCGGGGTTTCCCTTACCCTTCAAGAAGAATGTCGGGTAACTCTAAGCTCCATGGACCCTGGACTCATTTGAGCATCATTTCACCCAATTCATTCACCGTCCGATATAACTTAACGTTGGGACGTACAAAAACAACGGTATTAAAATCTTCACACTTAATGTGAGAGTTAGATTTTTAATTTGAAGTGTTTCATAACTTTTCAAAAAACGAGCTGTAATGGCAGGACATACTTAATCGGCATCTGAATGTGAAAAGTTTCAGTACATAATAATAATACTATATAATGTTATTATCATTGTTATTATTATATGTCGCATAAAACATCTCCAGTTGTGCATTTTATATAAAAAAAACCAATAGGCATTATTTCTCAAAATGGTGATACAAGATGATAATGTGTATTTGCGTATAGGAGGCTGTAATAACTATTAATCTGTACTGGTTTGGGCATCATATAAAACAAATTATAATTAAAATAAGCCCACTACATCCCTAGGGCAAGGGCTTCTTTCTTACGTAGGGATAGGTCAGTTATTATATGAGAAGCCATTCCGAATACGTGTAAGCGTTTTATTTCTTTGGAGTCTCCATCTATTTGGTTCTTGGATTCTCCCACGTATGCGCTGTCGCCTAATGATGTAATGTTTTGACTTTCTCATTGTCTTACTAGACATATAATTCCTTTGCTTGTTTATATCAGATTCAACTGAATTTTCAAAGTATCAAAGTAGGAGAAGTGTACGGCTAAAAAGCACGATTACAATCACAAAACTAGTTTCCCATAGTGTTTGCATAGTGAATTTTTGGCTCAAATTTGAAGCTTGGTTCAAGAATATTTTGGCTGGAGACGAAAGGTGCTTCTATGTTCGTATACGTGAGACAGCCAAAATTTTTATGATACGTCCAGCCCTTATTCAATCAAAGCAGATGCAACACTTTTTATTTACTTATGTTTAAGAATTACAGTTGCGTGATTTTAAATCATGACGACGCTGGTAAAAAGAACTTAGTCCACGTATACGTCCTATTTTTGCACAATTTGTTGCTGTTTTCACGTTGCAATTTCAAATTGTGGGATCGAAGGCAAATGCGTTGCAGATCTGAGAGCATCTCTGTCCTATGACATATGGATCAAGACGTTGATTAGCCCTCGGGCATCTTGGGCATTGTACTACCGCTCCCCAAGCTTCATCGGATGATTTAGCACCAAAGAAGATATGTGTCAGGATCTAAGCACTGTTTAATTCCCGCTCTAGACCCTTGGTCCTGGTAGGATGTATTCTAAATGATGCTTAAGACTTCGTTTTAATCCTATCTTATTGTAGTACTGTGTCAGAGAGTGTCATAGGTTGGACTAAAAGTTACTGAGCATTGGATTGTTCAGAACGCCAGGAATCCGGAAGTGGATTTTACCAAACCAGAAGCACGCTGGCGTCAATATTCTTCTGGGGTTTTACTTATGCATTCATTTTGACTCAAGCAGCAGTCGTCGCAGCTTGGAGGATTTTTGAAGAAAATTTCCTGCTTAGTTCAATTTGTTTCGTTCATATAATTACAAACTATAAGATTTACAAGGTTTTCGTTGATACGTAGTAAACAGCACCGGTTTGTTATGATTATTTAATATAGTACGTCGAAGTAAGTACCATCTAGGCATGGTTGGCAATAAATTTTATGTGCGACTTCGCGATTTCTCCAAAATTGTCTGTATAGTGCGTATCTTAAACGCAGTTAAAGAACAGTCTACCTTCATCAGGGAATGAAACCCTAACTTCTGGATATGAAAGTTAGCACACTCATCATTAGACTACATATACGCTCCGTTCATTTTTTTTTGTTTTTATTTTTTTATTTACGTCCTCCAACGTTAAGTCATATTGGACGATGAATGAAATGGGTGAAATGATGCTCAAATGAGTCTGGGGTCCATGGAGCTTAGAGTTACCCGACATTCGTCTTTCAGTAAAAGGGAAAACCCCGGAAAAAACCTTATCCAGTTAACTCACCCTGACCGAGATTCGAACTCCGGACCTCTTGAACGTGAGGCAGACACGCTACCGTGTACGCTACCGAGGCGTGCACGCTTCGTTCATATTAGCTTACTCGGCAATGCAGTTGCTAATTTCTTCAAATTTAATTTAATTTAGAATACACTTTGTTGCATATCTGTTCACTAGGAACGATAACAAGAAATTAAATTGTCCTTCAATAACCCAAATTCCCAAGACAATTAATGAAAGGAAGATAACCCAATCCATTATATATGAAATACTCCGCATGGTGAAAATATCAAGCTTTATTATTTCACAAATACGGTTCCTTACAAATAGATTAAATTTGGTACATTAAAAATATTTTCTATAAAATATAATAAAGTGCGTATTCTTGAATCAATGATTTATGTTTACCATCTTCTAGACTCCATGGCATAGACAGGATATATTGCCTGTTCCGTTCTCAAAAATCTTCAGACCTGACCTTTGCGCGATCATCTTCCTATTGGCCAAGATATCAATCATTAAACGTTGTTGTTTATCCTTTCTAGATGCTCATTCGTTTTCCCCCTCCATAATGTTCAGTTCTGTAGTATATTTTCATTTATACGTGATCAGGTATGCAACACTTTAACTGATCTTAAGAATTTAGTATGTAATGTTTGTATTTTATATTGCTTTTTTGGAGAATCCATTGCTCACATCGTTGGGTAACACAGGTACGGACAGCATTTTGTAAATTTTCAGCTTTGTATCTCCTCTTACTTTATTTTTTCGAGTACAATTAATAGTGCTACAAATGCATTGCAATTCACTTTCTTTAATATCAATGTCATGTTGTGTATTTTAAGTTATGAAAACGTATACCGGTTGTTTCATAACCTATAGTATGCATAAAGATGATGGGGATGGTAAAATGTTTAATAGCACATTCCTTCAGCTCGCCTTTTCTGGCGGTGTGGGGTGGCAAACATCATTTTTCAAGAAGGAACCCATGTCAGGAACGCATGGTTTTGGGTGCTGTAGAGCGTCGAAGTTTGGGTATAATGATGTGTACCCGTACCACCACAAGAGCAGTATAGTGTAACGCGAGCGCTGGAACACCCTGTGAAGCAGCTGGCAGCGGAAGGCAGGGGAGGTTCGGTTAGCCGCACCTCCCCCTCGTTTGTCTTGTAGTGGTGACAGGCAGTGGTTGGGAGGAAAAAACATCAGTGTGCCGTCTGTTTCTGTCCACCTGGTTCTAGAAATTACGGGAATCTTTCATCATCTGGAAACGTCGCCTGGGAACTAGAAAAGCCGAGAAGTCGGCGAGATGCCTATAAAAAGGGCTGCAGCTAGTCAGTCAAGTCAGTCAGTGAGTTGGTTAGTGAGTGTGAGCGAGGAGACAGTCGCAGTTCTTGGTGTAAGAGTTAGTCAGTGACGTGTTAATGAACGAAAAGATTGTGCAACGGAAGACTGTACGAACTGTGTATGTGTATCGGAGTTTATGTAATCGCGAGTACAAGTGAAGTTGTAACGGACGAACTGGTAAATTGTAATTGTGTGCAGCAAGTAATTTTGTGTAATTGGCAAGTGTTAAACTGTAAGTCGGTGGAAATAAAGAACATTTTTGAGTGGTGAAATTGGACTTTTCATTTCACGAACCCACAAAGTCACAATATTATAGTTTCAGGTTTGTGTACCTATTATTTGATCGCAGACCTCACTTTGGGGGTGCTGAGCCTGATGCATACGAGGTAATATGTGCGGTGTAGTTCTAAGATTTTCTATCTTTCAACGAGGTCTTCCTCTGATGCTGCAGGGGAATGTACACAGTATTCTGCATTATACTCCAAAGAAAATGATTGAGAGGTGTAAGATCCGGTAAGCGTGGTGGCCATGGAACTGACCCCCCTCTGCCAATCCATCCATTTGGTTATAGGCGTTCCGATGAATCCGCGTTTTTACATCAACGTGTGCCAGAGCTGCAGCAGCCGCATTCCTTTCCGACGCTTAGTGACACCATATCCAATATTGTATGCAAAATATCTCATGTAAATGTTTTGGTCATTCTGTTTGGCATCCGATATGGTGCACATCGCCGTTTCATAACTACACCAACAAGAAGTGAACAAATTGTAGCACCCCACCGTGTCAAAATTTGACATCGTACAGATCCTTACCCGTACCTTCCTGGATATGGATTACTTCTTAAAAAATGTTTCACATAGTATACTGGTCTCCAATCTAGAAAGTGATTGACATTTCGTACTGAGAGAGAGGCGACGTTGCCACTTATTGCTGCCAAGTGGAGAGTGCGATAGCACTACGCGTGCGAAGGTGACTCAGTTACGACTGCAATGGGCATTTTACTATTATTGTTATTATTACTATTATTATTAATTATTTATAATACTATACATAAAGACAATAGTACAGTCGTGGATCTACATGCAAACGCTAGAACATGCAAGAACACATCAATGTAAAGATCATCGTAACAAAAGAGGCATACCTGTGACATTTTGATGCTTATTGAATTGGGAAAATGCCGCTTACATAATTTTTCCCGGAGCTTCTAATTTATACCCCAATGTCTTTCTTCTTTAAAATACTTTTCTTTCCCAATCTTAACCACATTGTTCTTACAGATACCTACAGCACGTGAAGTCCTATCAAGCACCACAGAGAATGGAATACTAGACTTGCCTTTCAATTTCTCCTCATCAAAGTATTCTCTCACAAAGCATATTATTTCCCACGTATGTCCTTTAATTGGAATACCTTTACCAAATACAGTTTTATTTGGTTCCCGGGCACGTTCAGGTTTTCGCTTGTCACTATATTTTGACATAATTAAACATTCATTAAACACAACTGCAAATGATCACAACACGCGCTCAGATACACGAACTCGCACACACGTAAACCAAGGCAAATTGCCACAAATAAAATGCAAAGTAACTTGCCAGTACAGGATCTCTAACTGTTGCATACGTGAGGGCATTCTGTTTATGCAGTGTTATCAGAAGAGAAACAAACACCAAGGTATTATGATTACTGCATCGTTTGCGTAACTCGCTCGACAGCAAGTCATGCTAAGCACGTGTTAGAATATCGGCAACCAAGGTTTAGCGTCTAACGTTGTCATGGAAACGTGTCGACTCTAATTGGTCATTTTAATCGTTACTATGACAACCGTTATGACGTACTCATCCCCTGCCATTTATTTAGACCGTTATTCAATGTGGTTACTGTCAATCACATTCTAGTTTAGCGACCAGTATAGTGTGTGTGACACCCGGTATATGTGTGCAGAGAGAGAGAGAGAGAGACAGAGAGAGACAGACAGACAGACAGACAAAGAGAGACAGAGACAGACAGAGAGAGACAGAGAGAAGTAGATAAACGAATTTTCCATGTTCAGTCGCAGTGTCCAGTCTTTTAACGTTCACACTGTTTGCTCAGTTCACGTAAGATTTTTAGCAATTTCAGATAGGAGAAATGATTAAAACGATCGCTTAGCTTAAATACGAATGTGAATGGAATCTCTATTCTAGATGATGAGACGTTTTGGATTCTCTACCTCAGTATAATCCAACACAAAGTGCAAGTAATTTGACTTGGGCATAAAGCGACAGAATATATGTATGTAAAATGGCTTTTGCCGTGAAATTTTAGCGGTTGCGAGTTGTGTAGGGAAATTTTGCTGTAGTGCGTAATGTGGTTATTTCACATTGGCCACATTGTGGATATTGTCCGATACTGT
Organism: Mantis religiosa; assembly: GCA_030765055.1. Classification (NCBI taxonomy): domain Eukaryota; kingdom Metazoa; phylum Arthropoda; class Insecta; order Mantodea; family Mantidae; genus Mantis; species Mantis religiosa. The sequence continues at coordinate 304,588,318 of CM060948.1, read as the reverse complement.
GTGTTTACGAAACCCGCGGTGTTTATTTGCAACATAACAGCTAACACAATTAGAACCTTGTATGACGATGGTTTGTGAAACATCGGGGACATCCGTGCCGTGTTTGTGCTGCCGATTTAATGTTGCACTTTGAATGTCAGCAGGGATTCTATGTCGTGTGTTTCCCAAGCCGAGATTTTTTTTCCTCAAAGCACTTCTGGCCAGGAATTGTTAACCCGGTGTAAATATTTTAACTTGGGAATTGAATATTCAGCGGCACCGGTGCTGCCACCTGCGTACCGGAGAGTTCAACAAGAATCGTTTGTACAGGAAGGCTTATACCGAATAATGATTTGAAACTTAACATTCGAAAATCGTTTACATACAATTCTACATTGATGGCTCTTTAAACTTGGAGAAAGACGCATAGGAAATGACTCTTAAACAAACCTAATGTCTCTCACTCACATACCTTTCTGTCATTATTCTACACTCTTCTTACGACAGTTTATTATTTTAACTATTTCGTGCTATTTCATATAAACCTTAAATTCACATTCACATTTCGTAGCACGTGTAATAAAGCATTAGTCATATTTAGAAAGAGCTTGTTGTCGCTATGTGTACATCGAAATTTCGTTCTCTCTGTATGATCACAAGAAAATGCATGATTAGAAACTTAACAGTGGAAAAATATGAGTAATTAAAAATTCAGCGCAATAACAAGAGATATCCCGAAAATGGTTAACCCCGTTTTTATTTTACATAACTTGTGTGCTTTAACAGCTATACATGTGTTGTGCAGTAAGTTTGTTTTTATCTTTTAATTATACAAAATTATACATTAAGAAGGGTTGTTCAATAAAGAATGATCACTTTTTTTTTGACAACGAACCTTCACTCATCCTCATAATTTTGACGGTCCTTCTCAAAATAGTCTCCCCTGAATGTGATGCACTTGTGTCAGCGTTTCTGCCAGGCTTCAAAGACATGCTGGAAACCATTTTTGAGACATCCTTCAAAATCGCCTCCGCAGCCTTCACTACTGCTTCTGATGATTGACAATGCCTCCCACGAAGGCGTTTCCTCAAGTTAGGGAATAGAAAAAATGTCACATGGGCCTAAATCCGGACTATAGGGAGGGTGAGGGATGCACTTCACGTTGAATTTTGCAAGATATTCAGCAACAGCATTGGCAATCTGCAGCCGCGCATAATCTTGGTGCAGCATCCAGCCTGCTTCACGGAAATGTGGTCTTTTGCGCCTCATATGGACTTGCAATGTTTTCAAGACATCACTGTAGTATTTTCTAGTTAATGATGTGCGTGCAGGTACAACATGCTGATAAGCCATTCCATGAATTTCAAAGAATGAGATGACCATAACTTTCCCAGCAGAAGCAACCACTTTTGCTTTTTTGGGGGTTGGTGATGAAGGAGATTTTCTCACTGAGCTTTGATGTTTGCTCTCAGGATCAAAATGATATAGCCAAGTTTCATCAGCAGTGATTACGTTTTAAAGAAACTCCGGATCTTCCTCTAACATCAACTTTAACTGCAAGTTACCTCCATTGTAGTGGTAGGCGATACTGAACATGTCTGAACTTTCCTGGTTCTCACAGGCGGGAACCAGGAGTACCAACAACGAAACTACTACGACATGTTTGTTTCACATTAAGCTAACAGAATATAATAAGATTGAATTTTAGTGGGAAAAATTATGATCATTCTTTATCGTACTTCCCAAAGTTCTCTTAAAATATAATGTATGAATTTTATTTGTGATGTAAATATATTAAACATCTGATTTTCAATCAAAATCATCAGAGACATGTTTGAGAAAATCAAAAGTAGCGAAAAATTTTCCATGTGAAGGGTAGTTTGAGGTAATGGAATTTTCGTGAAAATCTAAAATGTCGCATTTAAATTTCAAGTTCGGGGTTTAACCAAGTTTTAGTTTTTTTAGTTACGTTCACACAGAGAGGTTTTTCTACTTTTTGAAATCCAGTTAGATTCAGAAACGTGTATTTGCGATTAAAGTATAGTATCACATTGTTGTTGAATGCCACACATTCTGTAGTTAATTACAGGCAGTACAGAAAGTGAAAAGGCCGCATTTATAACTATGAGGATTAGTGTGCCTGATGCTTTTTCGGTCTCAAAGCTGAATGGGGCCTTTACAAAGGCATAGGGGGAATTTTTTCCCTCCTTTCTTTTGTCGGAGGTGTAATCAGGATTGGTGGTTAATTTAAGCAGTAGCATAAGAAGGGACCTAACGATCAGTGCAGAAAAACAAGTGATAGTTTGTACACTCCCCTTATTCTTTCATTGTACAACCTATACGTTCTAAGTCCTTGGCTTGAGTTTTCAGTTGTTTTTTTTTTCCCTTCATCTTATTTCATTTTTTTCATAGCCTTTAACTTCTATGGTCATATCGGCGGCCGTTCTCCTTTGGAACATACTGAAGTGGTTAACTCGTTATATTTGGTTTTTCATCATTAGATCACGCACACATTCACACTCTCATTCATACTTCCAGACTCTGGGGAAGATGGGGAATTATCTTGGTCGGAGAAAAATCCCCAACCCCACCGCCGGGAATGGAACCGGGGACCCTTAGCACGCAGGCAGGTGCTCTACGGACTGAGCTACGGGGCCAGCAGCTATTGTTTTATTTCTGTCTTAGAACTGCACTTGTGGAAGTGGCTTCTTATGTACAGTTTCCAATTTATGAGATTTGAAAGAAGTTTTTATTGATTCGAAAACCTCTTCTCCCTCCTTTTTTAAAGCATCGCGCATTCGAGGAAAGAAACTTGTCTCTATAAATTGCCCCAAATGAGCTTGCTGGTTCGATTCGTATTGGATGGAAGCAGGGTAGCGATAGCATTCTTCATTGGCTGGAGTAGCCACAACCTGAAGGTACAAAATTGTAACCTCAAAACAAAAATCCACCTCAAAAACCACATCACATCCTATAAAACCCCTAATAGGAAACCTTACCTTAACGGGTGGGCACGCGGCAAAAACCTTCTGGTTTTACACAGCCAGCCAGCACTACGGACGGACGGCTGGAGTAGACTGCGTTGCAACCTCCAATCAATTCATACCAAACTTTAGCCAGTCAGAGACATCAGAATATCTTCCCCAGTTTAGTAAATCACATGACGGGAACTGGTTCCGCTTTATGACTGTGAACATCTTATTTTCGATATCAGTCTTAAGGATAACTATCTGGTAACTCGAAGCTCTATGGATCCTGGGCTCATGTGAGCATCATTTCAATCATCGTCCTATATGACGCAAATTAAAAAAAAAAAAAAAAAAAAAACGTGATTTCCATTACATTGAGATGATCGCTTTTCAAAAGTTGAACATATTTATCAACAAGGTGTTTTAGTTAAAAGTATGAAATTCTGATGTTGCTTTGTCAAATGGAAGCTTCTTTAGCTTGACAGAATGTAATTTCAGCCATGCCGAAGGTATCTACTTCAGAAAGTATTCTGAATCAACTTCTTCTAGCACCCAAATTAACGGTGGGAGAATCATTTTAATACACACAAAGAACAAAACATATTATGGCATACATGCTCTGGAGTATTTTCAACAATTTTCTTTAATTAATTTTTAATGTATAAAAACGGCGTTGATTCTTTTAAGTTTAATGTGCCATGTTCACAAAATCCCTTTACATGTATTTATTAGCACAATTTTGTATACAATACCCGACAATGTTGCCAATTTAAATAAATAAATTTAGATGACATATAGCTGGATCGCCAAAAGAATAAGCTCAGTAAATTGTTGATAATTCCTAACTTTGTAATTTGTTCCTCCGTTAGATCAAGGCTAACTTTCAACGCGATTCCATATAGCAAAACATTAGCTATATCAAATGTATGTAGTAATACTCATATTGCGATACAAATGCGGTATGTGCATCATGAGAGATTCTGTCCTGCATCTAATGCATGTATTTTACATACTCTTTTATCGAGATAGTGAATAATATCCATAGCATGTATGCGAAAATAAATTTGATACAAATAACTGTAAAATACTGGTTCCAACGGCAAGGTCACCTTGGTGGAGAGCTAGCAATGGATTAATTAATTATGCTTGACAGTTGCTGTACCTTAAAAACTCAATACTAAATTGCAACTAAACATCGACACATAAAACCAAACTAAACCCTCGGTGATGATTTAATGGTAAAATTAGACACTCAATTAATTTAAAAGTCTGCAACACAAATGAGTCAAAAGTTCAATATGGTTCATGCACATATCTACATGCAGTAAAATAATAGGCAAAGATTAGGTTTACACATTGAGTGTAGGAAATTCAACTTACCACTATGACAGAATGAACGCAATAAAAATCATCCTCTCTCCACCAGAAAACAATTGAAAACACATACATAAAACAATTAGAAAACTGGGTTAAATTTTCCAAAAGTTTTAAATAATTGCTTGAAAAAGTCTGGAAAAGTAAACGATATTACATGTTCTTTCTGTATATTAAAGATGATGTTTTTTCTCCGTTAACTTTCCCGCTTAAAATGGAAGCGAATGTTTTCTAGGGTCCTTCTAGATGTTCAAGCTTAAGTTAGTCGTTTTGCATAGTAACCCCAAAGCTGAGAACAGAGAAAGACAAGTACAAATGGGGTTTGTGTAAAAGAAGTCAAAGAACTAGATGCTGAAATTAAATGTAATTCCATTGGTCTGGTGCTACACGTAAATTATTTTTATCCAGAGCACACTGCGCTCCAACCAAATTCACTGCATACCCCCAAAACATAAAACATCCAGAAGGCCACGCAACACGTGAGGTAAAGCCGAGAAATGAGCGTTTATTATTTATTACGTAAGTTTTACTCCAGCACGGCCCTACGCTCAGGAATGCCGGCCACAAAACTGTTGGAATAATAGGGTGGACCATGTAATGCTCGGCATCTAGAAGCAGGATAGTGGGTGAGTAAAAGAGAGGGAGAAAAAACAGGTGAAGCCTTAATGCAGGAACAGATTACGTAATTTTCCTCAGGTAAGAGGCGCTAACTAGAGGTTATAGTTCAAGCGCTTTCGGCAGCGTGACATTGAGGGAATTTCACAAGCCTTCTGTACATGGGTCGCTGGTTCAGAAACGATGAAAGCAAGACGGAATTTGAAGCAGCTCCTTTCGAAGGTAAAAGTGCTAAAACGTGACCAGAGTTTAAACCGGGAAGTAATGATTAAATTGGTTGGTTTCTGTTTGATCCACTGCAAGTAGAGTGAAACTAGGTAGACTTAGAGCGTGACGGTGATAGACTAACAGAAAAACGACAAAAGGAGATAAATACTATAATTTGTCTCAAACTTGAACGATACTGTTGTAAACATATAGAAAGGAACAAAGAGAGAAAGAGAGAGTAGTTATCACGAATAAAAAGAACAGCAGCTTAACGCATGAAAAAAAAAAGACCCAAACCAATAACAGAAACTGTTAACGCCACAAGAAAATGAAAATCTGTGCTTTAACGAAATGTATACTTTCTTATACTATTATGTGTTTAAATGGGAAGGTGTTTGTTCTTGAGTGCTGCTAGGTGAGCAGCCAATCGGAGTCCTGTGGTGTTGTCGTGTTGCATTCCCCCTAAGTGGTGTGTGGCGTGCGCCAATCTAATCAATCTCTAATAAATAATATTCGCTCTAAAACAAAAATTCAGATTTTGCAAAAACTGATCTATGAGGAAGGAGAGAGTAATGTATTTAACATAACCGTAAAAACCCATATTTTTAGCTCAAATAGTTTTCCTAATACAAATAAATAAAGTAGATACCATTACATTATAACAATGCATTGCGACGTAAGCATTGTAATGAGTACCATTGTTGCTTAGCATAGATGCGTGAACGTATATCTGAAATTACTCAGAACTGAAACGTTAACATTTGACATGACGTGATAGAAGAAATATGTACTTTGAATAAGCCAATTCGATGAGAGGAAACAATACACTTCCTGCTCGTCTGGCAGAACGTGTATGGTCACATTATATATTTGTTTATGAATGCTTCGTAATCTCTATTTACTCTAGAGAGTTCAAAGCAGTATTACTCAGTTAATCTTCCATGAAAAAGTGTATCAGCGGGATCAATGAGACGCGATCCACCCTCTCACTTACTACTGCCAGAACAATCCAATAGAGTTAATGTGAGCTCAAATTATGTTGCAAATAGAAATAATATTTTTAAACTCGCTTACGTTGAACGACTTAATCACGAAGAACTTGACAAGGAACACAACAAGACTGGGAAAACTGCATGAGACATGAGATAAACTACAAGAAGGTGATTTTTGGAAAGAAACAGCAAGTAACGTGGTTTTGGAACCTATCATCATAAATTTGCAGTACTCAGGCGTTGAAGACAATAACAATGACGAATTATCTCTTAACGTAAGCAACATTCACAGCTATACGGATGCACCGCTGGTATTTTTGTTGAATTAGAAAAATAAGTAATTCATAAACTATAATTAGTTTAAACTAAATGTTTAAACCATTTGCGTAATATACGAATATCCGTGTTGCAATTTTGATTTCAACATTGTGATTATTATAAAACTTTGAAAAATTCATTTTGTGTTCCCTTATACGTCTAGCGCCACGATCGCTCGCAGTTGTGTGATATATATATATATATATATATATATATATATATATATATAAAGAGTGGAACGATGTGGCAACGGTGAAGGCTCTAACGCATCTGATCGCTAAAGGCGAGAAGTCTTTCAATTTGAAACACATAATAGTTTCAAGTTAAACATTTTATCCGACGCGTAAATATTTTAAAACTATGGTGTTTTATTCAACATCGCTAAGAGCCACTTTTTAGAGAACAAAAAACAACCAAAAATGTAGTCTGGGTTCGGTGTACTTTCTTGAATTTGTAGATGGTGTATTAAGAGTAGCAATACGAGGAAAGTCAATAACAACGCCATCTTAGTTCAGCACTTCTTTTATTTTCAAACATTACAAAGATACTACACTTGTCCTCAATGAAGTTCAAGGGAAAGATATTCCTCCACATGGTGAATTTAAATGCTGAAGTGTGCTGTTTAACCGAAATGTCGTTTTTGAGCTGTTGTTTATGGACATACGAAACATAAATTGACCTTCTAAAATACTTTATTATCATAATCATCATCATCGTCGTCGTCGTCGTTGTTGTTGTTATTAGATTAGATTGATTTGCGTTCAGTAGGTTCACTTGTAGCCAGAGGCTGTGAACATTGAACATGTGCAGAGGTATAAAGTTTAATAGCATATATATGTACAAAAGTTAACATAAAACACATATTATAGTATACAGGCAATATGAACAACATTATGGAAAACAAAGCAGGGATAATTATATATGATACAAAATCAAACACTTTTCAATTCAGCCTTTACTTGGCTTATGCCAGTACGTCTCAACCTTTTGCAATGGATACATATATATTAAAAATAAACTTTCAACATACATCAAAGATTTATTGGTAATGATTTGTCATTTGAACAGTTAGATACTACTTACAGAGCTACAGAAACATTATCAGGATAATTTGTCATTCAGATAATCTTGTACAGAATAAAAAGATTTTGAGCAAAGGTACTCTCTAACATCATTTTTAAAAGCACCGAAATTATCAATTTTTTTCTTTAAGAACATTAGGAATTCCGCCAAATATTTTGATAACTTCATAATACACACCTTTCTGGAAGCAAGAAAGTTTAGCAGTGGAATAATGGATATTATACTTTTGTCTAGTGTTTATTTTGTGAATCACATTATTTGTTGCAAATACGGCACGATTGCATACAAAGAATTTTAGGATCGAGAATATATACATGCAAGGAAGCGTTAATATCTTCAATCTTGTAAAAAGATCTTTACAGGATTTATTATTATTATTATTATTATTATTATTATTATTATTATTATTATTATTATTATTATTATTATTATTATTATTATTATTATTATTATTATTATTATTATTATTATTATTATTATTATTATTATTATTATTATTATTATTATTATTATTATTATTATTATTATTATTATTATTATTATTATTATTATTATTATTCAGAGAGCCTGAAACATATACCTCATAAGATTTGAGGCGTTTTTGATAAAGTAAAAAGTAACGACAATTTCCCATGTATACGGTTTTTTTGTGCCGCCTTATCTTCGGAAGATGCTGAACTAAAATAAAATATTTTGAATTCATTAAAGATTTCATTTCTGAATTATGCAGTTCTCTAATTCACTCACACAAAACTTTTTTCAAAGCGATTTTGATATATGGAACTTCACAGCATACAGGTATCTCTCTAGAATTTTGGATAAAATATAGTACTTTCTCCACTTAATAGAAATAATTTGTGCAGAAAGTAATAATAGTTTTGCCGTTTGATGGTTTGACACAAGTAGTAAAAAATAGTTCAAAAAAGTTAAAATAATACCCTTAATGAAATGTTATGAATGAGCAGTAATTTATTTTACCTACAATCCGCCACTGAGCTGATGGGATAACGTTAAAATATGACGTGTAGTTTTCATGCCACCACAAACGTGTTCATTCCCAGAAAACTTCTTTTGAAGCACGCAGAGGATGGAGTTCAGAGAAATAACTGTGCATCTCTTGGCTTGCAATATTTTTTGTATGCCAAGTTAAGTGTCCCAGGTTATGTGTCAGAAAACAGCCTTAAGGCGACCGGCGTGGTGTGAGAAGGAACGAGAGGAAGATAAGAGATCGACGTTACGGCTGAATGAACAAAATCAGATCTGTCTCCACGCATAGGGTGACGCTTCAGGAAATCAGCCATGCAAAATGCTGAGATTGGAAAGGAATTCTCTGACACGTTACAAACTCACAGAACGTTCGCGTTGTTGGAGTTAGGCGTCTTCCTCCTCCACTATTTTGTCAACGAAACTTTGGTTCGTTTTTACCTCATGTTCGTAAAGTGTGATCTACCCTTTTCAATCCTCCTAGCGGTGCTCTTGTTTTTTCTTCATGGATTTCACACTAAACTCGGTGTACTTTACGATAAAAGTAAACAACGATTTAAGAGGAGCGTAATAGGTAATTACGTTTTCAATAGCTGAGTATAACTTTGCCTCGTATCTCTCAACTGTCAGGTTCTTTAGTCTCCTCTTATTGGCTACTGTCGTGGAGGTGGTTATATGATAAAAACCAGTTCTTAATTTCTAGTGATAATTTATTTTCAAAGACAATAATTGCCAAATTTACATTTCATAATCCGTGGTCACATTCTTTGTTAGAGTAGAATTCGTTGTTAACCCGCTTCCACCCAGTAAGAATCGATTTATATGTAAGTTCAGCCAATCAGAGACATCAGAATAATTTTAGTTAATTGATGGAAATTAATTATTTCTCCACACTAGCCGTATATAGGCTAAGATTTTTGATAGAGTCAACATGAAAAATTCAATGCCACGGCCGGGCTTTGAACCACGGATCTCCTGGTTTCCGTCCAGTCGCTCTTAACCTTTGAGCTACCATGGCCAACGTGCCGTCCTGACATTAAATTTTCCAGTTGACTCGACAATTTCCCCGGTAGACCACTAGGGACTCTCGCATCCGAGACACACCGTTTGTGGCGACTTACTATCGTAAGTACTTAAGTCCCAGGCTTCATCATTTGACTCTAATTAATATACGAAATTGGCATTGAATTTTTCATGTTGACTCTATCAAAAACCTTACTCTATATACGGCTACTGTGGAGAAATGATTAATTTCCATCAATTAACTAAAATAATAAGAGTTAAATGATGAAGTTTGGGACTTAAGTACTTACGATAGTAAGTCGCCACAAACGGTGTATCTCGGATGCGAGAGCCCCTAGTGGTCTACCGGGGAAATATACGAGTCAACTGGAGAATTTAATGTCAGGACGGCACGTTGGCCATGGTAGCTCAAAGGTTAAGAGCGACTGGACGGAAACCAGGAGATCCGTGGTTCAAGTCCAGGCCATGGCATTGAATTTTTCATGTATCAGAGTAAGTTCTACAATAGATAGGAGGCGGTTTTGCTTTACTGCGTTAGTTGCGATGTCTAATTACAAAATGGATTATACATTATCCTATCAGGGAAAGGGGAAAGAAAGGCAGCGCGGGAGAGTACATGCCAAAGAGGGAAAGCCATAAGAAACAGGGTTCATTAGCTACGTTTTAATTACCAAATTTATAAACAAAAAATGTTCTGCGTGAGGGAAATTAATAAGATTCCAATAGAGGTTCTTGATCAGTTTAAGGTTATTTAATCATTTAATCATTAATAAGGGATCATAAAACTAATAACAATATGAAATTTACAGAAGAGCTAATTTTATCAACAGAGTAATGCAGTGATACCTAAGTTTACTGGTCAGTGTGCCCTTTAGCTACTATCTCCGGGTGGTTAAAAACATTTTATTTTCTTAGAATCAAATATATTTGAGAAAAATGCAAAAAATATCTAAGATTTTTAAAATTCACTCAAAGCGTACATGTGTATTGCATATATCAAACTTTCTATACCCGTAACACATTCACCTTCAAGGAAAGAAAAGAAAATCTTAAAACTTAAAAAACAAATTTTTATATAATGACGTTTTACTATTAAGAGAAATTAAGAGGAATCCAGACTCAACTGTCATACAAGTTAATCTAACCATTAATGTACTTAGCTACATTGATATCGAATGTATAACTACCGTGATTCAATTTCAACAAAACCTAAGACGTATTTTAAACTTTTGATAGCACTTAAGTGCTTCCTTCAACTCATGATGCAGAGAATTTCTATCCATAACCTGTAGTGCTTACCATACTGTCGTGTTTCAGGGGAAGTAGTGTTTACACCATCAGATAAGTTCTGTCGTTTGTGTACCTTGGGGGGGGGGGAGACGAGATTAGGCACACTACAAACATCAACTGGGGTGAGAGAAGGCGTTAACGACGCGGGGAAACTGGCGGAAGTGCTGCTACGTAAACAGGTCACAAGCATCAATAGTGAAAAAACAGCGTTAAAGTGTTTGAAAAATTGCTTACGTCATTAATAGCTGTTAAGTTTTATTACCAGTTATAAGAAAGATCAGGTGACATACACACACAAAAGCCATACACATCTGTTCAGAACAGGGGCGGCCGGTGAGGCATTGTATTGGCGGTGCCATAATAATGAAATAAATAAATAAATACGGGTTGTTAAAATATAAATGTGTGTTCCAGTTTCGAACAATTTAGGTAATCTTATCAATAATCCATCCTGTTTTATAATATACTGAACCAAACAGAACGTACAGGGAAACGGAAATATATATTTATTACATCCGTACTTTTATTACGCACAGGTGTAAGGAGCACAGTAAAAGTAAACTCTTATCTTGCCTCACGAAAAACTTCCGGCCTTAAACGTAATATTTGGTACGTATATTCGAACGGTTCGTAACAGAATAGGATGGGGAAGTCAAGGCTGTGTTGAAGGTTAAAAACAAACAATAATTAAAATAGCCGAGCTGTCATAAGAAGATCGGTTTTACGTCTTATCACATGCGCTGTAATTCATATCCTATCTATGCAAGCGCCGTGAACGTTGTGAGCCAGAAAACCGATGAAATCTTCGTTTACTAGTGGATGGACGAGAGCAATGTACGCATACCCAGGGAACCCCCGACAATTTGATGGCATGATTAAGCAATTTCAACTCCGTCCTACGAGATGATGCGTGTATAACTGCTGCTTCTTATTATTATCAGCTGCCCGTTCTTCGACACAGTAGTGAGCATTAGTTACTCCTATAATTTACAATTAGATAAGGGAAACTCCCAGAAAAACCTTATCCAGTGACCGAGATTGAAATTCGGGACCTCTTGAACGTGAGACTTAACATGCTACCACGGTGGGCATCCCAGCTGTAGTTGCAAACTGCAGGTCTTAATTCAAAAGAGAAAGAAACACACTCAGTAGTATTTAATTTAATTAGGAGTTATGGAAATCACTTTCTGATGTACTTTAATATGTAATATATACAGATTATTGTTATTATTATATCGCAACCATCTATATACATATTGCTTGAAATGCAATATTCTTGAACTAGGCTTGCAATGTTCATACAGCGAACGAAGATAAGCGTACTGAGCATGACGTCACATTGTGCTGGTAGTCATTTCACCACACAAACAAAACGCAGTCGGTGCTTTGATCGGTAGATGGTAAGTTCCAATGTGTCTATAGATTGTTATTGCAATTTTCGTCAACCTTAAATGGTAACATGGATGAAAATTCACCCTGGGGAAATTTGATATCTCTTGTGTGAAGTGACAAACATGCTTACAGTGTTGACTATCCTGGTATGTTCGTTTTTAGAGTACAAATGTATCCATTGTTGGATCACTTGTGTCAGTTGCTCCATTATTGCTGTGCAGATAATATCTGGTTGTAAAATCACCCATGTTACCAATAGTTGCGCTTTTGTTTGATTACTGAGTATCATCCTTCTGAGAAAACAATATATTTCAGTGTTAGTTTGTGAGTATGGAGTACGCTATTGTTGATGGGAAGAAATATACAGACGTTGAGTTATGAAAACTTATTTACGATGTTATTAAGAAACTGGCGATAGCGAAATGCCTCCAACGAGTACACCAAAACATGTAATAGCTACCAAACTTGTAAAGTAAAGCTATAATTAGTTGTGTTCAACTTTTTATGGGTGCACTCTTGTTTACAGAAAATAGCTCACTCCTCCCCCTCACTGAATCTTTTTTTTATAATTATTTATTGATCGATCATCAGTACAATGCTTTACAGAGCAGAGTGATAAGAAGGTAGCAGAACAATAAATTAAAGAACAATAACACTCAGGGGCAGGCTAACAGGCCACCCCCTAACTACATTAAGTTATAACTCCACTAATACACTCTGAGGAATTAAGTCAATATTGGAGATGTAAGACACACATCAAGCACTAGAATCACTCGAATCAGATGTGTCACTCAGAAGCAGTTCCTGTGGTAGTCTCCTCTTTAAGTGTGAGGGTTGGCGCGTGCGGACGCCGATGCTATAATGTACAGCTCCTTGCGAGTAGTCGTGAAGAGGTAAGAGTCCTAGTTCGTGATGGAGCTGCTGATTACGGATGAACCATGGAACGTTGGTAGCGATGCACATGAAGCGATCCTGTATAACTTGAAGACGACGCAGATGACGTGTGTGTGCGGCCCCCCACACTTGGCAGGCATAAGTAATAAGCGGACGAACGAGTGATTTGTAGAATAACAATGAAGACTGTAGGCCGAGGCTGGAACGGCGATGTAACAGAGGTGAGAGTTTTGAAAGCCGCCGGGAGGTCAGTGATATAAGACGATCGATGTGAGCAGGCCAGGTCAGTCGAGAGTCGCGCGCGTGTGTATGTGTGTGTGTGTGTGTGTGTGTGTGTGTGTAGTGCTTAACGCCCGCTTTTACTACATACGGCACCGCAGGCGATGACACTGATGATATATGAGATGAAGATGGAGCACCGGTGGAATGAGATGGCGGAGGAAACCGGAGATCCCGGAGAAAGCCCGCCCCAGCGCCGTGTTGTCCACCACACATCTCACTTTGCGGTCGCCTGGGATCGAACCCGGGCCGCCTTGATGAGAGCCAAGCGGTCTAACCACTGAGCCACGGCGTGGCCAGTCGAGAGTCCAAAAGCACTCCAAGGTATTTAACGGGAGTTGTAGTGGGGTGCCAAGGGACATTGTTCCTATCGAGACACAACGGAGGAAGCGGAGTATATCGGCGAAGAGTGAAGATTTTAGCCTCGGTTTTCTAAGGGTTCAAAGCGATCCGCCAGGTGCTGAACTAATGAGTTAGGCAATCTAAAGAGAGCTGTACTACTTGTGCGTGCTGGAGATTAACATGAGAATAATATAGTACTGTGTCATCAGCGTAAAGAGCTAAAGAAGTCGGAGCTAAGTCAGGAATATCAGAAATGTAGATATTAGAGTCGGGGCCAAGACAGAACCCTGTGGGACACCTGCGGTAATATTGCGTGGGGATGAAAGCATTCCAATGCGTACTGAAAAGCTGCGGTTGTAGAGGAAACTGGATTAGATGTGATAAGTAATTAGGAAGACCGATGCGATAGAGCTTAAGGAGCAAACCATCATGCCAAACCCTGTCGAATTCCTGTGCCACATCAAGGAAAATCACTGAATCTGACCTTCGCTGTATGAACATTGCAAGCCTGTTCGTAACATTTGTCGTAATTTACATGCATTTTGTGTGGAGTAACAACCATTTTCTACTCCTCATAAACTCGACGAAAAGTCGAGAATATATGTCCTTCGCATAGGCTTTGTAACTTCGAATTACCTGCCCTTCAGAAGGAATATGGCCCTTCAATGGTAAAAGAATGATCAGAACGCTTGAATGCGTTTTTGAGATTACACTAGGTACGTATATACGTAAATCTTTAATTTAGATCTTTATGTTGAAAAGATGTTCGGAATGCGTAACGGCAGGTTAAGGTAATTTCCTAAAATACTTATTTGCAACTAGTAGTTATTGAAGCGCCATGTGGAACTAAACTGTAATAGCGTATTATGAGTAAATGGAATGAACGCACTGAAAGAGCCGCATTCGAGAGGCACGCTATTTATTTCTGATTTCCACTGAGAGAATGGGGTAAACTTGATTAGCGAGCAAGTAACAGGGAGATATTGCCCATTTCAGTCCGTATCGAACTCTAGAACTTGTTCTTTTTCCTTGCTAATGATGTGAAATGTCTTCAGTCCAACTCTTTCCTCTTCCCAAGTATTTTAGTTGGAAAACTTTATTTTACCAAAGTTTGGAACTCCATGCCAGAAGAACGGGAAACATAATATTAACATTTCTAACCCCTCCCCCTGTTCCACTTCTTGATGTTCCACCTTTTCTTATTCCAAAGGGAAGCAAAAATGCAAATATGAAAACTCGACTTTCATGCTTAGAAGGATAGCATTAAATCTGTCCTGCAATTTATCTTTGCTTATGTAATTTGTGATCATTCTACCTTCTAATTTCCCGTCTAGAACATAAATCATCTGTTAAGTAAACAATGTCTGAAATGAGCATGCACACGAAAACACGCAACATTATCTGTGTCCTAGTGGATTTGCATTGTAAGAATTTGTAGATATAATGTTTAATTGGATATACACTAAAATATCTTGGAATAAATTGAATGTGAGACATTTAAAAGCTTCATTTGACTAGAAAGCTTAAAAGGCACAAACCAAAGATATAAAGGTTGGCTAAAAATTATCTCAAATAAAAACCCAAATAGGATACAATGCAAATAAATATTTCCATCAAGAGGAATACATAAACTCGCACTGCGCACCTTAGGTGCATATAAAATGACGTATGGGAATTAATGCGATGTTCATTTACCAGGAGCTCATGACTAAAGCGCATTTATTTTGTTCCTTTGTTTAAAATTGTAGCCTTTATAGATACATAAATAGGTTTCATTTTACTGGAGTAAAACATATGAATGCTATACTCCTATATTGCCAATTTTCATGGTGTGTGTGCCTTATCGTAACCTAAGGATCCATAATGGCCTTTTTATTATTACCTTATTTATTACAACCCTTGAAGGTTTTTCCTTATTGAAATTTCATTAGTTTCATTATTGACAGTTATTTATTAGTGTTTTGGTACCTTTAATATTGTAAATTAATATTACTCGTTTTGACTCAATTAACCTTTGTTGGCATATCTGAGAAAGTTTATACTTGGTGGTCGTCCACTCTTGCCCATAGGTTTTTCGTGGTTTCCTCTCATCGTTAAGATGTTCCTCCTTTACCACGACATTCCAGACCCTCATTTTTTGTATTCATCATCTGGTTCAGATTTGTAGGACCAGGCGACGTGTTCGGCGGATTGGGTTGGGCGGTGGATATGCACTGCCGTCAGTCGGGATTATCCAGTCATGAGCCGCTTCTGTGTGGACCCCAGCAGTGTTGGATGTGTTCGAACTGGAAACGCTAGGAATTTTGCGCTTGCTTACTCTGTTATAACCGTACCTGTTCCCTCCCCCTTCATTCCTTCCTCCCAGGCGCCAAGGTAAGCCTTTGCTGCTTACATGGAAATTCCTGTAGGCTCTTTCGTTCATTTTAGCTATAAAAGAATGTGTAAATATAAAGTGGAAGTAGATCTGGATAAAGATCTATAGAAAACTAGGCGTTTGTTAGAAGAGTGGGTAGTGAATGCAACATATAGGTACGATTTTGTTTTATTGAGAGGTACATTCATACTGTCAGACTTTACCTCTGGGTTGAGAAGCCAGAATGCTGACCACTCCACCACAGAGTCTGGTACTGCAATGTGTGCATGATGTTGCAGCTCGCAGTGAAGTAGTTCTTCGTTCTTGTATCCTTGTGTGGTCTATGTTGATGAAGCAGCATTTTGCTTGCATTACAAGTCCGACGCTTTCAATTTATTTACGTAATCTGGAGAAGAACGTAAAAATAAAGAAACAGGTTATATGACAGTGTGTACGTCTTCAACATCTTTTTCCTCCGGCCTTTTGTATTCTTTTTCTTTCAGCTTTTCCTTCCTTACCCTGTCCCCCTTAATCAGGAATGTATACAGTGTACCTTTTATTTTTTTCTTCTGCGTGAGGTCGACATTCCAGTTGTCTTCTTCTGGAGAGATATGGAGCGGAACATAGCGGCTCCCGCTTGTCTTTTGTTCGCTCTGGAGGACAACACACATGCTTTCTCTCGTTTGTTGCTGTACTGAACGTCCTCAACTTTTATTAGCCTGCTTTCATTTGTTCTGAATCACGATTCAGTTGATTGTTCGGCTGATTCGATACTTATTTTAGCAAACATGTACAGTTTGTGGTTTTTTGAAGGAGTGATTCTAGAAGTGCTTTTGTCAGGAAAATTACGTTATACAGTGTGGAAACTTGGACTCTGCGACGACGTGAGGTAAAGCAATGTAAATATATATAAAATTCGAAATGAGAAGCATTTTAATATGGCTATAATTTATCAATATTAACAGAACTCGCAGCTCTATTCAGGGCTACCCTCTCTCCCCTTCTGCATCTTCTACTTTCTTGACCGTGATTCTCTATTTCTTTATTCTCTCTGTGTACATCTATTTTTTAACGATATATGTATTAAAAACCGATAATAATACGTTTTACTGAGAAATTTGTTAAAACTAAAACGTAAATAAGATATTTATCATGCACTCATGTTGTACTTAATTCTAGTGCTTATACTGGACTACACTCGTCCTCAGGTGAAGAATAAAGCAGCGCCTTTGATCTTTTCTTAATTATTCTAGTTTTATATTTGAAAAGTTATGTTGATACCAGGTGTCATAAAAATGGAAGCAGTGAAAAGAAACAAACAAGAACTTCAACTTCTTTAATATTGTCGGAAGGAAAGAAGAATAAAGGAGGTTATCTTTCTGAATTAGATTTACGCTGTATCTCATACGAGTAACCCTTCAGTTTTGGCAAAGCGTTTATCTGTTAGGTTGGCAAATCTAGAGCAACATAACCACGTGTAGTGATCGTTCTCCCGCTCGGTGTTTTAAACGAAATAGAAATTTTGGAAAATGAAGTGCAAAGTGTAAACATGTTCCCTCCAGCCAAATCACGGCCTGCAGTCCGAGGTAAAATCAATACCCCGACTATACACTAAATCACTTTCGGCATGACCTCCTCAGAAACAATGAAATCTTAACAATTAACAAAGTGATTACAAGATAAAATAGAAGGAATGACAAAGTGACTTCCCAAGCTTTAGAGAGAATAGTGTTGGCAAATTACTTGTAGTTACTTAATTTCGTTAGGTGCTTCTAGGTTGTGTTTACAGCAACAATGAACGCTATATTTATACGAGGGCTGTTCAATAAAGAATTATCACAACTTTTTTTTTGACAACGTATCTTTAGTCTTCCTCATAATTTTAATGATCCTTCTCAAAATAGTCTCCCCTGAATGCGATACACTTGTCCCAGCGTTTCTGCCAGTCTTCAAAGTCATGCTGGAAACAATTTTTGATGGATCCTTCAAAATCGCCTCCGCAGCCTTCACCACTGCTTCTGATGGTGGATAATGCCTCCCACGAAGACGTTTCTTCAAGTTAGGGAATAGAAAAAGTCACATGGGGCTAAATCCGAGCTATAGGGAGGGTGAGGGATGCACTTCACGTTGATTTTTGCAAGATATTCAGCAACAGCATCTGCAATATGCGGCCGCACAGTATCGTGGTGCAACGTCCAGCCTGCTTCACGTAAATGTGATCTTTTGCGCCTAATGTGGACTGTAATATTGTCCAGTTACTGATGTGTGTGCAGGTACAACATGCTGATAAACCATTCCATGAATATCAAAGAATGAGATGACCATAACTTTCCCTGCAGAAGCACCCACTTTTGCCTATTTGAGGGTTGTTGATGAAGGAGACTTCCACACTGAGCTTTGCTACTTGCTGTCAGGATCAAAATGCTGTAGCCAAGTTTCATCAGCAGTGATTACATTTGAAAGAAACTTCGGATCTTCCTCTAACATCAACTTTAACTACATGTTACCTCCATTGCAGCGGAAGGCGATACTGAACATGTCTGAACTTGCCTGGTTCTCACAGGGGGTACCAGCAGTACCAGCAATGAAACTACTACGGCGTGTTTGTTTCACATTAAGCTAACAGAATATAATAAGTTTGAATTTTAGTGCGACAAATTATGACCGTAAAATTTGTGATCATTCTTTATTCAACAACCCACGTATGATTTAATTGTGTTTTCTCGTTTGCCGTTTATCTGAAACTTGTAAATAATAGCATGCCAAGCAGCTTTTAGATGTCAATGTGATGTCAAAATCGAATGGAATGTTTCTGGGAACTGCAAGTAGCACTTTTAGAGGGAGAACTGGCGGGAAGTAATATTTCACCATATTCTTGATCTGAAGAAAACTAATGTATCAAGGCCACGCCGTGGCTCAGTGGTTATACCGCTTGGCTCTCACCCAGGCAGCCCGGGTTCGATCCCAGGCGACCGCAAACTGAGATTTGTGGTGGACAACACGGCGTTGAGGCGGGTTTTCTCCGGGACCTCCGGTTTCCCCCGCCATCTCATTCCACTGGTGCTCCATCTTCATCTCATGTATCATGAGTGTCACCGCCTGCGGTGCCGTATGTAGTAAAAGCGGGCGTTAAACACTACACACACTAATGTATCAGAAAACTTCAATAACATATCTGGAAAAGCTAACGATGAAAATTTTCCATCACTCCTTAAATATTTATTCTATTGATATTTTGAAAATAAAACTTGTATAGGTAGTTTTTACTACTTTTTACCACTTATTAAGCTATATAGATATCCTCAAAAATTTATATTTTGAGGTTCACTGCATTTAACACCCATGATTGTCGTTTTATCATTAAAAACAACGAAATGTTGGATAAAAACCAGATTTCTGCAACGTGCATAGTGAGAAACTATTCTTTACATCTAAGATATTTCATATTATTTTCTCAAAAATAATTCACAATTGAATATAATTTGTTTATGTATTTTTCCTTTCCGGGCCGAGCGATGGATTTTCTTACGGGCGCACAAATCCTTAGATTTGCGCCCTTTGAAAGGAAAGCAAAGCCAGTAACACCAGAGGCTCTACTCCCATTAGTCCTTGACCCGTAGGACCAAGGACCCGGTCCTCCTACTACCTTGGAGCGATGGAAAACTCCAGGGTTCTTTCCATGGGGCAATACCTTGAGTCTAAAAAGCCCCTCCCCCCATCGACTACTTCAAGACGGCTGGAAGTGGATACGCCACTTACGCGCGTCAACCCCGCAGGGAAGACTACAGAAAACCTCGATGGGGCCGCCTGGTGATCTAGCACATCTTCTACTAGCTCTGCAGGCTAGTACCCGGGACTTATTAGGCAACCCTCTACCCCCTCCTGGTGGCCGTAGCCTGGCCGGAGGCACCCAATTCCCCGTGGGTGTCGGGAACACACTGCCCCCTCGAGTCCAACCAAATCCGAACAACTCCCCGACGGGAGGGGCTTGGCAGTTCGGCCTGAGGTTCCTCTGGTAACGTCAGAGGTACCACGAGTGCTAAGGATCCGCAGCGCCCGCACCTCGGCAGCTGAAGGGGACGGTTTCCTTCTGCGGGAGCCGGTAGTTGCATGTCACGTGAAGGAAGCTTAGCCTGAGAAGCTTCTGAGCAAAATTTAGCGGTCTTCCTCGCCCAATATAAAATAAGAAGCTGATAATCACAACAGTTAAATAAATTCCATAATTAATAAAACCTAGGTTTCAGTTTTTTATAAAAAATGAAATTTTTTGGGAATTCTGAATTCTTAATTCTGAATTCTTAATTCTGAATGAACGTTTTTTGCTTAAGTTTTAGATCATATGATATAGACAAACGCTGTATAAAACATGTAATTTTTTTTTAAAATTCACAGTGTGTTATAATACCTATTATGTATACATACATAGTTATATATAATCGGGATTGATAAAGTTTAATTTAAAGTTTAACCACGGTGCTACAGCGTTAAAAAAGTTCTATTTATTCTTTCTTTTATTGGTTAAGCTAATATGTTTAAACAGTGCTGTGAATACTTACTAGTGCGTATACAGACTATTCATGCGGCAGCTGAATTACCGACATAAACCTTTACAGAAATAGTTGCTTTACACATTTCGTAATAAATACAAAAGAAGTGATGGTCAAATGTTTCAGAACTGCACTCCTCAACTAATGTTACGACAGAGACAGCACACACGACTGGACATTGAAGATCTGAATGTCAGACCTTCGGTCTCAAGCCGGATCAGGGCTAGGCCCTCTACTGGCAGTGAAGTGTTTTATAAGGAAAGGTAATATGCGGCAGAAGATGAGGTTGGAGTTATATATAAGCCATCTAATGTGTTATTTTATGTGCCTAGAAGCAGCATTGGGCGTTTGTAGCGCTCTCCAGGATCGATGTCGTACTCACCTAGACCGCGGATGAGAGAGTTGAAGTTGTGGGAGAGGTTTTGATAGAAGGAACGTGAAAGGGTATGGATGTAGTCTGTTATTGTGGGGATACGTAGGTAACGTGGGATAACTAGATTGGGGATGTACCAAGGGGAGTCTGTGGCAATGCGGAGGAATCGGGATTGTAGAATTTCAAGGCTGTGTAGGTGAGACTTGGCTGCTACCCCACATATTTCACTGGCGTATGTGATGGCTGGCCGGAGTACTTGCTTATACAGGAGCAGTTTAGTAGTCAGAGACATGACTGATCGTCGGTTATAGAGAGGGTATAGCATACCCATTATTTTGCTAACTTTATTAGCCACATATGTGATGTGGTCTCTCCACGTCAGTTTGATGTCGAGTAGAACACCAAGATACTTAAAGTAAGTTTTCCAATGGACGTCCTCACCAGCTAGACGAATTGGTGGAAGATCCGCTATTCGTCGTCGAGAGAAGGTGATGGCCTGGCTTCTCTGTGGGTGGACGCGTAGGCGCCAGCGTTCGAACCAGGTGGTAAGGAGATCAGCATATTTTTTGAATCCTGCGAGTACACAGGTTGAGCTCTGATGATGTGGAGGTGACAGCTGTATCGTCAGCAAAGAGATACAGCGAGCAGCGTGGCAGGGATGGTAGGGTGTTGATGTATAGAAGGAAGAGAGTGGGTGCCAGGACACTACCTAGGGTAACGCCAGCTCTAATGGGATGGGATGAGTATAAGATTCCGTTAAAAGTTCTATTTATTCTTTCTTTTATTGGTTAAGCTAATATGTTTAAACAGTGGTGTGAACACTTATTAGTGCGTACACAGATTATTCATACGGCAGCTGAATTGCCGACATAAACCTTTACAGAAATAGTTGCTTTACACATTTCGTAATAAATACAAAAGTGATGGTCAAATGTTTTAGAACTGCACTCCTCAACTAATGTTACGAGAGAGAACTGAACGTTGACAGGACTTGGTATCATTTTTGTACAACAGATGGCACCTACTTGCTTATTTGTCTTTCATTTCGAAATTGGAAACATTATTGAGGGATGCAAAAGCGAATTCGAAATATGGACAAGCGCTACACAACCCGTATCCAAAACGGGGCAAAAAACTAATTCGTGTCTCCCAAAAAGGGAGAACGATTAAGTACAGCTGCCCACGACAAAGAGGGGCAACCCATTCCAAACCTCTCCAAAATTTCAAACAGTAAACAAATTCAAACACCCCAGCAAAACATGGATCTACTAGTTCATTTCGCAGGTTAAGCCGCAAAGCGGCTAGGTACTGCGGCATATGACACCCGGACGGGGAAAGCCCCGCCCGACTAGGACTACCTCTGGACCTCTGGTCAGCAATATTATACATTTAAATTGTGCAATCTTAATGCGTGAACTTTTTGAAATAACAGGTAACAATTAAAAATGAATAGATGTTTCACAAGACCTATACCCTCCATCGCTTATATGGGTATACAAATTATTCATGCAGAAGTTTAGTTTTCTATACTTCTGTTTAACCGAGCATTACACATTTTGTTATGCATACAATAGCTATTTATGGGACTTGCGAGGTCAGTTGACGTTTATTATAGAGTGAAAAAAAATTAAAGCGACAGCCGTTAGCGCCGAAGGCTTAAATTTCAAGAGCATGGTAAAAATCAAACCTCGCTAGTCCCATAAATAATTTTATCCGTTATCTAAGAAAAATTCGACTTGAATTATGAATTATAAAACTATTACAGTCACCGCAATGGACATTTTTACATTTTAAACACAAGGAAAATCTTTACATACACAATGCGCTCAGTTTGTTCTTCTCCCACCACTACAAAATAAAAAAAAAGGCGGGCGAATCTGCATATCACGTGATTCTTGAGTGCACAGCAGCAACTTCCTTTCACTAGCAGCCCAAGTCGCAGTCTGCCTCTGGTATTTGCATACAAGTTGTTGACTGTGCGTTGTTGTCATCCAATTTTTGATCTCGGAGCTGTTTTTGAAGGTGTCTATTTCTGCATGCAATACACAAAATGGGACGCAAAAAGTTCACTTGTGAGGAGAAGACTCGTGCTTTAACTCTGTTTGAAGTAGGTACCTCTGTAAGTCGTATAGCTGTTGATCTAAATATTTCAAGACAAGCCATTTACGACCTAAACAACGCAGCAGCACCTTTGCCATGTGGCACCACACCAACTCCAAAAAGCAGGCTCAGTTAATAAAAGAAAGACTTCTCCATGGACCAATGACCTTCTAAAACGTGAAGTAATAGCTAATCCATTGATTACAGCAGCAGGTTTAAAAAAGAATAATCAAGAACTTCTCAAAAGTTTTGCAATCCGGACTACTGAGCATCGGCTTCAAAAAGACTTAGGTTTACCAATTCGGTGAGCTGCCAAGAAGCCCCTAATAACTGAAGCTATCATGAAGAAAATAGTACATTTCTGCAAAACATACCAGCACTGGACATCAGAGGCCTGGCACAAAGTAATGTTTCCTGATGAAAGTACTTTCAAATTGGTCACAGGAAAGTCCAAAAAGGTGAGAAGGCCAAACAGTCACGGTATGATCCAAAGATCACTGTCAAAACTGTTAAACATTCAGAAAATCTGATGTTATGGGGTGCCTTTAGTGGTAATTGTGGTAGAGGTGGCTTGTACTTTCTCCATAAAAATGCAACAATAAAGGGAAGTAACTATTTAGAGGTGTTGCAACAGCATTTGGTCACATTTTGGCCAATTCATCAGTGTCAGTTCTTTATGCTTGATGGTGCCCCTGTTCTTAGAACAAAGATGGTTCAGAAGTTCCTAAAAGGCAATAATATACCTGTAAAGTCTATTTAGTTAACTTGTGTGCACGTCGGCCGACTCCTTTGACGAACCCTTGTAATCGTTTTACAACCCCGGCCGTCCTTCTCCCAGACCGTTGTGCAAGGTTGCCACCTTTCTCAATACGTCATGGGTATCGTACGAGGTTTCGTCTAAATAATTTATCTTATGTCCATTACTGTGAAACTACCTTAGTTTTTACACATACACACATACACACACATTACTGCGAAGCTTCCTTAGTTTTGACAAATATATATCGCCAAGCTACAATTCTACTGGATTCCATAATAACCCTTATCTTATTCAAAGTGCGGTATTTGAAACCCAGCTCCTTTAGGAGGCCGCGCAAAGTGCAGTGCCCATAAAGAAAATCACAAATTTGTTGCAAATGTGCAATCAGTTCGTCTAAGGTGGGCGCTCTCCCTTTTTCATGGAATCTATAAATTTCTCGGCGAATTAAATCGCATGTGAAATTATCTACTTTAGAGAAACGTTTCCTTTTGTTTTCACACTTGATCAGCGTCTTTGTTATTCCTTTCGTCACAATATTTCTTACTTTATTTCTGTGAATACCTAGAATTTATCATCAGGTTGATTGCACGCCCACTTACCAAGATTATTTTTCACCACATATTTATGTGTTCAAAACAAGCGCTTGAATTTACTTAGAAACAGTTCCCGTTATAACTTGGTTTTTTGAGGCTTTTCCAGTAACATAACTCGGCCCAGCAACACTTTCCAAATTATTCACACTATTGTCTTCACTTTGATTATTTTCACTTGACTGGAAGGTATCTACTACTTCATTTGCATTTACCACTGCATTTACCTCCCACGGTCTCCATATCGTGACACACAACGAATTGCTGCACGTAATGAAACAGATCAACTGGAAGTTGGAACTTTGGCAACTGAGACTCCACGTGGAGTAAACATACGACTGTCACTTCGAGAAAATCAGGGTTGCTATTGGTTTTCAACGGCAGTGTCCCATTTCTGAAGCGTGGAGATAGATTTATGACGGTCATTAGTGGGCGGGAGGGTCAGGTTCAGTTGAGTCCGAACTGCACACCCGTTGACTAGAGAGACTTTACTTGACTAACCTGGCAATTGTCCTGACTTAAATTCAATAGAAAATGCTTGGGATCAAAAGAAAAGTAAACTAGAAGAGCTGCAACCATCAAATATTAAGGAGCTGCAGGAGGCGTTGAAGAAGTTATGGGTGGAAATGGACAAAAAATATTTTGAAAATCTAGCAGATTCGAAGCCCAGGAGACTCATGAAGGTGATACAAGTTAAGGGAAATATGAGCAAGTACAGAGAAGTTCAAAATGAAACCAGGTGAAGTCGTTGTTTGTTGGTTTTATTACCATGTAAAGATTTCCGTTGCGGCCACTGTAAAAGTGTTTTTACAAAAGATTTATAATAGATGTTTTTACAAAATGAATGATTCAGGCTACGTAAGTTTTATACCTGAAGAAATTCGAGAAAAAGCTGAAATTGCTAATCTTAATTTGCTGCCACAAAATTCATTTGCAATTTATTACAAACAATATTTATGTTTTAAGAAATGGTGCAGTTCAATGTTACAAATATTTGCGAGGAAGTTAGTATATTTTTCTAGAGAAATCACAGGTAATAAAATCATCTAGTCTGTGGTCGAAGTATTCAATGTTGAGATGTACATTGTCGATTAAAGACAGAGTGGATATTAGTAAATATATGAAGTTGAAAGCCTTTTTAAAAAAGAATAAATAGGGTGTAAGGCAAACAAGTCAGAAAGGTTTTTTTTTTCTTTTTTTCTTTTTTTGGCAGGAGGCGAATGAATTTTATCTTGTTATAAAATGGTTTTGATAAATGGGTTTGTGTATTGCGTGTCGTGTAGATGAACTTAGTATAATGATTATTGGTGGTGTAGAAAACAAAGGACCTGTCTTTATAATCAATAAACCATACACGAAAGCTAACTTTGACCGTACTTTCATCTTAGATGTCGTATGTTCTTTTCTTGTTTTTCAGATAACTAAGGAAAAGTTGAACGTCGGAATAAGCCATCGACGAGGTAATCAATAGTCAAAGAGATTCTAATATAATGTCTTTTGACACTAAATTAGAGTAGTCGTTCCTGAAGAATAGTGTATTTCTTTCTCGCAAATTTTAACTTTAATCTTCTGCTTGACCTGTTATATTGACTCTGGTAAAATAATTCGATTCTGCAGATATTATACGTCTAATGGCAAAAGAATTACTTTTCAGTAACGAAAGTATCGCGTAATGATGTTTTTCTCTTATGGTGGTGGATAATAGCAATAACGATAGTCAAATGTTTCAGAATTAATGTACCAACCTTAACATTCCTTATGCTTTTTATCCAACTGCGAGAGACAATTGAATGTTTACAGCACTTTATAAAACTAGAGCTTAGTATGTGGTTTTATTTCCCACTTTTGAAAGTATAAATTTGAAGCTGCCAACTATACAGTATTATCAGTAACCACAATGTTACACATTTACATTTTGGAACTGAATGGTTTATGTGTTGGTATAACTGTTTTGATTATGCTGTTAAGGGGATGCAGCACCGAAAACCGCAAATCCAGCAATTTTCAACCAATCTTGCTGAAATTTTTACCACTTAGTTCTGATGCATAGTGGACACAGAAATAAAATTTTTATTTTAATATCTACAATAGTTTTTGAGTAATTAATTTTTGAAATTCAAAATTTGGGCAAAATTCAAAATGCTCCACGGGATGAAAATTTTCAAAATTTTAATATTTCTATTTCTAAAAATATTCAAATTCTTGTGAAGAAAAGATCTATCATATGAATTTCTCATACTGCCTTTAGTTCCAGAGGGAAAAACATTAGGTATGGAGCAAACAAAAAAGCAAAAAAAAAAAAAGATTAAACCTTTGATTTTATATACCCATAACTTTAAAAATATAATTGAATATCAAAATTTCATATGGTAGAAACCTTTGTTTGCTTTCTAAGAACATATGTGGAAAATTTTAGAGGGACTAAATCAAAACTGCATTGTGTGGAACATTTTGAATGACAAAAAATGTTGTAAATCAAATTTTAAACATTTTCTTTCTCAGCTTCATACCTTGAAGCAGACTAAAAACCCTCCAGATAGGTAAACTGGACCCTCCTGCCTCTTCCTTTTCTCTTCTGCAGCAGTTTTCTTCAACTTTAGTTTCCTTCTGGATTTTTTAGGAGTTACCTTCGCAGAAATTGCGGAATGAAGTAAGCGTAATTGGTCCTTCCCTTGGTTAATATTGAGAGATGCTGATGAAATCTCAGTGTCCATTATGTCTGACTGCAGCTTGAGTGGGACAGAACAACGAAAATTGAATTCACTGATGGTTAATGCAACCTGAAGTCTCCTCTGTGACATAAATATTTCTTTTGGGCAATTACGCCATATCATGCTATGTAAACTTTCATTTGCATTGTGTGTCTTACCCAATGTACATCTCCTTAGGATTTCATCTGATGCCAGTCTTTGGTACACAGGCATTAGTTTTCTTACCACATCAGGCCTCAAGTATGTTCCCATTGTTGCGTTATGTTTAGGTGTTTCATCCCATGCATCGTTTAGCCTATTCATGATCCTAACTATGTACACAGTCAAGAAAAGGTCTGTTGTTTCAAAGAACGTTTTACCTATAACCTATATAACAGTTATATGCACGTTTTGATGTATAAAACACCTTTATAAATGTTAAATGACACACTAAATCTCATCAATTATATATAAACAGTATGTAGTTTAACGAGAAACACAAGAAAATGCCGACCGCTAGAAACTCGCACAAAAGCAAAATAAAATATTACCATTTGCTTTCAATATTTGCAGCCAGTGTTTTGTTTCCATGGTGCAACATATTGTAAGAAACAACCATCATACCAACACAAAATTCCACCAGAAACTTTTCCCGCTAATTTCAAATGTATTAATTTAGTACATTCAATCGAACTCAAATGACTGTGAATCCAAGGGCCGGCATGACTGTGCGCACCGGTATTTAAATTGTCATGTGAAGGTATTTAAATGCCCGAAACTCATATATTTAGTTGGATAATGATACTATAAGGTTCAAAGTATCTTATTAGCTCAAAAACAAAAAACAAAAATCCCATATTTTTAGCCAATTTCGGTGCTGCATTCCCTTAAGTTATTTGAAACAAAAGACAAACATTTTAAAAATTGATCTCTGTGCCAACCTTAAAAGTCCATATTCCTTCTATCCTACTGAATGTTTATGACAGTTTATAAAACTAAAGCTTAATATGCTGTGGCGTTATTTCCGACTTTTGAAAGTATAAATTTGAAACTACAAACTATACAGTATAATCATAAATGATAAGGTTAGACATTCAAATTTGGAAATGCATTAATGAATTATTTTATAATTTATTCATATGACCTGGTCTTCTTTTGTTGTGCTAATGAAATTTGTTTACTATATCGTGTGGTTGTGAGATAGTGCTCGACGTTATTCTTGCTCTGGTAGTTTAAACCGTGCTTCAACCTTTCTTTTGCGGGACAATAGCAGCGGTATATTATATTACCGCATCAAACCAAATAATTAAACCTGTAAGATAGTAAAATAATATAAGCATGTCCATACACATGTGAAAAATGTTAAATAATAACTTGATTAATCCGGAGGATATGTATTGAATGACAAAGACCTCCTGAGTCAACAGTACACACTTTGGTTGAAAAAATAAAATAATAGTAATAATAATGATAATAATAATAAAAATATAATAGTATAATAATAAAGGATATGCCAACAGCTCGTTTTGGTTATACTATACGCCTACATCAATTAACCCTAACCAAGTTTTGTCTTCTATAAAAAGAGTGTTACGTTGAAAGTTATTGATTTCTGTGGACGTAATTCTTTCACATTCAAATAGTGTGCTGTCCCACACTCATTCAATTTGGAAAGGGATGCAAAACATTCAGTGTTTGCTAGTATCCCGGACTGTAACACTTACCTTCTCAATCTGTATAAACAAAACCTGTGACCTGCACTATGTGTAACTTGTGAGAATTTTGGCGCAAGGCGGGATACACGCATGCACAACGCCAATTCAATACCAGCACATATGGAAGAGTTCCAGACCCAATCACATGAAAAGAGGGCGGAAAGTTTTCAAAGCACAGTCCTCGAGGAAAGAAAGAAAAAAAAAAAACGAAAAAAAAAATCAAATGTGTTGCCTGGGAAATGTGAAAGCCAAGCCAGTTGGAACTTTTGGTTGTTTTCTTGTAATGAATTCTCTTATCTACTGCATACTCACACAAGAGGAAACAGAAAATTTACGTTTTAATATAAATTGAAGATAACCGTATATTTTAACAGAAAAGTATCTACAGCTTCACCACCCTTCACTGGCTGGAGTAGAGTTCGTTGCTACCCCTTTCCATCCGGCAGGAATCGATTCACATCTAACTTTAGTAAATCAGGAACGTATCTTCCCCACGGGAGTAAATCAGTGATAAGAGCTGATTTCATTTTACTGCTGGGAACTCCTTGGTTTCGATGTCAGTCTTATTATAAATTGTACTATGTGTGATACTCATCAACTCCCTCGGGGAGATTATTATTATTATCATCATCATCATCATCATCATCATCATCTTCATCATCATCATCACCACCATCATCACCATCACCATCACCGTCATCACCATCATCATCATCATCATCATCATCATCATCATCATCATCATCATCATCATCATCATCATCATCATCATCATCATCAGCAGCAGCAGCAGCAGCAGCAATATTATTATTATTATTATTATTATTATTATTATTATTATTATTATTATTATTATTATTATTATTATTATTATTATTATTATTATTATTATTATTAAAGAAAAACGCATATTTGTTTTCTTTCTTTAAAGAATTGTTTGTTGGCCGCGTAGCTCAGTCGGTGGAGCACCTGCCTGCTGTGCGAGGGGTTCCGGATTCGATTTCTGGCTGGAGGTGGGGATTTTTCTTCAGCCAAGGAGCATTATCCATGTGAAATATGGTTTGAAGCAGGGGATATTTTAAAAGTATTGGGTGCGCGCTGACCTTTTCCTTAACCCTTTCTTTGCGGAGGACTCAGGGGGTACAAAATGTATAGGTATTTCCGGTGGAACCTCACAATCAGTAACAAATTCTCGGGTATCTGGCGATTTTGAAGTGAAACGAAAATAAAAATTGTTCTGTGTAATACTACTTTTACCTTTTTAAGGGCATCGACATAGTTGAGTAATTTTTCTCACAGTTCTTTTCTGAGGATTCATGATTCTATTCGGGGCAGTCACTTTAACTCGGCCGTATCCAAGCCTTCGCCTTAGATTAGCTTGTATGTCGTACTTCCAGGACCCTGTGTGATACGGAATCCACGGTAAAACCTGTGAGTCCTCTCGATCGTTATTCTCATCATCAAACTACAGCAGCGGAATTCTTTCTCTAGGTAACTACTAAAAGTAGTTAGTACCTCCGCCTCACATATGGGTCCAGATATCGCTTGGTGGAATGAGATTCCTGTGAAGATAATAGACGATAGACATATATGTGGAGCGTTTAAAGACGACAACGACCCCGACTTCCTCTACTACGTACAAGCACTAAGTAGAGAGGTCATTCTCTTTTATCTTAAAAGTAAATTCCGAGATTTCATCGGAAGTATAGGTTTTGAGATTCCCTCAACCCTCCTCCCCAAAGACATTTTTAGGAAACCGTTCGTGCGTATGTGGTTACAAAAAAACCTGAAAACAGAAATTCCGATTAATACTACAGTTGTTAATTTATCAACCTCTTTTGAAATGTAACATAAGGTTTTTTAGTTGTAATTTACGTCCTCCAACGATAAGTCATGTCGGACGATGAATGGGATGGATGAAATGATGCTCAAATGATTACAGGATCCATAGAGCTTAGAGTTACTCGACATTCGTATTTTATCATAAGGGAAAACCCTGGGAAGAACCTTATATAAGTAACTTACCGTAACCGAGATTCGAACTCGGGACCCCTTGAACGTGAGGCAGACACGCTACCACCACGCTATCGAGGCGGGCATGTAACATAAGGATAAACACAATCCCTCCCCCAATTAAACTTGATATGCTTATTTTTGAGATGTCTTATTTCCTTAAAATATTTTCAAATGTTTCTAAAAGGAGAAGAAGGGACATTTTGACTTTACAAAAAGTTAGCTCCCAAGAAGAAACTTGGCTCTTCAGTGTATCCACAGTAATTCTAATTTCGTCCATCATACCATGGCACCACACGCACGCACCCACCATAATCGTAAATAACACATTTTAAGCCCGTGTTGTATGCCTTACATCCTTCAAAATTAAAAAAAAAATGCTTAATCTATAACAATCTGAAATCAAAAATCATTTTCTACCGTACAGTTATATCGAAATTGACACTGTTTGAGTATGCATTAATTAAAAATATGTTAGATTACACAGTCCCTTAATTACGATTGAAAAATTCGAATATTGAGAAACAAATAGGTCCCACTAGGATTTGAACTCGGATCGCTGGATACAAAGTCCAGAGTGCTAACAATTATACAATGAGACAACACAGAGCGTACCTCTAACTTGACTTCTTCTGAATCTTGTACTATGTGTTCTACACCATTCAAAATAGAAAAATGCTGAATCTGAAGTAATGTAAATAAAATTTTTTAACAAGTTAGTTTTATGGAAATTGACATAATTGAATATGCATTAATGGAAACCAGATTAGATTATAGCGATTTAATGACGGAGTAGAAAAACGTTTAATCCTGGTATTTAAAAAAAGTTGGGTCCCACCGAGGATCGAACTCGGATCGCTGGATTCAGAGTCCAGAGTGCTAACCATTACACCATGGGACCTCACACGGAATTGCTCTATTTAAGAACTATTTAGCTGTATTATATGCATTGCTTTATTCATTAATGAGAAATGCTAAATCTGAAATAAGCTGAAATCTAACACTATTTCCTACAATATAGTTTTGCGGAAATTTGAAATTTGAAAGTGCATTGCCTCGAAACAGACAAGGTTACATAGTAACTTAATTACGCACTAGAAAAAGTTGTACATTTGGTCATTTAACAAGCTCGAGTCCACCCGGCTCACAGTATCGAACTCCAATTGCTGGATTCAAAGTCCTGAGTGCTAACCATTATACAGTTAGACCACACAGAGCATACTTATACCTTTCTTTTCCCTTCGGTAAAATCCCATATGGCCATCGAAGGGAAAAATGAGAAGAATAATGAGAGGTAAATTAAGAGGATGGGAGGAGACTACATCTATAGATCACTTTCTCTTTAAGAAATTGCAAAACAGCTTGTTATACAGGTTTGTGGCATAACTGTAATATGGTGATGATGCTAGCGGGAAAAGAAAAAGACATGATATGAACAGAGAGTTGAAGTAGGCGGCGGAGAAAGGAAGAACGTTGGACCCGGTAGCGGTGTAGGGCAATTGGATGCCTTGGGTGAGTCCCTTTTGCCAGGCGATCGGTGAGTTCATATTATCGGATTCCGACCTTCCCTCTGATCCAAAGGAAGTGAATTTGAGGTCCGGCTATGGTAGCGTTGTGCACCAACGTCAGTATCTCGTAAAGATATGGGTGCATATCTCTCGTCCAGAAGGGGGATGAGAGTCTCTGCACCACACTCTGCGCACCGGTTAAGACCAGCAGTTTGGGGAAGCTGCGAGAAATCCCATATTGCAAAGCGTCAGCAATAGCCAGAACCTCCGAAGTGTAATTGGAAGTCTCCATAGGCAGGCGGTATCGAGCCAGAGCTTAAGTAGAAGGACAGACCTATGCATAACGTCCTCCACCAGCAGAATTAGAACCGTCGGTGTAGATCGGATGAAATCTGGCCATGTGGCATGCAAGATATGAGAGAGGGCCACGTTCACGTCAGGGCTCCGCATGATGTAATCAGGAAGACAATGCAGCGTAATATTCAGGAAGTGTAACTCAAATGGATATTGAAACCCCGGAAGAGAGAGACTTTTCCAAATTAAGCCAAAAGCGTAGTATAAATCCCGAAAACCGAGCAAGAGTAAGGGCAATCGTCGTACAGCAGGAAAATCTGTGTGGTTATGATTAGCAGCAAATGGTGCAACCTGGGCAATACTGGGTGGCCGTCCACAGAGAAAACTCGCAATAGAAAGCGCTGGGTTAAGAGGTGTCAACGGATTTCCAATGGTGGTTCTGAGGCCTGAAACAAAAGCAGATTCGTCGGTGTAGAAAGCATAGCACCCAGAAAAAGACGAAGAGCATGGTACTGAGCCCTCCCAATGACAGATACACGGTCTTTCCCTCCCCTCTCTGGAGGAAGGTCTCCTAAAAAGTGAGCCAGCATTCTTCCGCCGCCATCCTGAGCTCCCCGACCAGCACCTTCGCCAGGAGTCCAACGGGCCGTTACCCTCGCCAATCCGACTTCAATCACAAAGCTCATAATCCAGCGATGACAACTCAAAAATACAGCATGGCTTCAAGTTTGTTGCAATGGAATTGTCGTTCTCTACGTGCTTATTATGACTATCTTGTGCAGGATCTCTTTGTACGCCACGTTTCCATCGCCCTGTTGTCTGAGGGTGCTGGACAATGCTGGACTATAGAACTCCCATTGCTGGATTCAATGTCCTGAGTGCTAAACATTATACTATGAGGACATAGGGAACTTACTTCTAGCTTGGGTTATTTATAAGAATGTGCATTACACATTTCAAAATTGAAAAATGCTGAATCTTAAATAATTAAAAATCAAAAACTCTTTCTTTACAAGATAGTTTCATGGAAATTGACACAATTGAACATGCATTAATTGAAAACAGATTAAATTATAGTGGTTTGTGGAAGGTCTAGAAAAATTTAATCATTCTGGCACTATCAAAAAATGACGTCCCACCGAGAATCGAACTCGGATTCCTGGATTAAAAGTCCTGAGTGCTAACAATGAGGCAGTGAGACCACACAGCATTCTTCTTGCTTGAATTCTTTGTAAGCCTGTAGTATGTGCGTTACACTATTCGAAATTGAAAACTGTTGAATTCGAAGAAATCTGAAGAAACAAAGTTTCAAAAAGATATTTTTACGGAAATTGACATAATTGAAAATTGATTAGATTATAGCGATTTAATGACGGAGTAGAAAAATGTTTAATGCTGGTATTTAAAAAAGTTTGGGTCCCACCGAGGATTGAACTCGGATCGCTGGATTCAGAGTCCAGAGTGCTAACCATTACACCATGGGACCTCACACGCCTAAATGCTCTATTTAAGAACTATTTAGCTGTATTATATGCATTGCTTTATTCATTAATGAGAAATGCTAAATCTGAAATAATCTGGAATCTAAAACTTTTTTCTACAATATAGTTTTGCGGAAATTTGAACTTTGAATGTGCATTGCCTCGAAACAGATAAGGTTACATAGCAACTTAATGACGCGCTAGAAACAGTTGTGCATTTTGGTCATTTAACAAGCCCGGGTCCCACCTGCTGCCCGTATGAACCCCAATTGTTGCATTCAAAGTCCTGAGTGCTAAGCGTATTACATTTAGGCCACTCACAGCCTACTTCTACATTTTCTTAAGTGAGATTTGTGGTGGAACACATGGCCCTGGGCGGGTTTTCTCCGGGACCTCCGGTTTTCCCTGCCATCTCATTCCACTGGTGCTCCATCTTCATTCCATGTATCATCAGTGTCACCGTCTGCGTTGCCGTATGTAGTAAAAGCGCGCGTTAAACACTACATATTTTCTTTTCCATCCGTAAAATCCCATATGACCATCGAAGGGAAAAATGAGAAAAATAAGGAAAGGAAAATTAAGAGGATGGGAGGAGACTTGATCTGTAGTTCACTTTCTTTAAGAAATTGCAGAAGCGCTTGGTATACAGGTTTGTGGGATAATTGTAATATGGTGATGATGCTAGCGGGAAAAGGAACAGACAGTTGAAGTAGGCGGCGGCGGAAGGAAGAACGGTGGGCTCGGTAGCGAGAGCAACTGTACAGGAGATGCTTGAAGTCAGCGGTTTCGCCTGGGTCATACGGACATACGGGGGAATCGGTGAGACGTAGTCGCTGTAGATGCGCAGGGCAACATACATGTCCCAGTCGCATTGTAATAATGGAGGTGAGATGTCGACGTGCAATCCTGAAGCTAGAGAACTAAGGGGTCGTGGTTAGATGCGTCTGAACGGCGGCGTAGTGTTTGCCTTTGATGGACTTAGAATGAATCCAGGCATCATTCCAGCGTAAATAGGCGTCACGCTGAAGGCCTGGGAAGAAATCCGTGTAGGGCAGCTGGATGCCTTGAATGGTGCCTTGGGTGAGTCCCTCTTGTACCAGTCGACCGGTGACATCATTTTATCGAATTCCGACATGCCCTCTGATCAAAAGGAAGTGAATTTGCTTCCGGCTATGGTACCGTTGTTCACCAACGTCAGTATCTCGTAAAGATAACGGTGCATATCTCTCGTCCAGAGGGGAAATGAGAGTCTCTGCAGCACAATCTGCGCATCGGTTAAGACCAGCAGTTTCGGGAATCCCCGAGATATCCCATATTGCAAAGCGTCACCAATGGGCAGAACCTCTGCAGTGTAGTTGGAATCCTCCATAGGCAGGCGGTATCGAGCCAAGGCATAAGTAGAAGGACAGACCTATGCGTAGCGTACTTCATCAGCACATTTAGAACCGTCGGTTTAGATCATGGTGAAATCTGGCCATGAGTCCTGCAACAAACGTGAGAGCGCGACGTTCACGTCAGGGTTCCGGATGATGTAATCAGGAGGATATGGCAGCGAAAAATTCAGGAAGTGTGACTCAAATGGATATTGAAACCCCGGAAGAGAGAGACTCTTCAAAATTAATCGAAAAGCGTGGTATAGGCCCCGAAAACCCAGCAAGAGTAAGGGCAATCGTCATACAGCAGGAGATTTAGTGTTGAGATAGTTAGCAGCGATATAGTGCAACGTCCGCAATACTGGATGGCCGTCCTCAGGGAAAACTCGCAATTGAAAGCGCTGGGTTAAGAGGTGTAGACGGATCTCCAAAAGTGGTTCTGAGGCCTCAAACAAAAGCGCATTCGTCGGTGTAGAAAGCACGGCACCCAGTAAAATTCGAAGAGTACATACTGAGCCCTCCCGATGACATTTACACGGTCTTTACCTCCCCTCTCTGGAGGAAAATGTCCGCTGCCTTTTGCGTTCCCCGACCAGCACCTTCGTCACGAATGCAACCGGCCGTTCCCTCGCCACACCGACTTCACCTGCTGTTTTGGTACCTCGTTTGTCAGCACGACCTCTCCCTGACCGAGTTCCTCATTTTCCTCCAATTCATTCCACTCTGTATATTCCACAACGAGTACTCGTATCTCCGATTACTCATAATCCTTATCCCCCATTTTGGGCGGGTCCTTCATCGCCGTCTGCTCGCACTAGTTTGCAGCTTGTGGAGACTCTAATACAGCTTAGAGTACCTCTATTATCTACTTCTTCTTCTTTCTCTACGGCTCCTGTTGAAGTTGAACTTCTCCGCGACTTCATTGCCAGCTTATTACTAAGCTCATAATCCAGCGATGACAACCCAAAATTACAGCATGCCTTCAAGCTTGTTGCAAAGGAATTGTCGTTCTCTACGTGCTAATTATAACTCTCTTGTGCAGGATCCCTTTGTACGCC
Organism: Mantis religiosa; assembly: GCA_030765055.1. NCBI lineage: Eukaryota > Metazoa > Arthropoda > Insecta > Mantodea > Mantidae > Mantis > Mantis religiosa. The sequence continues at coordinate 304,551,722 of CM060948.1, read as the reverse complement.
ACGTCTCCATTGCCCTGATGTCTGAGGGTGCTGGACTATGGAACTCCCATTGCTGAATTCAATGTCCTGAGTGCTAAACATTATCGAAACAGCGTACCTCTAACTTGGATTATTTCTAAGAATGTGCATTACACCATTCAAAACTTAAAAATGCTATATCTTAAGTAATCTGAAATCAAAAACCCTTTTTTACAAGATAGTTTCATTTAAATGGACACAATTGAACATGAATTAATTGAAAACAGATTAAATTATAGTGATTTTGTGAAGGTCTAGAAAAATTTAAACATTCCGGCACTAACCAAAAATTACGTTCCACCGAGAATCGAACTCGGATTCCTGGATTAAAAGTCCTGAGTGCTAACAGTTAGGCAATGAGACCACACACAGCATTCTTCTAGCTTGAATTCTTTGTAAACCTGTGCTATGTGGGTTACACTATTCGAAATTGAAAAATGTTGAATTTGAAGAAATCTGAAGAAACAAAGTTTCAAAAAGATATTTTTACGGAAATTGACATAATTGAAAATTGATTAGATTATAGCGATTTAATGACGGAGTAGAAAAATGTTTAATGCTGGTATTTAAAAAAGTTTGGGTCCCACCGAGGATTGAACTCGGATCGCTGGATTCAGAGTCCAGAGTGCTAACCATTACACCATGGGACCTCACACGCCTAAATGCTCTATTTAAGAACTATTTAGCTGTATTATATGCATTGCTTTATTCATTAATGAGAAATGCTAAATCTGAAATAATCTGGAATCTAAAACTTTTTTCTACAATATAGTTTTGCGGAAATTTGAACTTTGAATGTGCATTGCCTCGAAACAGATAAGGTTACATAGTAACTTAATTACGCACTAGAAAAAGTTGTACATTTTGGTCATTTAACAAGCTGGGGTCCCACCTGTTCCCCGTATTGAACTCCAATTTTTGGATTCAAAGTCCTGAGTGCTAACCGTTATACAATTAGGCCACTCACAGTATACTTTTACCTTTTCTTTTCCTTCGGTAAAATCCAATATGGCCCTCGAAGGGAGAAATGAGAAAAATAAGGAAAGGAAAATTAAGAGAATGGAAGGAGACTTGTACTGTAGATCACTTTCTTTAAGAAATTGCAGAAGAGCTTGGTATACAGGTTTGTGGCATAACTGTAATATGGTGATGATGCTAGCGGGAAAAAGGAACAGACAGTTAAAGTAGGCGGCGGAGGAAGAAAGAACGGTGTGCTTGGTGGCGAGAGCAACTGTACAGGAGATGCTTGAGGTCAGCGGTTTCGCCTGTGTCATCAGGACATACGGGGGAATCGGTGAGACGTAGTCGCTGTAGATGCGCAGGGCAACATACATGTTCAAGTCGCATTCTAATATTGGAGGTGAGATGTTACCGTGCAATCCTGAAGCTGGAGAACTAAGGGGTCGTGGTTAGATGCGTCTGAACGGCGGCGTAGTGTTTGCCTTTGATGGACTGTGAACGACTCCAGGCATCATTCCAGCGGCAATAGGCGTCACGCTGAAGGACCAGTAAGAAATCCGTGTAGGGCAGTTGGATGCCTTGAAAGGTGCCTTGGGTGAGTCCCCCTTGTACGAGGCGATCGGCGACTTCATCTTATCGAATTCCGACATGCCCTCTGATCAAAAGGAAGTGAATTTGCTGTCCGGCTATGGTACCGTTGTTCTCCAACGTCAGTATCTCGTAAAGATAACGGTGTATATCTCTGGTCCAGAAGGGGGATGAGAGTCTCTGCAGCACAATCAGCCCATCGGTTAAGACCAGCAGTTTGGGGAAGCCCCGAGAAAACCCATATTGCAAAGCGTCACCAATGGCCAGAACCTCCGCAGTGTAGTTGGAAGCCTCCATAGGTAGGCGGTATCGAGCCAGACCATAAGCAGAAGGAGAGACCTATGCGTAACGTACTTCATCAGCACATTTAGAACCGTCGGTTTAGATCGTGGTGAAATCTGGCCATGAGCCCTGCAAGAAATGTGAGAGGGCGACGTTCACGTCAGGGCTCCGGATAATGTAATCAGGAAGATAATGCAGCTAAATATTCAGGAATTGTAACTCAAATGGATATTGAAACCCCGGAAGAGAGAGATTTTTCAAAATTAAGCGAAAAGCGTGGTATAGATCCCGAAAACCAAGCAAGAGTAAGGCAATCCTCGTACTGCAGGAGAATCTGTGTTGATATAGTTAGCAGCTTGATGGTGCAACGTACGCAATACTGGGTGGGCGTCCACAGAGAAAACTCGCAATAGAAAGCCCTGGGTTAAGAGGTGTAGACGGATCTCCGATGGTGGTTCTGAGGCATCAAACAAAAGCGCATTCGTCGGTGTAGAAAGCATAGCACCCAGTAAAAGTCGAAGAGCATGGTTCTGAGCCCTCCCGATGACAGATCCACGGTTTTCCCTCCCTTCTCTGGAGGAAGATGTCCTACAAAGTGAGGCAGTACTCTTCCGCCGCCTCTCTGCGCTGCCCGACCAGCACCTTCGCCACGAGGTCAACCGGACGTTACCCTCGCCACACCCACTTCACCTGCTGTTTTGGTACCTCGCTTGTCAGCACGACCTCTCCCTGACCGAGTTCCTCATTTTCCTCCAATTCATTCCACTCTGTATATTCCACGACGAGTACCTGTATCTCCGATTACTCATAATCCTTATACGCCATCTTGGGCGGTTACTTCATCGCCGTCTGCTCCCAATATTTTGCAGCTTATGGAGCAACTAATACAACTTAGAGTACCTCTATTATCTGCTTCTTCTTTTTCCTCTACGGCTCCTGTTCAACTTGAACTTCTCCGCGACTTCCTTACCAGTTTATTACAAAGCTCATAATCCAGCGATGACAACCCAAAATTACAGCATGCCTTCAAGCTTGTTGCAAAGGAATTGTCGTTCTCTACGTGCTAATTATAACTCTCTTGTGCAGGATCCCTTTGTACGCCACGTCTCCATTGCCCTGATGTCTGAGGGTGCTGGACTATGCTGGACTATGGAACTCCCATTGCTGAATTCAATGTCCTGAGTGCTAAACATTATCGAAACAGCGTACCTCTAACTTGGATTATTTCTAAGAATGTGCATTACACCATTCAAAATTTAAAAATGCTATATCTTAAGTAATCTGAAATCAAAAACCCTTTTTTACAAGATAGTTTCATTTAAATGGACACAATTGAACATGAATTAATTGAAAACAGATTAAATTATAGTGATTTTGTGAAGGTCTAGAAAAATTTAAACATTCCGGCACTAACAAAAAATTACGTCCCACCGAGAATCGACTCGGATTCCTGGATGAAAAGTCCTGAGTGCTAACAGTTAGGCAATGAGACCACACACAGCATTCTTCTAGCTTGAATTCTTTGTAAACCTGTGCTATGTGGGTTACACTATTCGAAATTGAAAAACGTTGAATTTGAAGAAATCTGAAGAAACAAAGTTTCAAAAAGATATTTTTACGGAAATTGACATAATTGAAAATTGATTAGATTATAGCGATTTAATGACGGAGTAGAAAAATGTTTAATGCTGGTATTTAAAAAAGTTTGGGTCCCACCGAGGATTGAACTCGGATCGCTGGATTCAGAGTCCAGAGTGCTAACCATTACACCATGGGACCTCACACGCCTAAATGCTCTATTTAAGAACTATTTAGCTGTATTATATGCATTGCTTTATTCATTAATGAGAAATGCTAAATCTGAAATAATCTGGAATCTAAAACTTTTTTCTACAATATAGTTTTGCGGAAATTTGAACTTTGAATGTGCATTGCCTCGAAACAGATAAGGTTACATAGTAACTTAATTACGCACTAGAAAAAGTTGTACATTTTGGTCATTTAACAAGCTGGGGTCCCACCTGTTCCCCGTATTGAACTCCAATTTTTGGATTCAAAGTCCTGAGTGCTAACCGTTATACAATTAGGCCACTCACAGTATACTTTTACCTTTTCTTTTCCTTCGGTAAAATCCAATATGGCCCTCGAAGGGAGAAATGAGAAAAATAAGGAAAGGAAAATTAAGAGAATGGAAGGAGACTTGTACTGTAGATCACTTTCTTTAAGAAATTGCAGAAGAGCTTGGTATACAGGTTTGTGGCATAACTGTAATATGGTGATGATGCTAGCGGGAAAAAGGAACAGACAGTTAAAGTAGGCGGCGGAGGAAGAAAGAACGGTGTGCTTGGTGGCGAGAGCAACTGTACAGGAGATGCTTGAGGTCAGCGGTTTCGCCTGTGTCATCAGGACATACGGGGGAATCGGTGAGACGTAGTCGCTGTAGATGCGCAGGGCAACATACATGTTCAAGTCGCATTCTAATATTGGAGGTGAGATGTTACCGTGCAATCCTGAAGCTGGAGAACTAAGGGGTCGTGGTTAGATGCGTCTGAACGGCGGCGTAGTGTTTGCCTTTGATGGACTGTGAACGACTCCAGGCATCATTCCAGCGGCAATAGGCGTCACGCTGAAGGACCAGTAAGAAATCCGTGTAGGGCAGTTGGATGCCTTGAAAGGTGCCTTGGGTGAGTCCCCCTTGTACGAGGCGATCGGCGACTTCATCTTATCGAATTCCGACATGCCCTCTGATCAAAAGGAAGTGAATTTGCTGTCCGGCTATGGTACCGTTGTTCTCCAACGTCAGTATCTCGTAAAGATAACGGTGTATATCTCTGGTCCAGAAGGGGGATGAGAGTCTCTGCAGCACAATCTGCCCATCGGTTAAGACCAGCAGTTTGGGGAAGCCCCGAGAAAACCCATATTGCAAAGCGTCACCAATGGCCAGAACCTCCGCAGTGTAGTTGGAAGCCTCCATAGCTAGGCGGTATCGAGCCAGACCATAAGCAGAAGGAGAGACCTATGCGTAACGTACTTCATCAGCACATTTAGAACCGTCGGTTTAGATCGTGGTGAAATCTGGCCATGAGCCCTGCAAGAAATGTGAGAGGGCGACGTTCACGTCAGGGCTCCGGATAATGTAATCAGGAAGATAATGCAGCTAAATATTCAGGAATTGTAACTCAAATGGATATTGAAACCCCGGAAGAGAGAGACTTTTCAAAATTAAGCGAAAAGCGTGGTATAGATCCCGAAAACCAAGCAAGAGTAAGGCAATCCTCGTACTGCAGGAGAATCTGTGTTGATATAGTTAGCAGCTTGATGGTGCAACGTACGCAATACTGGGTGGGCGTCCACAGAGAAAACTCGCAATAGAAAGCCCTGGGTTAAGAGGTGTAGACGGATCTCCGATGGTGGTTCTGAGGCATCAAACAAAAGCGCATTCGTCGGTGTAGAAAGCATAGCACCCAGTAAAAGTCGAAGAGCATGGTTCTGAGCCCTCCCGATGACAGATCCACGGTTTTCCCTCCCTTCTCTGGAGGAAGATGTCCTACAAAGTGAGGCAGTACTCTTCCGCCGCCTCTCTGCGCTGCCCGACCAGCACCTTCGCCACGCGGTCAACCGGACGTTACCCTCGCCACACCCACTTCACCTGCTGTTTTGGTACCTCGCTTGTCAGCACGACCTCTCCCTGACCGAGTTCCTCATTTTCCTCCAATTCATTCCACTCTGTATATTCCACAACGAGTACCTGTATCTCCGATTACTCATAATCCTTATACGCCATCTTGGGCGGTTACTTCATCGCCGTCTGCTCCCAATATTTTGCAGCTTATGGAGCAACTAATACAACTTAGAGTACCTCTATTATCTGCTTCTTCTTTTTCCTCTACGGCTCCTGTTCAACTTGAACTTCTCCGCGACTTCCTTACCAGTTTATTACAAAGCTCATAATCCAGCGATGACAACCCAAAATTACAGCATGCCTTCAAGCTTGTTGCAAAGGAATTGTCGTTCTCTACGTGCTAATTATAACTCTCTTGTGCAGGATCCCTTTGTACGCCACGTCTCCATTGCCCTGATGTCTGAGGGTGCTGGACTATGCTGGACTATGGAACTCCCATTGCTGAATTCAATGTCCTGAGTGCTAAACATTATCGAAACAGCGTACCTCTAACTTGGATTATTTCTAAGAATGTGCATTACACCATTCAAAATTTAAAAATGCTATATCTTAAGTAATCTGAAATCAAAAACCCTTTTTTACAAGATAGTTTCATTTAAATGGACACAATTGAACATGAATTAATTGACAACAGATTAAATTATAGTGATTTTGTGAAGGTCTAGAAAAATTTAAACATTCCGGCACTAACCAAAAATTACGTTCCACCGAGAATCGAACTCGGATTCCTGGATTAAAAGTCCTGAGTGCTAACAGTTAGGCAATGAGACCACACACAGCATTCTTCTAGCTTGAATTCTTTGTAAACCTGTGCTATGTGGGTTACACTATTCGAAATTGAAAAATGTTGAATTTGAAGAAATCTGAAGAAACAAAGTTTCAAAAAGATATTTTTACGGAAATTGACATAATTGAAAATTGATTAGATTATAGCGATTTAATGACGGAGTAGAAAAATGTTTAATGCTGGTATTTAAAAAAGTTTGGGTCCCACCGAGGATTGAACTCGGATCGCTGGATTCAGAGTCCAGAGTGCTAACCATTACACCATGGGACCTCACACGCCTAAATGCTCTATTTAAGAACTATTTAGCTGTATTATATGCATTGCTTTATTCATTAATGAGAAATGCTAAATCTGAAATAATCTGGAATCTAAAACTTTTTTCTACAATATAGTTTTGCGGAAATTTGAACTTTGAATGTGCATTGCCTCGAAACAGATAAGGTTACATAGTAACTTAATTACGCACTAGAAAAAGTTGTACATTTTGGTCATTTAACAAGCTGGGGTCCCACCTGTTCCCCGTATTGAACTCCAATTTTTGGATTCAAAGTCCTGAGTGCTAACCGTTATACAATTAGGCCACTCACAGTATACTTTTACCTTTTCTTTTCCTTCGGTAAAATCCAATATGGCCCTCGAAGGGAGAAATGAGAAAAATAAGGAAAGGAAAATTAAGAGAATGGAAGGAGACTTGTACTGTAGATCACTTTCTTTAAGAAATTGCAGAAGAGCTTGGTATACAGGTTTGTGGCATAACTGTAATATGGTGATGATGCTAGCGGGAAAAAGGAACAGACAGTTAAAGTAGGCGGCGGAGGAAGAAAGAACGGTGTGCTTGGTGGCGAGAGCAACTGTACAGGAGATGCTTGAGGTCAGCGGTTTCGCCTGTGTCATCAGGACATACGGGGGAATCGGTGAGACGTAGTCGCTGTAGATGCGCAGGGCAACATACATGTTCAAGTCGCATTCTAATATTGGAGGTGAGATGTTACCGTGCAATCCTGAAGCTGGAGAACTAAGGGGTCGTGGTTAGATGCGTCTGAACGGCGGCGTAGTGTTTGCCTTTGATGGACTGTGAACGACTCCAGGCATCATTCCAGCGGCAATAGGCGTCACGCTGAAGGACCAGTAAGAAATCCGTGTAGGGCAGTTGGATGCCTTGAAAGGTGCCTTGGGTGAGTCCCCCTTGTACGAGGCGATCGGCGACTTCATCTTATCGAATTCCGACATGCCCTCTGATCAAAAGGAAGTGAATTTGCTGTCCGGCTATGGTACCGTTGTTCTCCAACGTCAGTATCTCGTAAAGATAACGGTGTATATCTCTGGTCCAGAAGGGGGATGAGAGTCTCTGCAGCACAATCTGCCCATCGGTTAAGACCAGCAGTTTGGGGAAGCCCCGAGAAAACCCATATTGCAAAGCGTCACCAATGGCCAGAACCTCCGCAATGTAGTTGGAAGCCTCCATAGCTAGGCGGTATCGAGCCAGACCATAAGCAGAACTAGAGACCTATGCGTAACGTACTTCATCAGCACATTTAGAACCGTCGGTTTAGATCGTGGTGAAATCTGGCCATGAGCCCTGCAAGAAATGTGAGAGGGCGACGTTCACGTCAGGGCTCCGGATAATGTAATCAGGAAGATAATGCAGCTAAATATTCAGGAATTGTAACTCAAATGGATATTGAAACCCCGGAAGAGAGAGACTTTTCAAAATTAAGCGAAAAGCGTGGTATAGATCCCGAAAACCAAGCAAGAGTAAGGCAATCCTCGTACTGCAGGAGAATCTGTGTTGATATAGTTAGCAGCTTGATGGTGCAACGTACGCAATACTGGGTGGGCGTCCACAGAGAAACCTCGCAATAGAAAGCCCTGGGTTAAGAGGTGTAGACGGATCTCCGATGGTGGTTCTGAGGCATCAAACAAAAGCGCATTCGTCGGTGTAGAAAGCATAGCACCCAGTAAAAGTCGAAGAGCATGGTTCTGAGCCCTCCCGATGACAGATCCACGGTTTTCCCTCCCTTCTCTGGAGGAAGATGTCCTACAAAGTGAGGCAGTACTCTTCCGCCGCCTCTCTGCGCTGCCCGACCAGCACCTTCGCCACGCGGTCAACCGGACGTTACCCTCGCCACACCCACTTCACCTGCTGTTTTGGTACCTCGCTTGTCAGCACGACCTCTCCCTGACCGAGTTCCTCATTTTCCTCCAATTCATTCCACTCTGTATATTCCACAACGAGTACCTGTATCTCCGATTACTCATAATCCTTATACGCCATCTTGGGCGGTTACTTCATCGCCGTCTGCTCCCAATATTTTGCAGCTTATGGAGCAACTAATACAACTTAGAGTACCTCTATTATCTGCTTCTTCTTTTTCCTCTACGGCTCCTGTTCAACTTGAACTTCTCCGCGACTTCCTTACCAGTTTATTACAAAGCTCATAATCCAGCGATGACAACCCAAAATTACAGCATGCCTTCAAGCTTGTTGCAAAGGAATTGTCGTTCTCTACGTGCTAATTATAACTCTCTTGTGCAGGATCCCTTTGTACGCCACGTCTCCATTGCCCTGATGTCTGAGGGTGCTGGACTATGCTGGACTATGGAACTCCCATTGCTGAATTCAATGTCCTGAGTGCTAAACATTATCGAAACAGCGTACCTCTAACTTGGATTATTTCTAAGAATGTGCATTACACCATTCAAAATTTAAAAATGCTATATCTTAAGTAATCTGAAATCAAAAACCCTTTTTTACAAGATAGTTTCATTTAAATGGACACAATTGAACATGAATTAATTGAAAACAGATTAAATTATAGTGATTTTGTGAAGGTCTAGAAAAATTTAAACATTCCGGCACTAACAAAAAATTACGTCCCACCGAGAATCGACTCGGATTCCTGGATGAAAAGTCCTGAGTGCTAACAGTTAGGCAATGAGACCACACACAGCATTCTTCTAGCTTGAATTCTTTGTAAACCTGTGCTATGTGGGTTACACTATTCGAAATTGAAAAACGTTGAATTTGAAGAAATCTGAAGAAACAAAGTTTCAAAAAGATATTTTTACGGAAATTGACATAATTGAAAATTGATTAGATTATAGCGATTTAATGACGGAGTAGAAAAATGTTTAATGCTGGTATTTAAAAAAGTTTGGGTCCCACCGAGGATTGAACTCGGATCGCTGGATTCAGAGTCCAGAGTGCTAACCATTACACCATGGGACCTCACACGCCTAAATGCTCTATTTAAGAACTATTTAGCTGTATTATATGCATTGCTTTATTCATTAATGAGAAATGCTAAATCTGAAATAATCTGGAATCTAAAACTTTTTTCTACAATATAGTTTTGCGGAAATTTGAACTTTGAATGTGCATTGCCTCGAAACAGATAAGGTTACATAGTAACTTAATTACGCACTAGAAAAAGTTGTACATTTTGGTCATTTAACAAGCTGGGGTCCCACCTGTTCCCCGTATTGAACTCCAATTTTTGGATTCAAAGTCCTGAGTGCTAACCGTTATACAATTAGGCCACTCACAGTATACTTTTACCTTTTCTTTTCCTTCGGTAAAATCCAATATGGCCCTCGAAGGGAGAAATGAGAAAAATAAGGAAAGGAAAATTAAGAGAATGGAAGGAGACTTGTACTGTAGATCACTTTCTTTAAGAAATTGCAGAAGAGCTTGGTATACAGGTTTGTGGCATAACTGTAATATGGTGATGATGCTAGCGGGAAAAAGGAACAGACAGTTAAAGTAGGCGGCGGAGGAAGAAAGAACGGTGTGCTTGGTGGCGAGAGCAACTGTACAGGAGATGCTTGAGGTCAGCGGTTTCGCCTGTGTCATCAGGACATACGGGGGAATCGGTGAGACGTAGTCGCTGTAGATGCGCAGGGCAACATACATGTTCAAGTCGCATTCTAATATTGGAGGTGAGATGTTACCGTGCAATCCTGAAGCTGGAGAACTAAGGGGTCGTGGTTAGATGCGTCTGAACGGCGGCGTAGTGTTTGCCTTTGATGGACTGTGAACGACTCCAGGCATCATTCCAGCGGCAATAGGCGTCACGCTGAAGGACCAGTAAGAAATCCGTGTAGGGCAGTTGGATGCCTTGAAAGGTGCCTTGGGTGAGTCCCCCTTGTACGAGGCGATCGGCGACTTCATCTTATCGAATTCCGACATGCCCTCTGATCAAAAGGAAGTGAACTTGCTGTCCGGCTATGGTACCGTTGTTCTCCAACGTCAGTATCTCGTAAAGATAACGGTGTATATCTCTGGTCCAGAAAGGGGATGAGAGTCTCTGCAGCACAATCTGCCCATCGGTTAAGACCAGCAGTTTTTGGAAGCCCCGAGAAAACCCACATTGCAAAGCGTCACCAATGGCCAGAACCTCCGCAGTGTAGTTGGAAGCCTCCATAGGTAGGCGGTATCGAGCCAGACCATAAGCAGAAGGAGAGACCTATGCGTAACGTACTTCATCAGCACATTTAGAACCGTCGGTTTAGATTGTGGTGAAATCTGGCCATGAGCCCTGCAAGAAATGTGAGAGGGCGACGTTCACGTCAGGGCTCCGGATAATGTAATCAGGAAGATAATGCAGCTAAATATTCAGGAATTGTAACTCAAATGGATATTGAAACCCCGGAAGAGAGAGACTTTTCAAAATTAAGCGAAAAGCGTGGTATAGGTCCCGAAAACCAAGCAAGAGTAAGGGCAATCCTCGTACTGCAGGAGAATCTGTGTTGATATAGTTAGCAGCTTGATGGTGCAACGTACGCAATACTGGGTGGGCGTCCACAGAGAAAACTCGCAATAGAAAGCCCTGGGTTAAGAGGTGTAGACGGATCTCCGATGGTGGTTCTGAGGCATCAAACAAAAGCGCATTCGTCGGTGTAGAAAGCATAGCACCCAGTAAAAGTCGAAGAGCATGGTTCTGAGCCCTCCCGATGACAGTTCCACGGTTTTCCCTCCCTTCTCTGGAGGAAGATGTCCTACAAAGTGAGGCAGTACTCTTCCGCCGCCTCTCTGCGCTGCCCGACCAGCACCTTCGCCACGAGGTCAACCGGACGGTACCCTCGCCACACCCACTTCACCTGCTGTTTTGGTACCTCGCTTGTCAGCACGACCTCTCCCTGACCGAGTTCCTCATTTTCCTCCAATTCATTCCACTCTGTATATTCCACAACGAGTACCTGTATCTCCGATTACTCATAATCCTTATACGCCATCTTGGGCGGTTACTTCATCGCCGTCTGCTCCCAATATTTTGCAGCTTATGGAGCAACTAATACAACTTAGAGTACCTCTATTATCTGCTTCTTCTTTTTCCTCTACGGCTCCTGTTCAACTTGAACTTCTCCGCGACTTCCTTACCAGTTTATTACAAAGCTCATAATCCAGCGATGACAACCCAAAATTACAGCATGCCTTCAAGCTTGTTGCAAAGGAATTGTCGTTCTCTACGTGCTAATTATAACTCTCTTGTGCAGGATCCCTTTGTACGCCACGTCTCCATTGCCCTGATGTCTGAGGGTGCTGGACTATGCTGGACTATGGAACTCCCATTGCTGAATTCAATGTCCTGAGTGCTAAACATTATCGAAACAGCGTACCTCTAACTTGGATTATTTCTAAGAATGTGCATTACACCATTCAAAATTTAAAAATGCTATATCTTAAGTAATCTGAAATCAAAAACCCTTTTTTACAAGATAGTTTCATTTAAATGGACACAATTGAACATGAATTAATTGAAAACAGATTAAATTATAGTGATTTTGTGAAGGTCTAGAAAAATTTAAACATTCCGGCACTAACAAAAAATTACGTCCCACCGAGAATCGACTCGGATTCCTGGATTAAAAGTCCTGAGTGCTAACAGTTAGGCAATGAGACCACACACAGCATTCTTCTAGCTTGAATTCTTTGTAAACCTGTGCTATGTGGGTTACACTATTCGAAATTGAAAAACGTTGAATTTGAAGAAATCTGAAGAAACAAAGTTTCAAAAAGATATTTTTACGGAAATTGACATAATTGAAAATTGATTAGATTATAGCGATTTAATGACGGAGTAGAAAAATGTTTAATGCTGGTATTTAAAAAAAGTTTGGGTCCCACCGAGGATTGAACTCGGATCGCTGGATTCAGAGTCCAGAGTGCTAACCATTACACCATGGGACCTCACACGCCTAAATGCTCTATTTAAGAACTATTTAGCTGTATTATATGCATTGCTTTATTCATTAATGAGAAATGCTAAATCTGAAATAATCTGGAATCTAAAACTTTTTTCTACAATATAGTTTTGCGGAAATTTGAACTTTGAATGTGCATTGCCTCGAAACAGATAAGGTTGCATAGTAACTTAATTACGCACTAGAAAAAGTTGTACATTTTGGTCATTTAACAAGCTGTGGTCCCACCTGTTCCCCGTATTGAACTCCAATTTTTGGATTCAAAGTCCTGAGTGCTAACCGTTATACAATTAGGCCACTCACAGTATACTTTTACCTTTTCTTTTCCTTCGGTAAAATCCAATATGGCCCTCGAAGGGAGAAATGAGAAAAATAAGGAAAGGAAAATTAAGAGAATGGAAGGAGACTTGTACTGTAGATCACTTTCTTTAAGAAATTGCAGAAGAGCTTGGTATACAGGTTTGTGGCATAACTGTAATATGGTGATGATGCTAGCGGGAAAAAGGAACAGACAGTTAAAGTAGGCGGCGGAGGAAGAAGAAAGAACGGTGTGCTTGGTGGCGAGAGCAACTGTACAGGAGATGCTTGAGGTCAGCGGTTTCGCCTGTGTCATCAGGACATACGGGGGAATCGGTGAGACGTAGTCGCTGTAGATGCGCAGGGCAACATACATGTTCAAGTCGCATTCTAATATTGGAGGTGAGATGTTACCGTGCAATCCTGAAGCTGGAGAACTAAGGGGTCGTGGTTAGATGCGTCTGAACGGCGGCGTAGTGTTTGCCTTTGATGGACTGTGAACGACTCCAGGCATCATTCCAGCGGCAATAGGCGTCACGCTGAAGGACCAGTAAGAAATCCGTGTAGGGCAGTTGGATGCCTTGAAAGGTGCCTTGGGTGAGTCCCCCTTGTACGAGGCGATCGGCGACTTCATCTTATCGAATTCCGACATGCCCTCTGATCAAAAGGAAGTGAATTTGCTGTCCGGCTATGGTACCGTTGTTCTCCAACGTCAGTATCTCGTAAAGATAACGGTGTATATCTCTGGTCCAGAAGGGGGATGAGAGTCTCTGCAGCACAATCTGCCCATCGGTTAAGACCAGCAGTTTGGGGAAGCCCCGAGAAAACCCATATTGCAAAGTGTCACCAATGGCCAGAACCTCCGCAGTGTAGTTGGAAGCCTCCATAGGTAGGCGGTATCGAGCCAGACTATAAGCAGAAGGAGAGACCTATGCGTAACGTACTTCATCAGCACATTTAGAACCGTCGGTTTAGATCGTGGTGAAATCTGGCCATGAGCCCTGCAAGAAATGTGAGAGGGCGACGTTCACGTCAGGGCTCCGGATAATGTAATCAGGAAGATAATGCAGCTAAATATTCAGGAATTGTAACTCAAATGGATATTGAAACCCCGGAAGAGAGAGACTTTTCAAAATTAAGCGAAAAGCGTGGTATAGATCCCGAAAACCAAGCAAGAGTAAGGCAATCCTCGTACTGCAGGAGAATCTGTGTTGATATAGTTAGCAGCTTGATGGTGCAACGTACGCAATACTGGGTGGGCGTCCACAGAGAAAACTCGCAATAGAAAGCCCTGGGTTAAGAGGTGTAGACGGATCTCCGATGGTGGTTCTGAGGCATCAAACAAAAGCGCATTCGTCGGTGTAGAAAGCATAGCACCCAGTAAAAGTCGAAGAGCATGGTTCTGAGCCCTCCCGATGACAGATCCACGGTTTTCCCTCCCTTCTCTGGAGGAAGATGTCCTACAAAGTGAGGCAGTACTCTTCCGCCGCCTCTCTGCGCTGCCCGACCAGCACCTTCGCCACGAGGTCAACCGGACGTTACCCTCGCCACACCCACTTCACCTGCTGTTTTGGTACCTCGCTTGTCAGCACGACCTCTCCCTGACCGAGTTCCTCATTTTCCTCCAATTCATTCCACTCTGTATATTCCACAACGAGTACCTGTATCTCCGATTACTCATAATCCTTATACGCCATCTTGGGCGGTTACTTCATCGCCGTCTGCTCCCAATATTTTGCAGCTTGTGGAGCAACTAATACAACTTAGAGTACCTCTATTATCTGCTTCTTCTTTTTCCTCTACGGCTCCTGTTCAACTTGAACTTCTCCGCGACTTCCTTACCAGTTTATTACAAAGCTCATAATCCAGCGATGACAACCCAAAATTACAGCATGCCTTCAAGCTTGTTGCAAAGGAATTGTCGTTCTCTACGTGCTAATTATAACTCTCTTGTGCAGGATCCCTTTGTACGCCACGTCTCCATTGCCCTGATGTCTGAGGGTGCTGGACTATGGAACTCCCATTGCTGAATTCAATGTCCTGAGTGCTAAACATTATCGAAACAGCGTACCTCTAACTTGGATTATTTCTAAGAATGTGCATTACACCATTCAAAATTTAAAAATGCTATATCTTAAGTAATCTGAAATCAAAAACCCTTTTTTACAAGATAGTTTCATTTAAATGGACACAATTGAACATGAATTAATTGAAAACAGATTAAATTATAGTGATTTTGTGAAGGTCTAGAAAAATTTAAACATTCCGGCACTAACAAAAAATTACGTCCCACCGAGAATCGAACTCGGATTCCTGGATTAAAAGTCCTGAGTGCTAACAGTTAGGCAATGAGACCACACACAGCATTCTTCTAGCTTGAATTCTTTGTAAACCTGTGCTATGTGGGTTACACTATTCGAAATTGAAAAATGTTGAATTTGAAGAAATCTGAAGAAACAAAGTTTCAAAAAGATATTTTTACGGAAATTGACATAATTGAAAATTGATTAGATTATAGCGATTTAATGACGGAGTAGAAAAATGTTTAATGCTGGTATTTAAAAAAGTTTGGGTCCCACCGAGGATTGAACTCGGATCGCTGGATTCAGAGTCCAGAGTGCTAACCATTACACCATGGGACCTCACACGCCTAAATGCTCTATTTAAGAACTATTTAGCTGTATTATATGCATTGCTTTATTCATTAATGAGAAATGCTAAATCTGAAATAATCTGGAATCTAAAACTTTTTTCTACAATATAGTTTTGCGGAAATTTGAACTTTGAATGTGCATTGCCTCGAAACAGATAAGGTTACATAGTAACTTAATTACGCACTAGAAAAAGTTGTACATTTTGGTCATTTAACAAGCTGGGGTCCCACCTGTTCCCCGTATTGAACTCCAATTTTTGGATTCAAAGTCCTGAGTGCTAACCGTTATACAATTAGGCCACTCACAGTATACTTTTACCTTTTCTTTTCCTTCGGTAAAATCCAATATGGCCCTCGAAGGGAGAAATGAGAAAAATAAGGAAAGGAAAATTAAGAGAATGGAAGGAGACTTGTACTGTAGATCACTTTCTTTAAGAAATTGCAGAAGAGCTTGGTATACAGGTTTGTGGCATAACTGTAATATGGTGATGATGCTAGCGGGAAAAAGGAACAGACAGTTAAAGTAGGCGGCGGAGGAAGAAAGAACGGTGTGCTTGGTGGCGAGAGCAACTGTACAGGAGATGCTTGAGGTCAGCGGTTTCGCCTGTGTCATCAGGACATACGGGGGAATCGGTGAGACGTAGTCGCTGTAGATGCGCAGGGCAACATACATGTTCAAGTCGCATTCTAATATTGGAGGTGAGATGTTACCGTGCAATCCTGAAGCTGGAGAACTAAGGGGTCGTGGTTAGATGCGTCTGAACGGCGGCGTAGTGTTTGCCTTTGATGGACTGTGAACGACTCCAGGCATCATTCCAGCGGCAATAGGCGTCACGCTGAAGGACCAGTAAGAAATCCGTGTAGGGCAGTTGGATGCCTTGAAAGGTGCCTTGGGTGAGTCCCCCTTGTACGAGGCGATCGGCGACTTCATCTTATCGAATTCCGACATGCCCTCTGATCAAAAGGAAGTGAATTTGCTGTCCGGCTATGGTACCGTTGTTCTCCAACGTCAGTATCTCGTAAAGATAACGGTGTATATCTCTGGTCCAGAAGGGGGATGAGAGTCTCTGCAGCACAATCTGCCCATCGGTTAAGACCAGCAGTTTGGGGAAGCCCCGAGAAAACCCATATTGCAAAGCGTCACCAATGGCCAGAACCTCCGCAGTGTAGTTGGAAGCCTCCATAGCTAGGCGGTATCGAGCCAGACCATAAGCAGAAGGAGAGACCTATGCGTAACGTACTTCATCAGCACATTTAGAACCGTCGGTTTAGATCGTGGTGAAATCTGGCCATGAGCCCTGCAAGAAATGTGAGAGGGCGACGTTCACGTCAGGGCTCCGGATAATGTAATCAGGAAGATAATGCAGCTAAATATTCAGGAATTGTAACTCAAATGGATATTGAAACCCCGGAAGAGAGAGACTTTTCAAAATTAAGCGAAAAGCGTGGTATAGATCCCGAAAACCAAGCAAGAGTAAGGCAATCCTCGTACTGCAGGAGAATCTGTGTTGATATAGTTAGCAGCTTGATGGTGCAACGTACGCAATACTGGGTGGGCGTCCACAGAGAAAACTCGCAATAGAAAGCCCTGGGTTAAGAGGTGTAGACGGATCTCCGATGGTGGTTCTGAGGCATCAAACAAAAGCGCATTCGTCGGTGTAGAAAGCATAGCACCCAGTAAAAGTCGAAGAGCATGGTTCTGAGCCCTCCCGATGACAGATCCACGGTTTTCCCTCCCTTCTCTGGAGGAAGATGTCCTACAAAGTGAGGCAGTACTCTTCCGCCGCCTCTCTGCGCTGCCCGACCAGCACCTTCGCCACGCGGTCAACCGGACGTTACCCTCGCCACACCCACTTCACCTGCTGTTTTGGTACCTCGCTTGTCAGCACGACCTCTCCCTGACCGAGTTCCTCATTTTCCTCCAATTCATTCCACTCTGTATATTCCACAACGAGTACCTGTATCTCCGATTACTCATAATCCTTATACGCCATCTTGGGCGGTTACTTCATCGCCGTCTGCTCCCAATATTTTGCAGCTTATGGAGCAACTAATACAACTTAGAGTACCTCTATTATCTGCTTCTTCTTTTTCCTCTACGGCTCCTGTTCAACTTGAACTTCTCCGCGACTTCCTTACCAGTTTATTACAAAGCTCATAATCCAGCGATGACAACCCAAAATTACAGCATGCCTTCAAGCTTGTTGCAAAGGAATTGTCGTTCTCTACGTGCTAATTATAACTCTTGTGCAGGATCCCTTTGTACGCCACGTCTCCATTGCCCTGATGTCTGAGGGTGCTGGACTATGCTGGACTATGGAACTCCCATTGCTGAATTCAATGTCCTGAGTGCTAAACATTATCGAAACAGCGTACCTCTAACTTGGATTATTTCTAAGAATGTGCATTACACCATTCAAAATTTAAAAATGCTATATCTTAAGTAATCTGAAATCAAAAACCCTTTTTTACAAGATAGTTTCATTTAAATGGACACAATTGAACATGAATTAATTGAAAACAGATTAAATTATAGTGATTTTGTGAAGGTCTAGAAAAATTTAAACATTCCGGCACTAACCAAAAATTACGTTCCACCGAGAATCGAACTCGGATTCCTGGATTAAAAGTCCTGAGTGCTAACAGTTAGGCAATGAGACCACACACAGCATTCTTCTAGCTTGAATTCTTTGTAAACCTGTGCTATGTGGGTTACACTATTCGAAATTGAAAAATGTTGAATTTGAAGAAATCTGAAGAAACAAAGTTTCAAAAAGATATTTTTACGGAAATTGACATAATTGAAAATTGATTAGATTATAGCGATTTAATGACGGAGTAGAAAAATGTTTAATGCTGGTATTTAAAAAAGTTTGGGTCCCACCGAGGATTGAACTCGGATCGCTGGATTCAGAGTCCAGAGTGCTAACCATTACACCATGGGACCTCACACGCCTAAATGCTCTATTTAAGAACTATTTAGCTGTATTATATGCATTGCTTTATTCATTAATGAGAAATGCTAAATCTGAAATAATCTGGAATCTAAAACTTTTTTCTACAATATAGTTTTGCGGAAATTTGAACTTTGAATGTGCATTGCCTCGAAACAGATAAGGTTACATAGTAACTTAATTACGCACTAGAAAAAGTTGTACATTTTGGTCATTTAACAAGCTGGGGTCCCACCTGTTCCCCGTATTGAACTCCAATTTTTGGATTCAAAGTCCTGAGTGCTAACCGTTATACAATTAGGCCACTCACAGTATACTTTTACCTTTTCTTTTCCTTCGGTAAAATCCAATATGGCCCTCGAAGGGAGAAATGAGAAAAATAAGGAAAGGAAAATTAAGAGAATGGAAGGAGACTTGTACTGTAGATCACTTTCTTTAAGAAATTGCAGAAGAGCTTGGTATACAGGTTTGTGGCATAACTGTAATATGGTGATGATGCTAGCGGGAAAAAGGAACAGACAGTTAAAGTAGGCGGCGGAGGAAGAAAGAACGGTGTGCTTGGTGGCGAGAGCAACTGTACAGGAGATGCTTGAGGTCAGCGGTTTCGCCTGTGTCATCAGGACATACGGGGGAATCGGTGAGACGTAGTCGCTGTAGATGCGCAGGGCAACATACATGTTCAAGTCGCATTCTAATATTGGAGGTGAGATGTTACCGTGCAATCCTGAAGCTGGAGAACTAAGGGGTCGTGGTTAGATGCGTCTGAACGGCGGCGTAGTGTTTGCCTTTGATGGACTGTGAACGACTCCAGGCATCATTCCAGCGGCAATAGGCGTCACGCTGAAGGACCAGTAAGAAATCCGTGTAGGGCAGTTGGATGCCTTGAAAGGTGCCTTGGGTGAGTCCCCCTTGTACGAGGCGATCGGCGACTTCATCTTATCGAATTCCGACATGCCCTCTGATCAAAAGGAAGTGAATTTGCTGTCCGGCTATGGTACCGTTGTTCTCCAACGTCAGTATCTCGTAAAGATAACGGTGTATATCTCTGGTCCAGAAGGGGGATGAGAGTCTCTGCAGCACAATCTGCCCATCGGTTAAGACCAGCAGTTTGGGGAAGCCCCGAGAAAACCCATATTGCAAAGCGTCACCAATGGCCAGAACCTCCGCAATGTAGTTGGAAGCCTCCATAGCTAGGCGGTATCGAGCCAGACCATAAGCAGAAGGAGAGACCTATGCGTAACGTACTTCATCAGCACATTTAGAACCGTCGGTTTAGATCGTGGTGAAATCTGGCCATGAGCCCTGCAAGAAATGTGAGAGGGCGACGTTCACGTCAGGGCTCCGGATAATGTAATCAGGAAGATAATGCAGCTAAATATTCAGGAATTGTAACTCAAATGGATATTGAAACCCCGGAAGAGAGAGACTTTTCAAAATTAAGCGAAAAGCGTGGTATAGATCCCGAAAACCAAGCAAGAGTAAGGCAATCCTCGTACTGCAGGAGAATCTGTGTTGATATAGTTAGCAGCTTGATGGTGCAACGTACGCAATACTGGGTGGGCGTCCACAGAGAAACCTCGCAATAGAAAGCCCTGGGTTAAGAGGTGTAGACGGATCTCCGATGGTGGTTCTGAGGCATCAAACAAAAGCGCATTCGTCGGTGTAGAAAGCATAGCACCCAGTAAAAGTCGAAGAGCATGGTTCTGAGCCCTCCCGATGACAGATCCACGGTTTTCCCTCCCTTCTCTGGAGGAAGATGTCCTACAAAGTGAGGCAGTACTCTTCCGCCGCCTCTCTGCGCTGCCCGACCAGCACCTTCGCCACGCGGTCAACCGGACGTTACCCTCGCCACACCCACTTCACCTGCTGTTTTGGTACCTCGCTTGTCAGCACGACCTCTCCCTGACCGAGTTCCTCATTTTCCTCCAATTCATTCCACTCTGTATATTCCACAACGAGTACCTGTATCTCCGATTACTCATAATCCTTATACGCCATCTTGGGCGGTTACTTCATCGCCGTCTGCTCCCAATATTTTGCAGCTTATGGAGCAACTAATACAACTTAGAGTACCTCTATTATCTGCTTCTTCTTTTTCCTCTACGGCTCCTGTTCAACTTGAACTTCTCCGCGACTTCCTTACCAGTTTATTACAAAGCTCATAATCCAGCGATGACAACCCAAAATTACAGCATGCCTTCAAGCTTGTTGCAAAGGAATTGTCGTTCTCTACGTGCTAATTATAACTCTCTTGTGCAGGATCCCTTTGTACGCCACGTCTCCATTGCCCTGATGTCTGAGGGTGCTGGACTATGCTGGACTATGGAACTCCCATTGCTGAATTCAATGTCCTGAGTGCTAAACATTATCGAAACAGCGTACCTCTAACTTGGATTATTTCTAAGAATGTGCATTACACCATTCAAAATTTAAAAATGCTATATCTTAAGTAATCTGAAATCAAAAACCCTTTTTTACAAGATAGTTTCATTTAAATGGACACAATTGAACATGAATTAATTGAAAACAGATTAAATTATAGTGATTTTGTGAAGGTCTAGAAAAATTTAAACATTCCGGCACTAACAAAAAATTACGTCCCACCGAGAATCGACTCGGATTCCTGGATGAAAAGTCCTGAGTGCTAACAGTTAGGCAATGAGACCACACACAGCATTCTTCTAGCTTGAATTCTTTGTAAACCTGTGCTATGTGGGTTACACTATTCGAAATTGAAAAACGTTGAATTTGAAGAAATCTGAAGAAACAAAGTTTCAAAAAGATATTTTTACGGAAATTGACATAATTGAAAATTGATTAGATTATAGCGATTTAATGACGGAGTAGAAAAATGTTTAATGCTGGTATTTAAAAAAGTTTGGGTCCCACCGAGGATTGAACTCGGATCGCTGGATTCAGAGTCCAGAGTGCTAACCATTACACCATGGGACCTCACACGCCTAAATGCTCTATTTAAGAACTATTTAGCTGTATTATATGCATTGCTTTATTCATTAATGAGAAATGCTAAATCTGAAATAATCTGGAATCTAAAACTTTTTTCTACAATATAGTTTTGCGGAAATTTGAACTTTGAATGTGCATTGCCTCGAAACAGATAAGGTTACATAGTAACTTAATTACGCACTAGAAAAAGTTGTACATTTTGGTCATTTAACAAGCTGGGGTCCCACCTGTTCCCCGTATTGAACTCCAATTTTTGGATTCAAAGTCCTGAGTGCTAACCGTTATACAATTAGGCCACTCACAGTATACTTTTACCTTTTCTTTTCCTTCGGTAAAATCCAATATGGCCCTCGAAGGGAGAAATGAGAAAAATAAGGAAAGGAAAATTAAGAGAATGGAAGGAGACTTGTACTGTAGATCACTTTCTTTAAGAAATTGCAGAAGAGCTTGGTATACAGGTTTGTGGCATAACTGTAATATGGTGATGATGCTAGCGGGAAAAAGGAACAGACAGTTAAAGTAGGCGGCGGAGGAAGAAAGAACGGTGTGCTTGGTGGCGAGAGCAACTGTACAGGAGATGCTTGAGGTCAGCGGTTTCGCCTGTGTCATCAGGACATACGGGGGAATCGGTGAGACGTAGTCGCTGTAGATGCGCAGGGCAACATACATGTTCAAGTCGCATTCTAATATTGGAGGTGAGATGTTACCGTGCAATCCTGAAGCTGGAGAACTAAGGGGTCGTGGTTAGATGCGTCTGAACGGCGGCGTAGTGTTTGCCTTTGATGGACTGTGAACGACTCCAGGCATCATTCCAGCGGCAATAGGCGTCACGCTGAAGGACCAGTAAGAAATCCGTGTAGGGCAGTTGGATGCCTTGAAAGGTGCCTTGGGTGAGTCCCCCTTGTACGAGGCGATCGGCGACTTCATCTTATCGAATTCCGACATGCCCTCTGATCAAAAGGAAGTGAACTTGCTGTCCGGCTATGGTACCGTTGTTCTCCAACGTCAGTATCTCGTAAAGATAACGGTGTATATCTCTGGTCCAGAAAGGGGATGAGAGTCTCTGCAGCACAATCTGCCCATCGGTTAAGACCAGCAGTTTTTGGAAGCCCCGAGAAAACCCACATTGCAAAGCGTCACCAATGGCCAGAACCTCCGCAGTGTAGTTGGAAGCCTCCATAGGTAGGCGGTATCGAGCCAGACCATAAGCAGAAGGAGAGACCTATGCGTAACGTACTTCATCAGCACATTTAGAACCGTCGGTTTAGATTGTGGTGAAATCTGGCCATGAGCCCTGCAAGAAATGTGAGAGGGCGACGTTCACGTCAGGGCTCCGGATAATGTAATCAGGAAGATAATGCAGCTAAATATTCAGGAATTGTAACTCAAATGGATATTGAAACCCCGGAAGAGAGAGACTTTTCAAAATTAAGCGAAAAGCGTGGTATAGGTCCCGAAAACCAAGCAAGAGTAAGGGCAATCCTCGTACTGCAGGAGAATCTGTGTTGATATAGTTAGCAGCTTGATGGTGCAACGTACGCAATACTGGGTGGGCGTCCACAGAGAAAACTCGCAATAGAAAGCCCTGGGTTAAGAGGTGTAGACGGATCTCCGATGGTGGTTCTGAGGCATCAAACAAAAGCGCATTCGTCGGTGTAGAAAGCATAGCACCCAGTAAAAGTCGAAGAGCATGGTTCTGAGCCCTCCCGATGACAGTTCCACGGTTTTCCCTCCCTTCTCTGGAGGAAGATGTCCTACAAAGTGAGGCAGTACTCTTCCGCCGCCTCTCTGCGCTGCCCGACCAGCACCTTCGCCACGAGGTCAACCGGACGGTACCCTCGCCACACCCACTTCACCTGCTGTTTTGGTACCTCGCTTGTCAGCACGACCTCTCCCTGACCGAGTTCCTCATTTTCCTCCAATTCATTCCACTCTGTATATTCCACAACGAGTACCTGTATCTCCGATTACTCATAATCCTTATACGCCATCTTGGGCGGTTACTTCATCGCCGTCTGCTCCCAATATTTTGCAGCTTATGGAGCAACTAATACAACTTAGAGTACCTCTATTATCTGCTTCTTCTTTTTCCTCTACGGCTCCTGTTCAACTTGAACTTCTCCGCGACTTCCTTACCAGTTTATTACAAAGCTCATAATCCAGCGATGACAACCCAAAATTACAGCATGCCTTCAAGCTTGTTGCAAAGGAATTGTCGTTCTCTACGTGCTAATTATAACTCTCTTGTGCAGGATCCCTTTGTACGCCACGTCTCCATTGCCCTGATGTCTGAGGGTGCTGGACTATGCTGGACTATGGAACTCCCATTGCTGAATTCAATGTCCTGAGTGCTAAACATTATCGAAACAGCGTACCTCTAACTTGGATTATTTCTAAGAATGTGCATTACACCATTCAAAATTTAAAAATGCTATATCTTAAGTAATCTGAAATCAAAAACCCTTTTTTACAAGATAGTTTCATTTAAATGGACACAATTGAACATGAATTAATTGAAAACAGATTAAATTATAGTGATTTTGTGAAGGTCTAGAAAAATTTAAACATTCCGGCACTAACAAAAAATTACGTCCCACCGAGAATCGACTCGGATTCCTGGATTAAAAGTCCTGAGTGCTAACAGTTAGGCAATGAGACCACACACAGCATTCTTCTAGCTTGAATTCTTTGTAAACCTGTGCTATGTGGGTTACACTATTCGAAATTGAAAAACGTTGAATTTGAAGAAATCTGAAGAAACAAAGTTTCAAAAAGATATTTTTACGGAAATTGACATAATTGAAAATTGATTAGATTATAGCGATTTAATGACGGAGTAGAAAAATGTTTAATGCTGGTATTTAAAAAAGTTTGGGTCCCACCGAGGATTGAACTCGGATCGCTGGATTCAGAGTCCAGAGTGCTAACCATTACACCATGGGACCTCACACGCCTAAATGCTCTATTTAAGAACTATTTAGCTGTATTATATGCATTGCTTTATTCATTAATGAGAAATGCTAAATCTGAAATAATCTGGAATCTAAAACTTTTTTCTACAATATAGTTTTGCGGAAATTTGAACTTTGAATGTGCATTGCCTCGAAACAGATAAGGTTACATAGTAACTTAATTACGCACTAGAAAAAGTTGTACATTTTGGTCATTTAACAAGCTGGGGTCCCACCTGTTCCCCGTATTGAACTCCAATTTTTGGATTCAAAGTCCTGAGTGCTAACCGTTATACAATTAGGCCACTCACAGTATACTTTTACCTTTTCTTTTCCTTCGGTAAAATCCAATATGGCCCTCGAAGGGAGAAATGAGAAAAATAAGGAAAGGAAAATTAAGAGAATGGAAGGAGACTTGTACTGTAGATCACTTTCTTTAAGAAATTGCAGAAGAGCTTGGTATACAGGTTTGTGGCATAACTGTAATATGGTGATGATGCTAGCGGGAAAAAGGAACAGACAGTTAAAGTAGGCGGCGGAGGAAGAAAGAACGGTGTGCTTGGTGGCGAGAGCAACTGTACAGGAGATGCTTGAGGTCAGCGGTTTCGCCTGTGTCATCAGGACATACGGGGGAATCGGTGAGACGTAGTCGCTGTAGATGCGCAGGGCAACATACATGTTCAAGTCGCATTCTAATATTGGAGGTGAGATGTTACCGTGCAATCCTGAAGCTGGAGAACTAAGGGGTCGTGGTTAGATGCGTCTGAACGGCGGCGTAGTGTTTGCCTTTGATGGACTGTGAACGACTCCAGGCATCATTCCAGCGGCAATAGGCGTCACGCTGAAGGACCAGTAAGAAATCCGTGTAGGGCAGTTGGATGCCTTGAAAGGTGCCTTGGGTGAGTCCCCCTTGTACGAGGCGATCGGCGACTTCATCTTATCGAATTCCGACATGCCCTCTGATCAAAAGGAAGTGAATTTGCTGTCCGGCTATGGTACCGTTGTTCTCCAACGTCAGTATCTCGTAAAGATAACGGTGTATATCTCTGGTCCAGAAGGGGGATGAGAGTCTCTGCAGCACAATCTGCCCATCGGTTAAGACCAGCAGTTTGGGGAAGCCCCGAGAAAACCCATATTGCAAAGTGTCACCAATGGCCAGAACCTCCGCAGTGTAGTTGGAAGCCTCCATAGGTAGGCGGTATCGAGCCAGACTATAAGCAGAAGGAGAGACCTATGCGTAACGTACTTCATCAGCACATTTAGAACCGTCGGTTTAGATCGTGGTGAAATCTGGCCATGAGCCCTGCAAGAAATGTGAGAGGGCGACGTTCACGTCAGGGCTCCGGATAATGTAATCAGGAAGATAATGCAGCTAAATATTCAGGAATTGTAACTCAAATGGATATTGAAACCCCGGAAGAGAGAGACTTTTCAAAATTAAGCGAAAAGCGTGGTATAGATCCCGAAAACCAAGCAAGAGTAAGGCAATCCTCGTACTGCAGGAGAATCTGTGTTGATATAGTTAGCAGCTTGATGGTGCAACGTACGCAATACTGGGTGGGCGTCCACAGAGAAAACTCGCAATAGAAAGCCCTGGGTTAAGAGGTGTAGACGGATCTCCGATGGTGGTTCTGAGGCATCAAACAAAAGCGCATTCGTCGGTGTAGAAAGCATAGCACCCAGTAAAAGTCGAAGAGCATGGTTCTGAGCCCTCCCGATGACAGATCCACGGTTTTCCCTCCCTTCTCTGGAGGAAGATGTCCTACAAAGTGAGGCAGTACTCTTCCGCCGCCTCTCTGCGCTGCCCGACCAGCACCTTCGCCACGAGGTCAACCGGACGTTACCCTCGCCACACCCACTTCACCTGCTGTTTTGGTACCTCGCTTGTCAGCACGACCTCTCCCTGACCGAGTTCCTCATTTTCCTCCAATTCATTCCACTCTGTATATTCCACAACGAGTACCTGTATCTCCGATTACTCATAATCCTTATACGCCATCTTGGGCGGTTACTTCATCGCCGTCTGCTCCCAATATTTTGCAGCTTGTGGAGCAACTAATACAACTTAGAGTACCTCTATTATCTGCTTCTTCTTTTTCCTCTACGGCTCCTGTTCAACTTGAACTTCTCCGCGACTTCCTTACCAGTTTATTACAAAGCTCATAATCCAGCGATGACAACCCAAAATTACAGCATGCCTTCAAGCTTGTTGCAAAGGAATTGTCGTTCTCTACGTGCTAATTATAACTCTCTTGTGCAGGATCCCTTTGTACGCCACGTCTCCATTGCCCTGATGTCTGAGGGTGCTGGACTATGGAACTCCCATTGCTGAATTCAATGTCCTGAGTGCTAAACATTATCGAAACAGCGTACCTCTAACTTGGATTATTTCTAAGAATGTGCATTACACCATTCAAAATTTAAAAATGCTATATCTTAAGTAATCTGAAATCAAAAACCCTTTTTTACAAGATAGTTTCATTTAAATGGACACAATTGAACATGAATTAATTGAAAACAGATTAAATTATAGTGATTTTGTGAAGGTCTAGAAAAATTTAAACATTCCGGCACTAACAAAAAATTACGTCCCACCGAGAATCGAACTCGGATTCCTGGATTAAAAGTCCTGAGTGCTAACAGTTAGGCAATGAGACCACACACAGCATTCTTCTAGCTTGAATTCTTTGTAAACCTGTGCTATGTGGGTTACACTATTCGAAATTGAAAAATGTTGAATTTGAAGAAATCTGAAGAAACAAAGTTTCAAAAAGATATTTTTACGGAAATTGACATAATTGAAAATTGATTAGATTATAGCGATTTAATGACGGAGTAGAAAAATGTTTAATGCTGGTATTTAAAAAAGTTTGGGTCCCACCGAGGATTGAACTCGGATCGCTGGATTCAGAGTCCAGAGTGCTAACCATTACACCATGGGACCTCACACGCCTAAATGCTCTATTTAAGAACTATTTAGCTGTATTATATGCATTGCTTTATTCATTAATGAGAAATGCTAAATCTGAAATAATCTGGAATCTAAAACTTTTTTCTACAATATAGTTTTGCGGAAATTTGAACTTTGAATGTGCATTGCCTCGAAACAGATAAGGTTACATAGTAACTTAATTACGCACTAGAAAAAGTTGTACATTTTGGTCATTTAACAAGCTGGGGTCCCACCTGTTCCCCGTATTGAACTCCAATTTTTGGATTCAAAGTCCTGAGTGCTAACCGTTATACAATTAGGCCACTCACAGTATACTTTTACCTTTTCTTTTCCTTCGGTAAAATCCAATATGGCCCTCGAAGGGAGAAATGAGAAAAATAAGGAAAGGAAAATTAAGAGAATGGAAGGAGACTTGTACTGTAGATCACTTTCTTTAAGAAATTGCAGAAGAGCTTGGTATACAGGTTTGTGGCATAACTGTAATATGGTGATGATGCTAGCGGGAAAAAGGAACAGACAGTTAAAGTAGGCGGTGGAGGAAGAAAGAACGGTGTGCTTGGTGGCGAGAGCAACTGTACAGGAGATGCTTGAGGTCAGCGGTTTCGCCTGTGTCATCAGGACATACGGGGGAATCGGTGAGACGTAGTCGCTGTAGATGCGCAGGGCAACATACATGTTCAAGTCGCATTCTAATATTGGAGGTGAGATGTTACCGTGCAATCCTGAAGCTGGAGAACTAAGGGGTCGTGGTTAGATGCGTCTGAACGGCGGCGTAGTGTTTGCCTTTGATGGACTGTGAACGACTCCAGGCATCATTCCAGCGGCAATAGGCGTCACGCTGAAGGACCAGTAAGAAATCCGTGTAGGGCAGTTGGATGCCTTGAAAGGTGCCTTGGGTGAGTCCCCCTTGTACGAGGCGATCGGCGACTTCATCTTATCGAATTCCGACATGCCCTCTGATCAAAAGGAAGTGAATTTGCTGTCCGGCTATGGTACCGTTGTTCTCCAACGTCAGTATCTCGTAAAGATAACGGTGTATATCTCTGGTCCAGAAGGGGGATGAGAGTCTCTGCAGCACAATCTGCCCATCGGTTAAGACCAGCAGTTTGGGGAAGCCCCGAGAAAACCCATATTGCAAAGTGTCACCAATGGCCAGAACCTCCGCAGTGTAGTTGGAAGCCTCCATAGGTAGGCGGTATCGAGCCAGACTATAAGCAGAAGGAGAGACCTATGCGTAACGTACTTCATCAGCACATTTAGAACCGTCGGTTTAGATCGTGGTGAAATCTGGCCATGAGCCCTGCAAGAAATGTGAGAGGGCGACGTTCACGTCAGGGCTCCGGATAATGTAATCAGGAAGATAATGCAGCTAAATATTCAGGAATTGTAACTCAAATGGATATTGAAACCCCGGAAGAGAGAGACTTTTCAAAATTAAGCGAAAAGCGTGGTATAGATCCCGAAAACCAAGCAAGAGTAAGGCAATCCTCGTACTGCAGGAGAATCTGTGTTGATATAGTTAGCAGCTTGATGGTGCAACGTACGCAATACTGGGTGGGCGTCCACAGAGAAAACTCGCAATAGAAAGCCCTGGGTTAAGAGGTGTAGACGGATCTCCGATGGTGGTTCTGAGGCATCAAACAAAAGCGCATTCGTCGGTGTAGAAAGCATAGCACCCAGTAAAAGTCGAAGAGCATGGTTCTGAGCCCTCCCGATGACAGATCCACGGTTTTCCCTCCCTTCTCTGGAGGAAGATGTCCTACAAAGTGAGGCAGTACTCTTCCGCCGCCTCTCTGCGCTGCCCGACCAGCACCTTCGCCACGAGGTCAACCGGACGTTACCCTCGCCACACCCACTTCACCTGCTGTTTTGGTACCTCGCTTGTCAGCACGACCTCTCCCTGACCGAGTTCCTCATTTTCCTCCAATTCATTCCACTCTGTATATTCCACAACGAGTACCTGTATCTCCGATTACTCATAATCCTTATACGCCATCTTGGGCGGTTACTTCATCGCCGTCTGCTCCCAATATTTTGCAGCTTGTGGAGCAACTAATACAACTTAGAGTACCTCTATTATCTGCTTCTTCTTTTTCCTCTACGGCTCCTGTTCAACTTGAACTTCTCCGCGACTTCCTTACCAGTTTATTACAAAGCTCATAATCCAGCGATGACAACCCAAAATTACAGCATGCCTTCAAGCTTGTTGCAAAGGAATTGTCGTTCTCTACGTGCTAATTATAACTCTCTTGTGCAGGATCCCTTTGTACGCCACGTCTCCATTGCCCTGATGTCTGAGGGTGCTGGACTATGGAACTCCCATTGCTGAATTCAATGTCCTGAGTGCTAAACATTATCGAAACAGCGTACCTCTAACTTGGATTATTTCTAAGAATGTGCATTACACCATTCAAAATTTAAAAATGCTATATCTTAAGTAATCTGAAATCAAAAACCCTTTTTTACAAGATAGTTTCATTTAAATGGACACAATTGAACATGAATTAATTGAAAACAGATTAAATTATAGTGATTTTGTGAAGGTCTAGAAAAATTTAAACATTCCGGCACTAACAAAAAATTACGTCCCACCGAGAATCGAACTCGGATTCCTGGATTAAAAGTCCTGAGTGCTAACAGTTAGGCAATGAGACCACACACAGCATTCTTCTAGCTTGAATTCTTTGTAAACCTGTGCTATGTGGGTTACACTATTCGAAATTGAAAAATGTTGAATTTGAAGAAATCTGAAGAAACAAAGTTTCAAAAAGATATTTTTACGGAAATTGACATAATTGAAAATTGATTAGATTATAGCGATTTAATGACGGAGTAGAAAAATGTTTAATGCTGGTATTTAAAAAAGTTTGGGTCCCACCGAGGATTGAACTCGGATCGCTGGATTCAGAGTCCAGAGTGCTAACCATTACACCATGGGACCTCACACGCCTAAATGCTCTATTTAAGAACTATTTAGCTGTATTATATGCATTGCTTTATTCATTAATGAGAAATGCTAAATCTGAAATAATCTGGAATCTAAAACTTTTTTCTACAATATAGTTTTGCGGAAATTTGAACTTTGAATGTGCATTGCCTCGAAACAGATAAGGTTACATAGTAACTTAATTACGCACTAGAAAAAGTTGTACATTTTGGTCATTTAACAAGCTGGGGTCCCACCTGTTCCCCGTATTGAACTCCAATTTTTGGATTCAAAGTCCTGAGTGCTAACCGTTATACAATTAGGCCACTCACAGTATACTTTTACCTTTTCTTTTCCTTCGGTAAAATCCAATATGGCCCTCGAAGGGAGAAATGAGAAAAATAAGGAAAGGAAAATTAAGAGAATGGAAGGAGACTTGTACTGTAGATCACTTTCTTTAAGAAATTGCAGAAGAGCTTGGTATACAGGTTTGTGGCATAACTGTAATATGGTGATGATGCTAGCGGGAAAAAGGAACAGACAGTTAAAGTAGGCGGTGGAGGAAGAAAGAACGGTGTGCTTGGTGGCGAGAGCAACTGTACAGGAGATGCTTGAGGTCAGCGGTTTCGCCTGTGTCATCAGGACATACGGGGGAATCGGTGAGACGTAGTCGCTGTAGATGCGCAGGGCAACATACATGTTCAAGTCGCATTCTAATATTGGAGGTGAGATGTTACCGTGCAATCCTGAAGCTGGAGAACTAAGGGGTCGTGGTTAGATGCGTCTGAACGGCGGCGTAGTGTTTGCCTTTGATGGACTGTGAACGACTCCAGGCATCATTCCAGCGGCAATAGGCGTCACGCTGAAGGACCAGTAAGAAATCCGTGTAGGGCAGTTGGATGCCTTGAAAGGTGCCTTGGGTGAGTCCCCCTTGTACGAGGCGATCGGCGACTTCATCTTATCGAATTCCGACATGCCCTCTGATCAAAAGGAAGTGAATTTGCTGTCCGGCTATGGTACCGTTGTTCTCCAACGTCAGTATCTCGTAAAGATAACGGTGTATATCTCTGGTCCAGAAGGGGGATGAGAGTCTCTGCAGCACAATCTGCCCATCGGTTAAGACCAGCAGTTTGGGGAAGCCCCGAGAAAACCCATATTGCAAAGCGTCACCAATGGCCAGAACCTCCGCAGTGTAGTTGGAAGCCTCCATAGGTAGGCGGTATCGAGCCAGACCATAAGCAGAAGGAGAGACCTATGCGTAACGTACTTCATCAGCACATTTAGAACCGTCGGTTTAGATCGTGGTGAAATCTGGCCATGAGCCCTGCAAGAAATGTGAGAGGGCGACGTTCACGTCAGGGCTCCGGATAATGTAATCAGGAAGATAATGCAGCTAAATATTCAGGAATTGTAACTCAAATGGATATTGAAACCCCGGAAGAGAGAGATTTTTCAAAATTAAGCGAAAAGCGTGGTATAGATCCCGAAAACCAAGCAAGAGTAAGGCAATCCTCGTAATGCAGGAGAATCTGTGTTGATATAGTTAGCAGCTTGATGGTGCAACGTACGCAATACTGGGTGGGCGTCCACAGAGAAAACTCGCAATAGAAAGCCCTGGGTTAAGAGGTGTAGACGGATCTCCGATGGTGGTTCTGAGGCATCAAACAAAAGCGCATTCGTCGGTGTAGAAAGCATAGCACCCAGTAAAAGTCGAAGAGCATGGTTCTGAGCCCTCCCGATGACAGATCCACGGTTTTCCCTCCCTTCTCTGGAGGAAGATGTCCTACAAAGTGAGGCAGTACTCTTCCGCCGCCTCTCTGCGCTGCCCGACCAGCACCTTCGCCACGAGGTCAACCGGACGTTACCCTCGCCACACCCACTTCACCTGCTGTTTTGGTACCTCGCTTGTCAGCACGACCTCTCCCTGACCGAGTTCCTCATTTTCCTCCAATTCATTCCACTCTGTATATTCCACAACGAGTACCTGTATCTCCGATTACTCATAATCCTTATACGCCATCTTGGGCGGTTACTTCATCGCCGTCTGCTCCCAATATTTTGCAGCTTATGGAGCAACTAATACAACTTAGAGTACCTCTGTTATCTGCTTCTTCTTTTTCCTCTACGGCTCCTGTTCAACTTGAACTTCTCCGCGACTTCCTTACCAGTTTATTACAAAGCTCATAATCCAGCGATGACAACCCAAAATTACAGCATGCCTTCAAGCTTGTTGCAAAGGAATTGTCGTTCTCTACGTGCTAATTATAACTCTCTTGTGCAGGATCCCTTTGTACGCCACGTCTCCATTGCCCTGATGTCTGAGGGTGCTGGACTATGGAACTCCCATTGCTGAATTCAATGTCCTGAGTGCTAAACATTATCGAAACAGCGTACCTCTAACTTGGATTATTTCTAAGAATGTGCATTACACCATTCAAAATTTAAAAATGCTATATCTTAAGTAATCTGAAATCAAAAACCCTTTTTTACAAGATAGTTTCATTTAAATGGACACAATTGAACATGAATTAATTGAAAACAGATTAAATTATAGTGATTTTGTGAAGGTCTAGAAAAATTTAAACATTCCGGCACTAACAAAAAATTACGTCCCACCGAGAATCGAACTCGGATTCCTGGATTAAAAGTCCTGAGTGCTAACAGTTAGGCAATGAGACCACACACAGCATTCTTCTAGCTTGAATTCTTTGTAAACCTGTGCTATGTGGGTTACACTATTCGAAATTGAAAAATGTTGAATTTGAAGAAATCTGAAGAAACAAAGTTTCAAAAAGATATTTTTACGGAAATTGACATAATTGAAAATTGATTAGATTATAGCGATTTAATGACGGAGTAGAAAAATGTTTAATGCTGGTATTTAAAAAAGTTTGGGTCCCACCGAGGATTGAACTCGGATCGCTGGATTCAGAGTCCAGAGTGCTAACCATTACACCATGGGACCTCACACGCCTAAATGCTCTATTTAAGAACTATTTAGCTGTATTATATGCATTGCTTTATTCATTAATGAGAAATGCTAAATCTGAAATAATCTGGAATCTAAAACTTTTTTCTACAATATAGTTTTGCGGAAATTTGAACTTTGAATGTGCATTGCCTCGAAACAGATAAGGTTACATAGTAACTTAATTACGCACTAGAAAAAGTTGTACATTTTGGTCATTTAACAAGCTGGGGTCCCACCTGTTCCCCGTATTGAACTCCAATTTTTGGATTCAAAGTCCTGAGTGCTAACCGTTATACAATTAGGCCACTCACAGTATACTTTTACCTTTTCTTTTCCTTCGGTAAAATCCAATATGGCCCTCGAAGGGAGAAATGAGAAAAATAAGGAAAGGAAAATTAAGAGAATGGAAGGAGACTTGTACTGTAGATCACTTTCTTTAAGAAATTGCAGAAGAGCTTGGTATACAGGTTTGTGGCATAACTGTAATATGGTGATGATGCTAGCGGGAAAAAGGAACAGACAGTTAAAGTAGGCGGCGGAGGAAGAAAGAACGGTGTGCTTGGTGGCGAGAGCAACTGTACAGGAGATGCTTGAGGTCAGCGGTTTCGCCTGTGTCATCAGGACATACGGGGGAATCGGTGAGACGTAGTCGCTGTAGATGCGCAGGGCAACATACATGTTCAAGTCGCATTCTAATATTGGAGGTGAGATGTTACCGTGCAATCCTGAAGCTGGAGAACTAAGGGGTCGTGGTTAGATGCGTCTGAACGGCGGCGTAGTGTTTGCCTTTGATGGACTGTGAACGACTCCAGGCATCATTCCAGCGGCAATAGGCGTCACGCTGAAGGACCAGTAAGAAATCCGTGTAGGGCAGTTGGATGCCTTGAAAGGTGCCTTGGGTGAGTCCCCCTTGTACGAGGCGATCGGCGACTTCATCTTATCGAATTCCGACATGCCCTCTGATCAAAAGGAAGTGAATTTGCTGTCCGGCTATGGTACCGTTGTTCTCCAACGTCAGTATCTCGTAAAGATAACGGTGTATATCTCTGGTCCAGAAGGGGGATGAGAGTCTCTGCAGCACAATCTGCCCATCGGTTAAGACCAGCAGTTTGGGGAAGCCCCGAGAAAACCCATATTGCAAAGCGTCACCAATGGCCAGAACCTCCGCAGTGTAGTTGGAAGCCTCCATAGCTAGGCGGTATCGAGCCAGACCATAAGCAGAAGGAGAGACCTATGCGTAACGTACTTCATCAGCACATTTAGAACCGTCGGTTTAGATCGTGGTGAAATCTGGCCATGAGCCCTGCAAGAAATGTGAGAGGGCGACGTTCACGTCAGGGCTCCGGATAATGTAATCAGGAAGATAATGCAGCTAAATATTCAGGAATTGTAACTCAAATGGATATTGAAACCCCGGAAGAGAGAGACTTTTCAAAATTAAGCGAAAAGCGTGGTATAGGGCAATCCTCGTACTGCAGGAGAATCTGTGTTGATATAGTTAGCAGCTTGATGGTGCAACGTACGCAATACTGGGTGGGCGTCCACAGAGAAAACTCGCAATAGAAAGCCCTGGGTTAAGAGGTGTAGACGGATCTCCGATGGTGGTTCTGAGGCATCAAACAAAAGCTCGCAATAGAAAGCCCTGGGTTAAGAGGTGTAGACGGATCTCCGATGGTGGTTCTGAGGCATCAAACAAAAGCGCATTCGTCGGTGTAAAATGAAATGTGTAGTGTTTAACGCCCGCTTTTACTACATACGGCACCGCAGGCGGTGACACTGATGATACATGAGATGAAGATGGAGCACCGGTGGAATGAAATGGCAGGGGAAACCGGAGGTCCCGGAGAAAACCCGCCCCAACGCCGTGTTGTCCACCACAAATCTCACTTTGCGGTCGCCTGGGATCGAACCCGGGCCGCCTTGGTGAGAGCCAAGCGGTCTAACCACCGAGCCACGGCATGGCCTCGTCGGTGTAGAAAGCATAGCACCCAGTAAAAGTCGAAGAGCATGGTTCTGAGCCCTCCCGATGACAGATCCACGGTTTTCCCTCCCTTCTCTGGAGGAAGATGTCCTACAAAGTGAGGCAGTACTCTTCCGCCGCCTCTCTGCGCTGCCCGACCAGCACCTTCGCCACGCGGTCAACCGGACGTTACCCTCGCCACACCCACTTCACCTGCTGTTTTGGTACCTCGCTTGTCAGCACGACCTCTCCCTGACCGAGTTCCTCATTTTCCTCCAATTCATTCCACTCTGTATATTCCACAACGAGTACCTGTATCTCCGATTACTCATAATCCTTATACGCCATCTTGGGCGGTTACTTCATCGCCGTCTGCTCCCAATATTTTGCAGCTTATGGAGCAACTAATACAACTTAGAGTACCTCTATTATCTGCTTCTTCTTTTTCCTCTACGGCTCCTGTTCAACTTGAACTTCTCCGCGACTTCCTTACCAGTTTATTACAAAGCTCATAATCCAGCGATGACAACCCAAAATTACAGCATGCCTTCAAGCTTGTTGCAAAGGAATTGTCGTTCTCTACGTGCTAATTATAAATCTCTTGTGCAGGATCCCTTTGTACGCCACGTCTCCATTGCCCTGATGTCTGAGGGTGCTGGACTATGCTGGACTATGGAACTCCCATTGCTGAATTCAATGTCCTGAGTGCTAAACATTATCGAAACAGCGTACCTCTAACTTGGATTATTTCTAAGAATGTGCATTACACCATTCAAAATTTAAAAATGCTATATCTTAAGTAATCTGAAATCAAAAACCCTTTTTTACAAGATAGTTTCATTTAAATGGACACAATTGAACATGAATTAATTGAAAACAGATTAAATTATAGTGATTTTGTGAAGGTCTAGAAAAATTTAAACATTCCGGCACTAACAAAAAATTACGTCCCACCGAGAATCGAACTCGGATTCCTGGATTAAAAGTCCTGAGTGCTAACAGTTAGGCAATGAGACCACACACAGCATTCTTCTAGCTTGAATTCTTTGTAAACCTGTGCTATGTGGGTTACACTATTCGAAATTGAAAAATGTTGAATTTGAAGAAATCTGAAGAAACAAAGTTTCAAAAAGATATTTTTACGGAAATTGACATAATTGAAAATTGATTAGATTATAGCGATTTAATGACGGAGTAGAAAAATGTTTAATGCTGGTATTTAAAAAAGTTTGGGTCCCACCGAGGATTGAACTCGGATCGCTGGATTCAGAGTCCAGAGTGCTAACCATTACACCATGGGACCTCACACGCCTAAATGCTCTATTTAAGAATTATTTAGCTGTATTATATGCATTGCTTTATTCATTAATGAGAAATGCTAAATCTGAAATAATCTGGAATCTAAAACTTTTTTCTACAATATAGTTTTGCGGAAATTTGAACTTTGAATGTGCATTGCCTCGAAACAGATAAGGTTACATAGTAACTTAATTACGCACTAGAAAAAGTTGTACATTTTGGTCATTTAACAAGCTGGGGTCCCACCTGTTCCCCGTATTGAACTCCAATTTTTGGATTCAAAGTCCTGAGTGCTAACCGTTATACAATTAGGCCACTCACAGTATACTTTTACCTTTTCTTTTCCTTCGGTAAAATCCAATATGGCCCTCGAAGGGAGAAATGAGAAAAATAAGGAAAGGAAAATTAAGAGAATGGAAGGAGACTTGTACTGTAGATCACTTTCTTTAAGAAATTGCAGAAGAGCTTGGTATACAGGTTTGTGGCATAACTGTAATATGGTGATGATGCTAGCGGGAAAAAGGAACAGACAGTTAAAGTAGGCGGCGGAGGAAGAAAGAACGGTGTGCTTGGTGGCGAGAGCAACTGTACAGGAGATGCTTGAGGTCAGCGGTTTCGCCTGTGTCATCAGGACATACGGGGGAATCGGTGAGACGTAGTCGCTGTAGATGCGCAGGGCAACATACATGTTCAAGTCGCATTCTAATATTGGAGGTGAGATGTTACCGTGCAATCCTGAAGCTGGAGAACTAAGGGGTCGTGGTTAGATGCGTCTGAACGGCGGCGTAGTGTTTGCCTTTGATGGACTGTGAACGACTCCAGGCATCATTCCAGCGGCAATAGGCGTCACGCTGAAGGACCAGTAAGAAATCCGTGTAGGGCAGTTGGATGCCTTGAAAGGTGCCTTGGGTGAGTCCCCCTTGTACGAGGCGATCGGCGACTTCATCTTATCGAATTCCGACATGCCCTCTGATCAAAAGGAAGTGAATTTGCTGTCCGGCTATGGTACCGTTGTTCTCCAACGTCAGTATCTCGTAAAGATAACGGTGTATATCTCTGGTCCAGAAGGGGGATGAGAGTCTCTGCAGCACAATCTGCCCATCGGTTAAGACCAGCAGTTTGGGGAAGCCCCGAGAAAACCCATATTGCAAAGCGTCACCAATGGCCAGAACCTCCGCAGTGTAGTTGGAAGCCTCCATAGCTAGGCGGTATCGAGCCAGACCATAAGCAGAAGGAGAGACCTATGCGTAACGTACTTCATCAGCACATTTAGAACCGTCGGTTTAGATCGTGGTGAAATCTGGCCATGAGCCCTGCAAGAAATGTGAGAGGGCGACGTTCACGTCAGGGCTCCGGATAATGTAATCAGGAAGATAATGCAGCTAAATATTCAGGAATTGTAACTCAAATGGATATTGAAACCCCGGAAGAGAGAGACTTTTCAAAATTAAGCGAAAAGCGTGGTATAGATCCCGAAAACCAAGCAAGAGTAAGGGCAATCCTCGTACTGCAGGAGAATCTGTGTTGATATAGTTAGCAGCTTGATGGTGCAACGTACGCAATACTGGGTGGGCGTCCACAGAGAAAACTCGCAATAGAAAGCCCTGGGTTAAGAGGTGTAGACGGATCTCCGATGGTGGTTCTGAGGCATCAAACAAAAGCGCATTCGTCGGTGTAAAATGAAATGTGTAGTGTTTAACGCCCGCTTTTACTACATACGGCACCGCAGGCGGTGACACTGATGATACATGAGATGAAGATGGAGCACCGGTGGAATGAAATGGCGGGGGAAACCGGAGGTCCCGGAGAAAACCCGCCCCAACGCCGTGTTGTCCACCACAAATCTCACTTTGCGGTCGCCTGGGATCGAACCCGGGCCGCCTTGGTGAGAGCCAAGCGGTCTAACCACCGAGCCACGGCATGGCCTCGTCGGTGTAGGAAGCATAGCACCCAGTAAAAGTCGAAGAGCACGGTTCTGAGCCCTCCCGATGACAGATCCACGGTTTTCCCTCCCTTCTCTGGAGGAAGATGTCCTACAAAGTGAGGCAGTACTCTTCCGCCGCCTCTCTGCGCTGCCCGACCAGCACCTTCGCCACGAGGTCATCCGGACGTTACCCTCGCCACACCCACTTCACCTGCTGTTTTGGTACCTCGTTTGTCAGCACGACATCTCCCTGACCGAGTTCCTCATTTTCCTCCAATTCATTCCACTCTGTATATTCCACAACGAGTACCTGTATCTCCGATTACTCATAATCCTTATCCGCCATCTTGGGCGGTTACTTCATCGCCGTCTGCTCCCAATATTTTGCAACTTGTGGAATAATTAATACAACTTATAGTACCTCTATTATCTGCTTCTTCTTTTTCCTCTACGGCCCCTGTTCAACTTGAACTTCTCCGCGACTTCCTTACCAGTTTATTACAAAGCTCATAATCCAGCGATGACAACCCAAAATTACAGCATGCCTTCAAGCTTGTTGCAAAGGAATTGTCGTTCTCTACGTGCTAATTATAACTCTCTTGTGCAGGATCCCTTTGTACGCCACGTCTCCATTGCCCTGATGTCTGAGGGTGCTGGACTATGCTGGACTATGGAACTCCCATTGCTGAATTCAATGTCCTGAGTGCTAAACATTATCGAAACAGCGTACCTCTAACTTGGATTATTTCTAAGAATGTGCATTACACCATTCAAAATTTAAAAATGCTATATCTTAAGTAACCTGAAATCAAAAACCCTTTTTGACAAGATAGTTTCATTTAAATGGACACAATTGAACATGAATTAATTGAAAACAGATTAAATTATAGTGATTTTGTGAAGGTCTAGAAAAATTTAAACATTCCGGCACTAACAAAAAATTACGTCCCACCGAGAATCGACGCGGATTCCTGGATTAAAAGTCCTGAGTGCTAACAGTTAGGCAATGAGACCACACACAGCATTCTTCTAGCTTGAATTCTTTGTAAACCTGTGCTATGTGGGTTACACTATTCGAAATTGAAAAACGTTGAATTTGAAGAAATCTGAAGAAACAAAGTTTCAAAAAGATATTTTTACGGAAATTGACATAATTGAAAATTGATTAGATTATAGCGATTTAATGACGGAGTAGAAAAATGTTTAATGCTGGTATTTAAAAAAGTTTGGGTCCCACCAAGGATTGAACTCGGATCGCTGGATTCAGAGTCCAGAGTGCTAACCATTACACCATGGGACCTCACACGCCTAAATGCTCTATTTAAGAACTATTTAGCTGTATTATATGCACTGCTTTATTCATTAATGAGAAATGCTAAATCTGAAATAATCTGGAATCTAAAACTTTTTTCTACAATATAGTTTTGCGGAAATTTGAACTTTGAATGTGCATTGCCTCGAAACAGATAAGGTTACATAGTAACTTAATTACGCACTAGAAAAAGTTGTACATTTTGGTCATTTAACAAGCTGGGGTCCCACCTGTTCCCCGTATTGAACTCCAATTTTTCGATTCAAAGTCCTGAGTGCTAACCGTTATACAATTAGGCCACTCACAGCATACTTTTACCGTTTCTTTTCCTTCGGTAAAATCCAATATGGCCATCGGAAGGGGGATGAGAGTCTCTGCAGCACAATCTGCCCATCGGTTAAGACCAGCAGTTTGGGGAAGCCCTGAGCAATCCTATATTGCAAAGCACACGAATGGTCAGAATCTCCGCAGTGTAGTTGAAATCCTCCTTAGGTAGGCGGTATGGAGCCAGGGCATTCGCAGAAGGACAGACGTATGCATAACGTACTCCATCAGCACATCTAGAACCGTCGTTATAGATCGTGGTGAAATCTGGCTATTTGACCTGCAAGAAGTGAGAGAGGGCCACGTTCACGTCAGGGCTCCGGATGATGTAATCAGGAAGATAATGCACGGAAATATTCAGGAAATGTAACTCAAATGGATATTGAAACCCCGGAAGAGAGACGCTTTTCAAAATTAAGGGAAAAGGTTGATATAGATCCCGAAAACCCAGTAACAGTAAGAGCAATCGTCGTACAGCAGGAAAATACGCGTTGAGATAATCAGCAGCGAGATAGTGCAACGTCCGCGATACTGGGTGGGTATCCACATAGAAAACTCGCAATAGAAAGCGCAGAGTTAAGAGGTGTCGGCGGACCTCCAATGGTGGTTCTGAGGCCTCAAACAGAAGCGCATTTTTCGTTGTAGAAGGTATAGCACCCTGAAAAAGTCGAAGAGCACGGTACTGAGCGATATCTAACTTGCGCAAGACCGATGTGAGAGCAGAGCCAAAGAAGATACAGCCATAGTCCAGCACCGACCGTATCGAACTATCTTGGTAAAAATAAATTTATTTAGATTACTTCAGATTCAGAATTTTTCAATTTTGAATTGTGTAACGCACATAGCACAGGTTTAAAAATAATTCAAGTTGGAAGTGCGTTGCTGTGTGACTGCGGAGCATGTAACATCGCTCCACCGTGACTACTTGTTTACCTTTTGTAGAAAGGGGCAAATTGCCGGCCTAACTCGGCATCAAATTTCTTTGTGTTTTCACGTGCTAGCTTTCTATTCGTGAAGTGTTAGAACTTAGTGCGCTATGGCTGACTCCCCTAATACGGGGCAGCTTATCTATTCTGCAATGCAGACATGTTACCAACAAGAAGATGAACTTTCTTCTTCCGCATCACTGCGGCAATCTCTACAGGCTATTCACTGTGAACCAGCCCAAGCCTCACTCTGTCCTACGACTTCTGCTGTGAGTGAAAATGTTGAACGTGCATCTTAGCGTTAGCAGACTTCAGGAGAATCCGTTGCTCCATTAGACCCCGACACTGATTTCGACTCAAGCGATTGGGAACTTGCCAGTAGACACCTCGGACGACGGCCCTCTTCAGTCTTCGACGGTGAGGTCCTCTACACTCACTCTTCCTTCCCCGTCGCTTTCTACTACAACACCTTGTACACCTGGCGTCTCTACACAACGTAGCCATTCCAGTCGTTATAGCAGCGCAGATCCCGGACATTTCATGTGTTTATTGAGAGTCTGGATAAGAATGTGGGTAAGCTATACCCCATGAGTGTGGGTAAACTCCTCTTTCGTCACAACTCGACATACCGACGTGCAGATATGCACATTACCTCAGCAGGAAACAACCGACTGAAAATTGAGGCTGCATCTGCAGAGGCCGCTAACACTATAGTAGAGTCACCGGCATTTTCTGGAACATCTTTGGTAGTTTACATTCCTAATTTCCTGATACACAAACAGGGTCTTATTCGCAACGTGGATACCAGTCTCTCGGAAGAAGAAATTACTGAGCTACTAGAGAGTGGCTACCCCGCTATTTCTGTGCAGCGTTTTTCTCGATCCACTAGCGACCCTGCAGTACGGCACCCCATTGCTGTTTGTGAGATTACGTTTCGCTCTCAGGTGTT
This sequence comes from Mantis religiosa, assembly GCA_030765055.1. Taxonomy (NCBI): domain Eukaryota; kingdom Metazoa; phylum Arthropoda; class Insecta; order Mantodea; family Mantidae; genus Mantis; species Mantis religiosa. The sequence continues at coordinate 304,509,835 of CM060948.1, read as the reverse complement.
GCCGACTCATGCACCCATCTTCGGAACGCGCTGCCCGGTGGAACATAGGGATTCTCCAGTCTACATCTGCAGAAAATGTTTGCGCTTCGGCCATCGCTCGCATCAATGTCGGAGTGCTGCTAGATGCGGTAAAAGCGCTGGATCCCCTTTCGTGGAAGACTGCGCCTCTACTTCAGGTCCTTGCTGCTTTCAGTGTCAGGGAGCTCACCTTGCAACAGACAGAAAATGCCCAGCACTTCATCAACAGCGGGAATCTCGGGTGGCGGCTTCCCGGGTAGATGCCCCTTGCTCGCCTCATCCATCTCGTCCGACTTACACGCAGGCCATTAATGTTGCCCTCCCGATGACAGATTAACGGTCTTTCCCTCCCCTCACTGGAGGAAGATCTCCTACAAAGTCAGCCAGTACGCTTCCGCCACCTAACTGCGCTCCCCGACCAGCACCTCCACCTGGAGTCCAACCGGCCGTTACCCTCGCCACTCCGACTTCACCTGCTGTTTTGGTGCCTCGTTTGTCAGCACGACCTCTCCCTGACCGAGTTCCTCATTTACCTACAATTCATTCCACTCTGTATATTCCACAACGAGTACCTATATCTCCGATTACTCATAATCCTTATCCGCCGTATTGGGCGGGTGCTTCATCGCCGTCTGCTCCCAGTAGTTTGCAGCTTATGGAGCAACTAATACAGCTTATAGTACCTCTATTATCTGCTTTTTCTCCTTCCTCTACGGCTCCTGTTCAACTTGAACTTCTCCGTGACTTCCTTGCCAGCTTATTACAAAGCTCATAATCCAGCGATGACAACCCAAAATTACAGCATGGCTTCAACCTTGTTGTAATGCAATTGTCGTTCTCTACGTGCTAATTATTGCTCTCTTGTGCAGGATCTCTTTGTACGCCACGTCTCCATCGCCCTGGTGTCTGAGGGTGCTGGACTATGCTGGACTATCGAACTCCCGTATCGAACTCTAATTGCTGGATTCAGAGTCCTGAGTGCTAACCATTATACAACGAGGCCACATAGAGTGTACTTCTCACTTGGATTATTTTTAAGAATGTGCATTATACCATTCAAAATTGAAAAATGCTGAATCTTAAATAATCTAAAATAAAAACTCTTTTTTTTACAAGATAGTGTCATGGAATTTAATCAATTGATCATGCATTAATTGAAAATATTAAATTATAGTGATTTTGTGAACGTCTAGAAAAATATACACATTCTGGCACTAACAAAAAATATGGTCCCAACGAGAATCGAACTCGGATTACTGGATTCAAAGTCCTGTGTGCTAGCAATTAGACAATGAGACCACACACAGCATTCTTCTTGTTGGAATTCTTTTTAAACTTGTGCTATCTGCGTTACACCATTCGAAATTGAAAAATGTTGAATCTGAAGTAATCTAAATTAACAAATTTTTAAGATAGCTTTATGGAAATTGACATAATTGATAACAGATTAGATTATAGCAATTTAATGACGGAGTAGAAAAATTTTGATTTTTGGTATTTAAAAAAAATTGGGTCCCACCGAGGATCGAACTCGGATCGCTGGATTCAGAGTCCAGAGTGCTAACCATTACACCATGGGACCTCACACGCAAATTGCTGTATTTTAGAACTGCTAAGCTGTATTATGTGCATTGCATAATTCTTTAATGAGAAATGGTAAATCTGAAATAATCTGAAATCTAAAACTCATTTGTACAATATAGTTTTGTGGAAATTTGAACTTTGAATGTGCATATATTCGAAACTGGTTGGATTACTTAGTAATGTTTTTTTTTTTTTTTTGGTTGAATTTTTATTTCAATTGCTCAGCACAGATGGTGCTATACAAATTGTGGAGCTATATACGTAATATACATAATAAAATTAGAGTATACAGGGATAGAGGATACTCATATTAGAGTCCTCAAGCAAACTGGTTGATTATTGTGAGCATAAAGTAAATAACTTCTTCATCACAGAATAAATAAGCATTATAGAAATAAAATGTCCTGTGGCAAGCGTGTCTTCAGTCTTGGTGCAGCACCAAGGCGACGTCCCAGTTGGAAGAATAAAACACCTGATACATAAGGAAGGTGAGCAAAAAATCTGCTTGACGTTGTAGAGATGTACTCATTAATGCTGACTATGTCCTATTCTCTATGCAGCTGTGCATTCTGGAAGTACCACGGGGCGTTCACAGACAATCGTAATATTCTGTTTTGAAACACCTGAAGTTGGTTAATGTGAGTAGGTGAAGCACATCCCCATACTGGACTGGCATATAGAAGAAGTGGTCGTAGAATACTCTTGTATAGCAGCAGCGTACATTCGACTCGTAAAGAGGATTTGCGGTTGAGGATGAGATACAACTTGTGAAGACGAGCATAGGCTTGATTTAATTTGCTTTTGATATGTGTACTCCATCTCAGCCGACGATCAAGATGGACGCGAAGATATTTGATCGCACAATCAGAAGAGAACCAGGGGACTTCAGTGTTATAGAGTCGTATATATGCCGGAGCAGCAGGCCTGCGCAAGGTTAAAAGCTTAAGAAGACATTTGCTTGGATTAAGTGCGATACGCCAGCGAGATAACCAGTGCAGGAAAATGTCCAGGGAAGATTGTAGGGTTGCAACGGCAGTTTCAGTAGAGAAGTGCGAGGTAAAGGTGACTGTATCGTCAGCAAATAGTGCGGTACTTGTTGCAGGAATGTCAGCAGCATATATACTGGAAAGAAGAGGCGCAAGGATGCTATCCTGGGACACGCCGCTAAAATAGTAAGGGGTGAGGAATGCGTTGAACCAAGACGCACAGAAAATTGGCGTGCCTGAAGGTAGGTAGTAATCAAGCTAAGTAGGTAGAGCGGAAGACCTAGGTCATGTAGTTGATAAAGGCGGCCGTCGTGCCACACTCTATCAAATGCCTGAATGAAATCTCGGAATTCTGCCACAGTATGCTCTTTTGCGTCAAAGCTATGGGTAATATGTTCAGTAAGTCTAAGGAGCTGATGAGTACTAGAATGATGTTGTCTAAATCCAAACTGTTGGAGAGGTATAACTGAGGTTTCAGAAACAAGCCGAAGAAGTAGTTTTTGAATGACCTTTCCAGAAGTTTGGACAGAGTTGGTAAAAGACTAATTGGTCAATAGCTCTGTGGGGGAACTAGGTTTGTTAGGCTTTTGCAATGTAATGATCTCAGCAAATTTCCAGGCTTTAGGAAAATATCCAATTCGAAAAATTGCATTGTATAAAGAGGCCAGAAAGGCGATGGTCTTCCTTGTATAGTGTTTCAATACGACTGGTGTAATATGATCGTTTCCAGGGGACTTATTGGGCAGAAGTTGAATAATAGATCGTACCTCGCTAGATGAAACCCACCTAATGGGCAACGGAGCCGTAAGCCAGGACGTACCCAGGCGCTCCTGAACATGTGCAGTGAAGGCAGGATCAGATGACGGATTAGGTGTGAACGTAGATTCAAAGTAGGCAGCTAATGTTTCGCAGTTTTCCACGGTGGTGTTGCTGATTAGATTGTTGACTCGAAATGGCGGCATTTGAAGCGGTTCCCGGAGTATCTGTTTCGTCACGTTCCAGAGCGAGTTGTCTTTAGGACAGATAGTTGAAACGAAGTGTTGATAGCTGCTGTAACGATGCTCATCCAAGGCATGCTTAACCTGGCGAATGAGTTGGTTAAGACGTTATTGTTGCCAAGGCTCCCTATGGCGTTGCCAAAGACGACGGATTTGATGTTTAGCTCGAATCATCTGGAGAAGGTGATCTGGTAACCGTAGTGATCTGGTGCCATGGCAATAAGAACGGTGTTGAATGGCTCAGTTTACACAGGTGTGAATCACGCCTCGAAGATGCGCAACAGCTAAATCAATATCTGTAGGGGTAACAATAGTGCGATGTATGTGATTAAGAGTATCCATATTCCACTGGAAAGCATTCCGAATTACATGCCCAATGATAAGGCGCTCTGGTGACTGTGTTAATATGGGATCAAAGCAGAATTTAATAACCACCGGACAGTGATCAGAATCAAGCTCTGGAAGAGGTTGCATGTAAATGGAAGGGTAAATTGTTTAAGAAGACCTATGTCCAAAATCTCCGGTTGCACAGCTTGATTGTAAAAGTAAAATGTTGGCTCATTAGGAGCAATCACTTGAAGAGCAGAATCTAGCGTGGCCTGGAGAAGACAACGTCCATTGGGAGTGGTTTGACGAAAGCCCCATGGTTCATGTTTACTATTTAGATCACCTAGGAGTATAGTGGGTTGGTTGTCGTCGGATAAATGTTGAATAGTTGCGGGATTTAGCCGGTGGCGTGACTGCTTATACGCTGCGATAATTTACGCAATAGAAAATATTGAACATTTTGGCCATTTAGGAAGCTCGGGTCCTCACTGCCCCCCGTATCGAACTCCAGTTGCTGGATTCAAAGTCCTGAGTGCTAACCATTATACAATGAGGCCTCACACAGCATACTTATAACGTGAAATATTTTTAAGACTGTGCATTACATCATTCAGAATTGAAAAATGCTGAATTTTTAATAATCTAAAATCAAAAACTCTTTTTTTTTTCCAAGATAGTTTTTTGACACAATTGAACATGCATGAATTGAAAACAGATTAGATTATAGTGATTTAGTGAAGGCTAGAAAAATTTTAACATTCTGGTACCAACAAAAATTTAGGTCCCACCGAGAATCGAACTCGGATTGCTGGATTCAAAGTTCCGAGTGCTAACAATTATGCAATGAGACCACACACAGCATGCATCTAACATGAATTCTTTTTAAACCTGTGCTATGTGCGTTACACCATTCAAAATTGAAAAATGTTGAATCTGAAGTAATCTAAATAAACAAATTTTCAACACGATAGTTTTATGGAAATTGACATAATTGAATATGCATTAATTGAAAACAGATTAAATTATAGCGGTTTAATGACGGAGTAGAAACATTTAAATTTCTGGTGTTTAAAAAAATTTGGGTCCCACCGAGGATTGAACTCGGATCGCTGGATTCAGAGTCCAGAGTGCTAACCATTACACCATGGGACCTCACACACAAAATGCTTTATTTAATTAGTTTTAAGGTGTATTATGTGCATTGCATTATTCATTAATGAGAAATGGTAAATCTGAAATAATCTGAAATCTAAAACTGTTTTCTACAATATAGTTTTGTGGAAATTTGAACTTTGAATGTGCATTGCCTCGAGACAGATAAGGTTCCATAGTAACTTAATTACGCACTAGAAAAAGTTGTACATTTTGGTCATTTAAGAAGTTCCCCAAAGTTTGGAAGTATGAATGAGAGTGCGAATTTGTGCGTGTTCTAATGATTAAAAATCCAAAGTGCCAGCAACCCAACGTCTACATTGGCTCCGCCAGGGGCCTACTGATGTAGGTACGGGAATTGGCGATCCCGGGGTCCCGAGCCAAACTGACACCCTCGATGTGGGTTCCTCTTAGTGGTGAGGGGTCAGACAAAATACCCACCCACGTGTAGGCCGTGCGTGGAGAGCCGTGTCGGTGGAAAGATTTGTCCTGGTGTTTGTGGAGTGTGCATCTGTGCTCCTTCCAGTGTTCTTCTGAATTTGGGGAGGGTGCACATTTTCGATACACTACTTTGGTTTGTGCTTCGCGTAACGGGAGGTTAGGGACTAACCCTAAACAATCGGCCAGGACTAGGTATTGTACCGAACTCCAGGGTGAGTGGGACGGCGAGCTCGCTATATCCCATGTGTAGCCTTGTCCTCCCAGTGGGATGACCTCCTTTTGGGCTTCGTGGTGGGTGGGGAGCACTGGGGAATGAAACACATACAACTTCTTATGGCAAACACTAAAACTAAACGTGGAAAAGAAACAGCTGACTTTTGTGGTCCTCGCTATTTAGTTATCTGTAGAACTGAGGAAGGGCGAAAGTTTACTACCGTGAACCCGTTCATTATTCAGAAGTGTTTAGATAATAGTACCGGTCCTGTAAAGTCATGTACTAGATCTCGCAATGGTACGCTCCTGGTCGAAGCGGTTTCTCCGACGCAGGCTACAAAAATATTGAAAGCCAATATGCTTGCGAGCTATCCGGTGCGCGTTGAATTGCATAGGATCCTGAACTCCTCGCGTGGTGTTGTAAATGCCAGCGCATTGCACGGTATGTCCAATGAGGAGTTTCAGGATAACTTGGCGGAACAAGGTGTGACAAGTGCATATCGAGTTCACCGCAAAGAACGAGGTGAACTAGTGCCCACTCGTACCCTGTTTGTTACCTTTGATCGGGTATGAAGCATTGAAGTGAGGCAGCATATACCCAATCCATTGAGGTCTTACAAATGCCAGCTCTTTGGCCACACGAGTGATTCATGTAATGGAGTTGCCACTTGCGTTGCAAGCACTTCACACGGAACGTGTGTTAACTGCAGTGGTAATCATTCATCGAGCTCCAGAGAATGTCCCCGTTTTATGGAGCAGAAGGCGATCCAAGATATCCGGGTGAGAGAGAGGGTATCCTTCGTGGAAGCCCGGAAACTCTTGCGTATTCGCCAGCCTTCTGCACCTAGGACCTTTACTTATTGTGTAGTTGCAGCTAAGCCGGTACCTAGACGTGAAATCGCAACACAAGCCAGCGAAATAAACGGGGAAGTAATATCCGAAAGACCAATTACACCAAGATCACAGGCAAATCAACAAACGCCAGCACGAACAACAGTGAGCGCGCCGACCAAGTCCAGTCCTAAGAAGGATTCCGGGCCTGTATTACGATCTCCGGTTACTAGCCGATGTTTGTTACCTTACAGTTATCAGTAGCTATTGTTTACGTTCAGTGCCTGGTATTACGAACTCGATTTACCTGTAGGTTTGTTACCCTGTGCATTATGGGGGAATGTGAACGGTTGGCAATATTTTCCACTAGGATATTACCTTGTTTGCAGCGCTATCTTGTGTTCAGAATGTGTAATTAACTGGAAAACCAAACACGTCGTAGCATCAGGTATCTTGTTTTAACCTTTTATTAGCTGTTTTCTGTATATTTTCGTGATATTTTCATTAATAGTTCAGTCGTAATAAGGTTTAGCATAGTTCTGTATAGTTATTATTAAGAGTTCATTTATAGTTTAGATTTTTTCATAGCGTTAGGTTAGTGTTATAGGTTATATAGGTTAACTTAGCTTAGTTTTATAGATTAGGTGAGATATATGGAGAATATATGGAATGTCTTGTTAATTTATGAACACCAAGAGATTTCCAGTCAAAACATTTAAAATAAGGCCACATAACTGTTATTAATTCTGCTAATGGATTTGCACAAATATAATTTAGTTAAAGCATATAGTTAGTAGTTTATCCTTATGAATAAATCATCTCTTCTTATATAAATTATTTCACAGAGGTATATGCAAAGAGAGAAGCTCCACAAATTACAAGCAAGGTTATAAATTATGCATGCTGGGACCAGTAACTTGGTACCTGATATTTTAAAAATATATTTGGGTAGTTTTCTTTTAAGGAAACAGGTCGTAGCAAACTTACATTTCTCCTTGGCACTTCATAAACGCCACATTTTAGTCACAGCATTGTGCCCTTGATTGAAAAACACAATTGAACAAATAAATGGCTTAATTTAAATACCACAGGATACAAGATGGGCAGGTTTTAACATTTCTTTATGTGTGCAGTTCGCAGCAAATATATTTATGTACTGCATTTGCAACATCTATAGTATGTACGGCAAGAATCATAAGTAATACTTCAACTTGCGTTGAGACAGGGCGCACGCTGCATAAATCGCAATATAATTAGCAAATGGTATTCATTAAGGTACAATGTAGGACTAAACCATTATGGTATTGTACATGTAGGTAATTAGCTACATTACATGTGTGAACAGCGTGTGCAATAACGGTTTGGACATCGATACAAACTTCATAACCTAAAAATTTGTTTTATTCACTGTTTGCTTTACAGTTTGTTACTTTTCTCTGGTAATGCTTTAACGAAACGCAAATTAAACATTGCACCCACTGTTAGCAAAATCGAATGTTTACTACTTCAGCATGTTTCTGAACTTTTATACCACCCACATACACATATAGTATTCCGTGTACTTTCCGGTGTAGGTTTAACATGCTTTGTTTATTACATTTATGTTCGTTAAAACATGTTGCAATATGGTCGCATAAAATATTGCATTGCTTGCAACAAGTCACTGACATCATGGAATACTAGAAATTATAATTCAAGATACGCAATACTTATGTGATGTATTTTACCTCATTTTCAACATGTCACAAATATGTGTATGAAATTATCTTTCCTCATTTTAATTCTTTTAGCTCTTCTTCTATTAAATAAATACTGTGCCAACATTTTATCCTCAGAATCGCTGTCAACATTCAATCTGGCCTGGAGGTACACCATTTTCTTTTTTGTGTGTGAAGGTAAACTCCAAGTTATCTTACTAATGCTACTCGAGTTTTTTTCAGTTTTTTTTTATTATTTTAATTTTTACGTCCTCCAACGTTAAGTCATAGCGGACGGTGAATGAAATTGGTGAAATGATACTCAAATGAGTCCGGGGTCCATGGAGCTTAGAGCTACCTGACATTCATCTTTAAGGGTAAGGGAAAACCCCGGATAAAACCTTATCCAGATAACTCACCCTAACCGAGATTCGAACTTGGGACCTCTTGAACGTGAGGCAGACACGCTACCATCTACGTTACCGAGGCGGGCCGCTACCCTTAACCGAAGTTCGTCATACCGACATCTGCGAAGTTAACTGTTAACCGGTGCCCGCCTCGGTAGCCTGGTGGTAGCATGTCTGCCTCACGTTCAAGAGGTCCCGAGTTCGAATCTCGGCCAGGGTGAGTTACCTGGATAAGGTTTTACCAGGATTTTCCCTTATCCTGAAAGACGAATGCCGGTTAACTCTAAGCTCCTTGGACCCTGGTCTTATTTGAGCATCATTTCACCCAATTCGTTCACCGTCCGATATGAGTTAACGTTGGAAGATGTTAACCAACACCTTAACCGGAGATCGTAATACAGGTCCTCAGCCAAGTCACCACCTAAAGCATCTACTTCAAGAACATGTGAATCGGTAATATATAATGCATCGCCAAGGAAATTTAAGACCTCGTATGACAAAACTGACTTCCTCAAGAAAAATAGTAAGACCAGGGAAAGGAAAGCTAGCCAACTCAAAAGTCCGCGAACATCTTCGTCAACATCTGAAGATTCATCTGGAGAGGACCCCGATCGGCGACTTCCATCATCGCCGGTCGCAGTTTCCGATCATGTCGAGAGACTCGATTCGAAGTTACCAGTGCGGAAGCCATCCTCTATTGAGGATGTGGAGCGGATATATCCTGTCCTCACTGCCCAAACGACAGTGAGGAAAAGGCAGGACAAACCGGCTGAAAGTGCTAGCCCTGCCCCAAAGAAAAGGAACAAATTGGTTCGACCACCACTGGGCAGGTAGCTTTTGTTATGACAAGTTGATATTGAAAGTAGTAATTTTTTATGCATTTTGCTATTTTATTAGTAATTATAGCTCGTTATTGTAATTTTTTAAGCATTTAGGCTTATTTATTTTATTGTCTTTTTGTATTGATCTGTTTTTAAAAGTTTGAATAATTTATATTGGGCTATTGCCATGAATTAGTTTTTTGAAAGGGTGCTGATGACCATGCACTTGAGCGTCCTTATATACAAATCAATCAAGTCTACATTGGCGATGTGTTCCAACGGAGAACGGTAGCCGATAGAACCATTGTAGTTGAAAAGGGGGGGGGTATAAATGAAAAGAAGAAAAAAGAACTGTTAAAACATGTATTTTTAACCAGCATCAGCGCTACCTGAAAAAAAACATTACTTGCAAAAATATGCTCAGAAACAGAAGTGTTTCGCTAGAATTAGGACTGTTTTCAACAATGCTTGTAAAACATAAGGTGATAATAAAGTATTATTATTATTATTATTATTATTATTATTATTATTATTATTATTATTATTATTATTATTATTATTATTATTATTATTATTATTATTATTATTATTATTATTATTATTATTATTATTATTATTATTATTATTATTATTATTATTATTATTATTATTATTATTATTATTATTATTGTTGTTGTTGTTGTTGGTGTGTATGGGTTTATTAAAGCTAGTTAGTATTCTATTTATATCACACAACCTGTATAGCTGTGTTCTTAAACTGTATAAATTCATATGACGTGGTTCTTTTGTGTATTTAACACCATACTGAACTGAAAATAAATAAATAAATAGTATAAATTATTTAGCGTATTAATCCCTCCTCTCACGTATAAGGAATACAAAATATAAATAGTTGAAAGAGTAATAGCTCAAATTGATCTAATTATATTAAAGTAGTTTCCTAAATTGGATAGGAAGCGAAAACGCTCCTTGCATTAAGAATTTTAGCTTGTGAATGCCATTTCTTACATTTCATATAACACCCCAAGTTTTGTGTGACTTTAATACTGTAATTTTTAAAAGCCATTTGTTTTACAGTATATTGAAATATAAGGTGTTACAAATTGTGGGGTGCCCGCCTCTGTATCATACAGGGTAACGTGTCTGTCTCACATTCAAGAGCTCCCGAGTTCGAATCTCGGTCATGGTGAGTTATTAGGTTAAGGTTTTGCGTTATCCTGAAAGATGGATGTCGGGTGATTTTAAGCTCTGTACACCCTGGGTTCATTTGAATGTAATTTCACTAATTTTCATTATTTCCAACATGACTTAACGTTGGAGGACGTAAATTAAAAAAAAATGGGGTTAAGGAGGTGCGGTAGTAGATATTTCGGGATCTGTGTGGGGAAATTTCGAACTATAGTTACCAGTCCCAGTGGGATTCGAAGTCACAGCCGCTGAACCTGTGCACAGTCATTATTTATTTTCTCTGTTGTATATTTGTGAGGACGAACTCGAAGGTAATGGAAGAAGTTGAGAAATTGCAAGCAGTATTGTCCAATAAAAACTGTTTTGTTTTTCGAGTGTAACAAGCCGGGTTGACGGGGAATAATTAAAGGAGCGAGGAAAGCATGAAATTGAAATGAATTCTCATCTCAGTCGCAGGATCGTAAACAAAACCACGACGGGGATGGGATGCAGCGATCCATTTCCAGATTACTTGTGCAGCGTTATATCTTATCGCTTTCTATTCCTCGTGGTGGTTCTGCTTTAAAACATCTGCTGTCCTCTGGAGTGGCTGGCTAACCGTAGCTGTAGTAGCACATCGTCTTTGTGAGGATCTGGTTAAACTTACTGGTAACAATGGTTCTATGTAATCCAAAATTGATTACCATTGAATCGAAACTGCAAAACTGAAAATCTGTTAAGTACCAGAACTGTAAACAACACATTGCTTGTTAATATTTCTAGTAATCTTAGGAATTTGATTTGGCGTGAATGAGTACATTCCATGAATCTATATTGTGCCTTCGTACTCAAGTTGCAACCAGAATTTTTTCTGGTAATTTTCGATTACGTAGTTTTAGAATGTATCGCGCGTTATTCTAAAACTACAAGTCAATTTTTTATTTTCTCTACCACCAATCCATGGTTTGCACAGCAAATACGAGGTACCTCCAAAAGGTAAGTTAAGTTTGGTAATAATATTAAAATGTGTACAGATACAGAAAAATTATTTGTTGCACAAAATTCTACAATTCTTAAACTACTTTTCCACAAAACTGCCGAAATTTTGCAGGCATTTGTCTTAACGAGGCACAAGTTTTTGTATACCTTCTTCATAGAAGTTTGCCGCCTGTGTTCTCAACAAGTTGGAAACATTTTCTTCGTCATTGTTGAAGTGTTGACCACCAAAGAAAGATTTGAGATGCAAAAACAGATGAAAGTCGCTAGGAGCGAGGTCAGGGCTCTACGGGTGGGGGAGTTTTTTTTTTTTTTTTGGTAATTTTACGTCCTCCAACGTTAAGTCATATCGGACGGTGAATGCAATGGGTGAAATGATGCTGAAATGTGTCCAGGGTCCATGGAGCTAAGAGTTACCCGACATTCGTCTGTAAGGATAAGGGAAAACCCCGGAAAAAACCTTATCCAGGTAACACCCTGATCGAAATTCGAACTCGGGACCTCTTGAACGTGAGGCAGACATGCTACCATCTACGTTACCGAGGTGGGCCCGGGGGGGGGGGGGAGTCAAACACGTCCCAGCCAAATCCCTGTAGGATGTTTTTCGTCGCATTTGCAGTGTGTGGTCGTGCGTTGTCGTGAAGAAACACAACACCATTTGACAGCATTCTTCGGCGCTTATTCTGTATTGCGTGGCGCAATCCTAGCATTCAGAAAACGAATCACAGATCTTATTTCACAAGCGGCGGGATTTTCAATCAACACCAACAATGTAAACAAGCACAACAAAGCGTACGTGGCTGACAGCGATCTCACAATGGCGCACGTTTCTTTTCCTTCATAAAGAGCGTCTACCGCGCATGTGTGGAGCTGCGATCGCAGCGCTGCAGCGGGGATGAATTGAAACGGCTTACTTTCTGGACGCCGCTTGTATTTTATTTCGCCCAAAATTTTAACATAGAGATATCACTAAAAATGTTTTGAGGTCCCTGATTCCCTAAAAAGCATGGTGACAAAATGCTCTGTGTGTGCCTCTTAGAACATGCATACACATACATATTTCTGAAATGTGAAGTGCTCTTGAAACACAACACCATTTGACAGCATTCTTCGGCGCTTATTCTGTATTGCGTGGCGCAATCCTAGCATTCAGAAAACGAATCACAGATCTTATTTCACAAGCGGCGGGATTTCCAATCAACACCAACAATGTAAACAAGCACAACAAAGCGTACGTGGCTGACAGCGATCTCACAATGGCGCACGTTTCTTTTCCTTCATAAAGAGCGTCTACCGCGCATGTGTGGAGCTGCGATCGCAGCGCTGCAGCGGGGATGAATTGAAACGGCTTACTTTCTGGACGCCGCTTGTATTTTATTTCGCCCAAAATTTTAACATAGAGATATCACTAAAAATGTTTTGAGGTCCCTGATTCCCTAAAAAGCATGGTGACAAAATGCTCTGTGTGTGCCTCTTAGAACATGCATACACATACATATTTCTGAAATGTGAAGTGCTCTTGATATGCAGTTTTCTGGGCATTGTTTGTTAGCAAGGGGCTCATAGTTTTGACCTATAAATATATTTTAGTAACAGAAGGTGTATTTTTGGAGCAAACATACACTTTTTAAATGGTACAATGCCTAATTACATCAAAAAATCAAAATTACGGTAAATTAAAATATTAATGGTGTTTTCCGCAGGATTCTAGTGCCAGTAATTCACGAGATATCTTATTTTGAACATTTTACAGACCGACTGTATGTGTTCCATTCAACCAGCTTAGTCGCTAGATACGGTGTTGTGGTTTCCTTACACATGTTTGCGGTTCATTTGTGCATTGCGACGTGCTAGTCAGTTAGTGATAGTTTAAGCAGTAGGTTGTGAATGGAGATGCGATTTACCAATGCATAAAAATACGGAGAGTGTAGGAAGAATGCAGTTTGTTCTTGTATAGTGTATACGGAAGGATATCCCAATAGACGTCAACCGTCTCGGCAATTATTCAACATCTTCAACCACTTACGTGAAATTGTTAATTTTGTTGTTGTTGTAATTACGTCCTCCAACGTTAAGTGATATCAGACGATAAATGGAATAGGTGAAATGATGCTGAAATGAGCCCAGGGTCCATAGAATTTACAGTTACCCGACATTCGTCTTTCAGGATAAGGGAAAACCCCCCAAACCGTTATCCAGGTAACTCACCCTGACCGAGATTCGAACTCGGGACGTCTTGAACGTGAGGCAGACATGCTACCACCACGCTACCGAGGCGGGCTAAAAGTGGTAGTATAACACCAAGGAAATGTAGAGTGTATAGTGAACGCGAGTGCAGTTTGCTCTCAAAGGAAACCTCCCCCCGCGCACTAATGACCGTCATAAATCTATCTCCACACTTCAGAAGTGGAACAATGTCCTTGAGGACCAATAGCAGCCCTGATTTTCTAGAAATGACAACCGCATGTTTACTCCACGTGGAGTCTCAGTTGCCAAAGTTCCAACTTCCAGGTGATCTGTTTCATTACGTGCAGAGATTCGTTGTGTGTCACGATGTGGAGACCGTGGGAGGGAAATGCAGTGGTAAATGCAGATGAAGCACATATGCATGTTTGGTTTTACTAACTGTGAAAAATCAAGAAGCAGTTCCTGTCATTATTGAAGCAAAGAAATACTTTGCAGAAGGAACATCTGATAAGTGTTAATGCCTTACATCCTGGGAGTCGACATTTTCTGCAAATGTGGATAACCATCAATTCTTGTGTAAATGCAACATCCAAAGAATGTTTTAATGCCATCGAAATTGATTCCAAATGATGTGCCAATAAGTTAAACATCCCTTAAATTAGTTAGCTCTGCTATTAATTTAAGTAAGCTGTCATTCAGATAATCTTGAAAGTAATCAAAAGGTTTCCGAAGAGTAAAAGCAGACGATGGCTGTGGTGAAGCTCTTTGGATTGGTGAAAATCTGTTTGAAAAAGAAAAGTAAAAGCAAATCAGTATTTTTCGAAATTCAGGTATCATAGGTATACACTAACCTGAGCATTAACGTACTGTACTTTAACCATGTGAAAATTACTTCAGGAAAAACAAACATTAAAACGATCATTTTATTTCTCTTGGGCTTACATAACCTCAAAAAACAAAGCTTCGTCATTACTCAGTAAACGTTACTGGAACGGAACTAAACTGACATGTCCGTGTGAATATAAGAATGCTGTAGGTTTGTTCTTTCTGCTGGATTCACAACTGCTTGGCACTGACTCAGAGGTTCCTCATCTGAGCTTTCCCAGAAGGAGTTAGCATCTTCCCCATCCAATGCAGCATCATCGCCGTCCTCAAACTCAAAATCGGATACATCTGGGTCTATCTGATTAAACAAAGATATCATTTCATCTTCTGCGAGGCCTACAAATGAAGGATAAACAGAAGCATTAAATGTGAAAAAGCTTGACATTGAAGTGCTAAAGGACCAAATTATCAAATATGATACCTTTATATTTTCAAACTATAAACTCCACATGGATGCGTAGTGTAATTATCCAATATAACAAATAGCAACAGCATGATCAAATGAAACATAAAATATCAAAACAGTTTTCAAGACTGCAGAAATAGCTATGTATTTACCTTTATTTCTGCGAGCGGTGTAGGAACAGCTGGGAGCCTCCGTTTTGTAGTGCTCTGCCCTCTCCTGGTAGAGCGGTAAAGCTAGAAACTTAGGAAAATTGCATTTCGCATGAAGTATTGAATATAATACCACTGGTTCCAGAGAGAAATACACGCTTAGGAATCTTAAACAAAATTTGAAATCTGGGTGTCATATATGATACCTGGGAATTGAAGAGGTTATATGCAGTTGCACTTACAGGCATGATTAGAATTTCATACAGATTAACGGAAAACTGCATCCTGTGGAACATTTTGAAGTTAGGAAAATGTAGAAAATATGGAATCTGATAAATCTGAAGTTAAAATTACGTAATAGTAGCTTCGATACAGGTGTAGGGTTATTTAGTCATGTGACGTTTTCTGTAGGCCAGACGAAAAAAAAAAACTTTATATTATTTAAGCATGTATATATTAATTTTAAAACAAAAAATAACGTCATTAGCGCATTGTGACACGTCTGTAAGGCAGATATCTACCGGGCAAAACCCCTTTTTGTATATGCAATGTGCAGCAGTAAGAAATTTCTCTTCCCCGAAAACTTCACGTTGAATCCAACAAATGCAAAACCTGTTGTCACAAATTACAAGCAGAAGACATTGGCTAAAAAGGCAGTTTGAGGCACTGCTAAGCAAAATAGGCACAAACGTATGAAATAGGCGTTTATATACACTATAAAACTAAGAAATTAGGCTAATAATTGTAGGAAACGTGCTTATAGCTTAAAAGCCTACGTTTCTGAACAAAGGAATAAAATATTTGCCCTATTTATAAATAGGGCAAAATCCGCTCCCTAGTGATAATATATTAAAACATATAACATTTTAATAAAAAAAAAGTAACTTCACCTTCCCTCGAAGACGAATAGCGGATCTTCCACCAATTCGCCTAACTGGTGAGGACGTTCATCGGAAAACTTACGTTAAGTATCTTGGTGTTCTACTCGACTTCAAATTGACGTGGAGAGACCACATTACATATGTGGCTAATAAAGTTACCAAAAGAATGGTTATGCTATACCCTCTCTATAACCGACGATCAGTCATGTCTCTGCCTACAAAACTGCTCCTGAATAAACAAGTACTCCGGCCTGCCATCACATTCGCCAGTGAAATATGGGGAGTAGCAGCCAAGTCTCACCTACACCGCCTGGAAATTCTACAATCCCGATTCCTCCGCATCGCCACAGACTCCCCTTGGTACATTCCCAATCTAGTTATCCGACGTTACCTATGTATCCCCACAATAACAGACTACATCCATACCCTTTCACGTTCCTTCTATCAAAACCTCTCCCACAACTTCAACTCCCTCATCCGCGGTCTAGGTGAGTACGACATCGATCCTGTAGAGCGCTACAAACACCCGAGACTGCTTCTAGGTACATAAAATGATACATCCGATGGCTTATATATAACTCCAACCTCATCTTCTGCCGCATATTATCCTTCCTTATAAAACACTCCACTGCCAGTAGAGGGTCCAGCCCTGATCCGGCTTGAGACCGAAGGTCTGGCATTCAGATCTTCAATGTCCAGTCGTGTGTGTATGTGTGTGTGTTGTGTGTGTGTGTGTGTGTGTGTGTGTGTGTGTGTGTGTGTGTGTGTGTGTGAAAGTAGCTTTTGAGAAAATGAGACTTTTCGAAAACTTTTTCATGTAAAGGGTGGCCTGACAGAATTTCTTTGAACATTTTCCTGTCGTAGCCACGGAACATGCTGAACTTTAAGAGCAAATTTGGTACTTAAACGACCCTCTCTTTCCTTTTAATGCTATGCTGTACACACACACACACACACACACACACACACACACACACACACACACACACACACACTCTCTCTATCTATCTCTCTCTATCTATCTCTCCCTCTCTCTCCTACAGATCTATTTCTAAAATGTTCTTTTTCGAATTCAGGGGACTTCAAAACGTGTATTTTCACTAAAATATTGATACAGAATTTTTGGGTGAAATGCAGTTCCTTCCCTACGCCTATGTACGTGGCAGAAAAAATAAAAATTACTGTTGTACTTGAGTTGAAAATAATGGCAGAATATTCAGCTTTAGTTTGTCCATAAAGGATTTCTTAATTCACCAAAAACGCCGCTAGTGAGAAACTGTAAATAAAAATCCTCGCTTTAGTTTCTTCGTAGTTGCTGCACCTATTTTTTTTCTTTTCAACTGATTAGCATATTGCACTTCTTGTGTTTATTTCTTTTTACATATTATATTTTGAAAACGTATTGCTATTCAATAAGCCTTTGCTATCTCCATGTTCACTTATTTAGAGGTAGAGGATAAATACACAGACCGAAACATTTCAGGAGTTTTTATTGCTGAGAAGTTAACGGAACTCTTAGTGGTTGAAAGAACTTTAATTACCTATGGCACAGAAAGAAGCTGAGTTGAGAGGAGATCTTCAGGTCGTCACGAGTATCGACACTTTGAAAGGGGATTCTTCATTGGCTTCTTCTTCGTTCTATCCATTTCAACTTCCGCTGTAACCGAAAGGCACCACGATTCTCCGGTGACACAACTGGTTTTGGAATAAAAACCTGGTTTGCGCCAGTAAAATTCCGGAGGGTGCAGCGTACATAAATAAGGCACACGATGTTTCTTCCTTCTTTTATTTCTTTTTGCCCCATGCAATTTTTGTGTGTGAACGCTGCAATTACAGGTGGGATTATAAGCCCCGCGCGAGTTTAGTCGATTCTCAGCTCCAGAGAGGAAGGGGGAGAACAAATATAGACGTTTCAGCTACCATGTTACATCGCACCTTACCTCAGTCCTCAGGTAATTACAGCATACCGCTTCCTCTCCGGGCAGCAATTTTATTTTAAATTACTGCTGTGCAACACAATTCTGTCAAAGATGTACCTTTGCAATTGTTTGATCCTTGGAAGTAATTCTCGAAAGTGACGCTTTTATTGTAATGGTGGATTATTTGAATTACCTACAAATGAACTCGGCAAGACTACGGGAACTATTGTAAGCACCGGAGAGATAACTTTGGAATTGTTACCTAAGAGATGGGCTCCGCGATAATGCGTGAGGTCCCGGGATCAATATCTCTCTCTCTAGTTTTTCCCTGGTTAGGCAAATGCTGGAGTGCTATCTTCTACTACGGCTTTCCTTTCTCCCATTTCCTCTCAGTTCGTTTCCCTCTTTCATGTTACAGGGTAGCTTCGGGGCTGTGTGTCGTTCGATCGCAGGCAGTTGGCGCAGAGGCTTGCGATTTGTTACACTTTCTCGGCTCCGTTGGGGCCTCTACTGCTGAGTCGAGCTATCCCCGGTAACTGCCGAAGGAAATCTCTAAGACTCCTTCTGGCGGATTGGGCAGGTCAGTGCCGAGCGCCTCCCAGCCGGGTGGTCAAGCCAGTCATTGTTAAGGAAGTTTGCGCATCTCTGCCGCTTACTCGTCCGTTCAATAGCTATTAAGATCTCAAAAGTGCTAAAACAGGATCAGTAAAAAAGAAAGAATATGAAGGCCCAAAAAGGCAAATTAGGATAAGTAAGGCCCACTTTTTGGGGTATAAGTTAAAAAAATAAGCATGTTAGGCCTTATTTATGGACACTAGAAAAGAACTAGAACAAGAAACTTCGGAGTCTTATTGATGATCTTGGTGTCTATGGAATGAAAGGCCCAAATTATTATGATCGCAAACTATGGACGGACTGATAGTTGTAGGTATCCCGACTTTTTGTTTGCATATCTGCAAGTACCTGCTGCCAAAACCTGCTGCACTCTTGGTGCACAAATAAACCACTTTAGACCTCGGTTTCCCGCTGCACTCCACTCCACTCGGTACTGACAGGCTGTTAACAGCCAGAAGGCTTTTGCTGCGTACCTACCCAGGTTTTGGGTCTGACCGCAGGTTGAAAATTTTGATGATACAGGATGAGGTGGGATTATTTTGATGAAGAAATTTTGATGAGGTAGCTTTTTGCTCCTCTTTATTTTGTACAGGATGCCAAACCGCTTTTTTGTTTACACCCTGGTGTTTTATTTGATTTAAAAGCGGGATAAATTTTGTA
Organism: Mantis religiosa; assembly: GCA_030765055.1. Taxonomy (NCBI): domain Eukaryota; kingdom Metazoa; phylum Arthropoda; class Insecta; order Mantodea; family Mantidae; genus Mantis; species Mantis religiosa. The sequence continues at coordinate 304,490,495 of CM060948.1, read as the reverse complement.
GCCAAAGAGCTCATTTGGAGATGTTCAAAGTTCAGCTTTGGCTGCTGTTTGGATTAACTCTTTTGTTATCTCGGGTGCCCGCATGCCATATGGGGTACCCGGTAAAGCCTGAAGCGGCATCTCGTAGCGTCGTAATCTCCTAGAGACCGAACCAGGGCGCTTCTGTGAGCTGGAATTTGAGCGTAGAATTTTGTCGCCCGGCGTCTAATTTCGTCCTCCACGTATGGGAGAAGAGAAGCTTCGTGAAGCAACCTCACGGGGAAAGAACGACCCACAGAATAGATGGATTGGAGTCCTCTATTCTGTGCACGCTGAGAGTATGCTACCCAGCTATCGGCAGCCATGCCCCAGATTTCACAGGCGTACAGTATGAGTGGGATTACCAGCGCTCGAAAGAGGTGTAACTTTAAGCGGACTGGCATCGTGCCCGAACCCAGCATTGGATATAGATAGGCAATAGCCCCCTGTACCCGTGTCGGTAGTTCCCTGATGTGTCCGCGGAAAGTTAGGCCTCTATCAAGTTGAACGCCCAGCTACTTGATTGAATTAGTCCACTCTATCCTTCGGCCTCTCAAGTGGAAGTTGGGGCAGTCAGCAGAGGTCTGGCGCTTCGTAAGAAGGATGGTGTGGCTTTTGTCCGGATTTACGGATATCCGCCAACGCCTGCACCACTCTTGTGTGAGACGGAGGTGTCTCTGGATTGGGTTGAAGGCTCTGAGAATGTGTCTGTTGTTGCAGAACCACAACACGTCGTCAGCGTACTCTGCCATTTCGACCTGTGGTTGAGTTGGAAAGTCTGCCATGAACACACTAAAAGTGTGGGGGATAGTACAGAGGGGTTTCCCGCTTGGAAAATGACGTGCTCTTATCTACACGGTATTTTTCGTGTTATTTTGAATAAACCGCTGTCTGAAACATATAAAGCTAAATAAATGGTAAACATGGATCATTCAATACACCAAATAATAAAATTGATGACATACTAGGAGGCCGAATGGAGGAGAGCTGTAATAAAGTATTTAAACTTTTCTTATTTGTTGATATGGTTGAGTTCAAGTAGCTGCTTGTTTAATGTTTAACAGGTTTTGAAATCAACGAAGGAAGGTTTTTCATGTAAGAAACAAAATCAATACTATGGATGTTTTACAACATGTTGTACGAAATATTCTTATGCCTGATTTCACCAACAGATGTTAAGACTTAAAAAAAAAAAAAAAAAAAAAAAAAAAAAAAAAAAATTGCATTTCACCAACATTTGTTAGCGTAACACTCGTGTTAAATCTCTTGTTAAACTAAGAAGCCAAATTTCTGATGTTAGTCTTTAACAATTGAAATAGTCAGGATGGCGAGCTGATTTCAGCTGTTGATGTCGATTTGCTATATTTAAGACCGTCTAAATGACATCCGTAATAGAGTACGGCCTATGAGGAGAAATTATTTTGAGGAGCTATCAGAAGAAAAAATTTTACGGAGGTATAGACTGTCGAAACATACTGCTATGAAGGTTACTGTGGAAGTACAAGAGAGGTTAGAACTTGCATCGAAAGGAATATGGCGATCTCGCCTTAGCTTCAAGTATTAATAACCTTGCGAATTTTATAATTCACTGAATTATGTGGATCATACATTGTCCACCTCCCGTCTTGAAACGTTCAAGTCACTTGCCCTTCTTCGCTCCTCGTTTTAAATTTACGTAATACTGAGTTAGAACATGCATCGAAAGGAATATGCCTATCTCGCCTTAGCTTCAAGTATTAGTAATCTTGCGATTTTATAATTCACTGAATTATGTGGATAATACGATACATTGTCCGCCTGCCGTCTTGAAATGTCCAAGTCACTTGTCTTTCTTCGCACCTCGTTTTGAATTTACGTAATACTGACAAGTTGTTTGGTACACATGCATTTCAATTAAATTCGTTTGCAATATTTTCCCACGTGACATATTTCTCTTGTATATTCACCGCAACTGTTCTCTTATTTTCCACGATATCCTTACACTTCGTCACCAATTCAATTAACAGATCTTTCTCCATCGATGAAAACTTTGTCTCACGGCTTTATTTATGATTTTGTTCATCCGCCATTTTTCAGCTTGTGCAGACGAAAATGAAAACAAAAGCGCATCGCAGTGCGTTCAGAAATAATACGACTCATCCATAGCCTTCTATACTTGTGATATTTACAAGTTTCTTGGCTTTAACACAGGTTTGTTAACATTTTCAGAAAACACGTGAAATGCTAGAAATATAGCATTAGTGTTAGCGTTGTGACAATTGTTACGTTACATTTGTTAACGTCGAGTTTAACATCTGTTGGTGAAATCGGGCATTAGAGATCTTTGATATACACTAAGAGTTGACTTTTAGAACACTCTTGTAGAGGAACGAGTTTTAGTTTCGTGAGATTGGTCGGAATAAGTTTATGTTCCACACTTCTAGTGACGTCACAGGCATAAGTGTAATGGTAATAAATCATTTAGATAGATATTCGAACATTTGCTGCTATATCATTAATTTAAACTTTTTAAAAATTCAAGCTATCTTGAGCTTGGAGCGTACTTCTCTATGTACTGCAGCTGGTTAAGTACATTAGTCTGTTTCTTTTAACGAGCTGTTTTCACTTGCATCTTTTATTTATCTCGTTAACTTGGATGTTTAACCCTCTATGCCTTTCCTTTGAGAAGCGTAGCCCGCAGAAATGTTTAAAACTTTAATTTCTCATACTTCAAAGGGTTTTGTACTTTCCAAAAGTTAAAAGCCTTAGTAGCCAAAAACTATGAAAACGGCTGTGTATTACATGTTGCAAGAGTGGAGTTATGTATTTCATGTGACTTCGGCAGCATTGGTGTAATTTTCGCAGTTAGGCAACTGCCACTGCATTGCCTAATGATGTTTAGGATATTTGATAAGATAAAATGTTTAAAATTCTGGCAGCTGTCTGGCATTAACAGCTCACCTTATGTATATGTGAACTTGTACGCGAATCAACGGAAATATCTGTACAAGTTTGCTGTTAGTAATACGTATAAGTATTTATTGCCAAAAATGGGGGTTGAAGGTTAACGAAAAGAAAACGAAGATCATGGTTTTTAAGAAAGGTTTTAGATTGCGTAAAGATGAGAAATGCGAGATAAATGGAAGGAAAATAGAGGTCGTAAAGAGATTTGATTATCTGGGGATAAGATTGAGCTATGATGGTAAATGGACTGAACAGAAAAAATTGGCTCTAGCAAAAAGTAAAATGGCCATGAGTGTTGTAAGAGCATACATATTAAAAGCAGAAGCATTATTGACAGTGAAGTATTCTTCATATTTAAGTTTGATTTATGAGTCACTATGTTTACACTCAAACTTCACTTACTTGTTGTATAATTGAAACGTTTTCAAGATCATTCGATCTCATCCTCAGCTGTTTGGTGACTAAATGAACCTTCCTCTTCTTCCACTACTACGGAGCTCCGATCACTCTGCCATCTGGTACAAGTAAGTGAAGTTTGAGTGTAAACATAGTGACTCATAAATCAAACTTAAATAGTTGTAAGAGCGTGTTTAAGGAAATTACCTGACATTAATGTCAAATGGCTGGAAAGGATCTATACTGCCATAGTAGAAAATAAGATGTTGCATGGGGCAGAGATATGGGGAGTGGATGAAGCATGGGAAGAGGTGGACGTTATTAACAGATCGTTCTGTAAATATATTTTGGGCTTACCGGTAGCTTCATCCAATGGGGCAGCACAATTAGAGTTGGGAAGACATTTAACAAGGGTTAAAATTGTCTCAAGGGTATTGAAATATCTATACAGAATTGCCAATTTGGAGGAAAGCAATATTATCAAGGAATGTTTTCTTTTGCAGATGAGAAGCAAATGGGGAGAGTCTTGGGTGCAAAAAGTAAGGGAACTGATGGAACAGTTAGGCATGGGACATATTTGGAGAAACGAGGAGTATTATTATAGGGGCTTTTGGAAAGAGGTAGAATTAAGGCTGGAAGATTTAGATAGCCAAGTTATATTTACCAGTGTAAGGGAGAAAAGATCATTGAGGACTTATAGGGAAATAAAGACAATGTGGGGGAGGGAGAAGTACATAGATGTGTGTAATAAGTCAGGGCGAGAAGGATTTACCTGGGCAAGGACAGGAGTTAGAAATTTGAAATGTATTAGATATGAAAAGGATACAGGGAAATACCCGATGTGTGGAGAAGAGGATACAGATTGGTATAGTATACTTTATTGCAAACAAAGATATGGAGAGAACAAATTTGGCAACAAAAGTGGGACAGTTTTAGCGATGGGGGAGGTATTAATAATAAAGAAAATGTTATTGGTAAATAGAGAAAAGACGGTAAGAAATATAAGTGAATACCTGGGGAAAGTTAGAGAGAAATGGTTAAGATTGATGAAGAATAACTAACAATTAAGGGCTGGAAAACTAGATCGGGGGATACAAGGGAGAGGAGGGTCATCAGTACACCGAAAACCAGGGGTTATGTGTATTGACACCGAGACTTGGGGCAAGCAGGTAGGAAGGGTATGTTAGATGTGAATACGTCATTTTGTTATTGTGTGAAAGAAATGTTAAAAATGTCAATGTATGGATGAAGTTGTATGTAGAAAAAAGATGAGAAATAAATACAAAATAGTGGTACGGAATTATCTCTTATATTTTTCAAACAAAGTTTGGAGAGGTAATTGCACTCCACCCAAAAATTGATAACGAGGTTTAACTGTGTGTGGTGGTCCCAAAAAGATGTGTTCCTTTATGTGTGTGCGAGCGCCTGTCAATATGCAAGTAACATAACTTCAGATGATATCACATTTCACATTTGAGTTCACGCTGTTCGCTTGCCAGACGAAACTTTTTTAAGAAAAAACACCCCGAACAACTGCATATAGTAAAAAATTTAATATTTGTGTATTGTCTCAAAAGCGGCACTTAGAATTTTAATTAAAATAACATTCTTTTTGTATAAATTTTTGTAACTGCTAAACTATAGACAACACACACTATATAAATTTAAATATGTATTTTATTCCAATTAACAATTTCTGTAGCATTATCCATTTTCGAAGTATTTCTATTTACAACTTTAAGCTTTTCCAGGTTGAAATATACGTTAGAGATTATTTGTAATAAAATGATGAAATTACATAATGATGATGATGATGATGATGATGATGATGATACCAAGATTCTAAAATAAGTTTTCACAGTTGTGCACTTAAACCCAAAGCACATAAGCGTAAACATATTACGAGAATTGTTCAATAAAGAATGATCTTTTTTTTGACGACGTACCTTTACTCATCCTCAAATTTTGATGGTCCTCCTCAAAATAGTCTCCGCTGAATGCGATGCACTTGTCCCAGCTTTTCTGCCAGTCTTCAAAGACATGCTGGAAACCATTTTTTGAGATATCCTTCAAAATCGCCTCCGCAGCCTTCACCACTGCTTCTGATGATGGATAATGCCTCCCAAGAAGGCGTTTCTTCAAGTTAGGGAATAGAAAAAAGTCACATTGTACTAAATCCCGACTATAGGGAGGGTGTGGGATGCACTTCACGTTGATTTTTGCAAGATATTCAGAAACAACTTTGGCAATATGTGGCCACGCATTATCGTGGTGCAGCATCCAGCCAGCTTCATGGAAATGTGGTCTTTTGCGCCTGATATGGACTTGCAATGTTTTCAGGACATCGCTGTAGTATTGACCAGTTACTGATGTGTGTGCAGGTACAAAATGCTGATAAACCATTCCATGAATATCAAAGAATGAGATGACCATAACTTTCCCAGCAGAAGCAACCACTTTTGCTTTTTTGGCGGTTGGTGATGAAGGAGATTTTCTCACTGAGCTTTGATGTTTGCTCTCAGGATCAAAATGATAAAGCCAAGTTTCATCAGCAGTGATTACGTTTGAAAGAAACTCCGGATCTTCCTCTTCCATCAACTTTAAATGCATGTTACCTCCATTGCAGCGGTATGCGTTACTGAACATGCCTGAACTTCTCACAGGCGGCAACCAGGAGTACCAACAATGAAACTACTACGGAGTGTTTGTTTCACATTGATCGAACAGAATATAATAAGACTGAATTTTTGTGCGCAAAATTATGTAAACAATTATGGGCATTCTTTATTGAACAATCCTCTTATATATTCTGTGTAGAGGAAACGTTCTGTAGAAGTAATTTTCTTTTGTAATTCTGAAAGTTATTAATAGAGTGACAAAGACAATGCAATATTTAAAACGCTATACCGCGAGAAAGACTAAGTTAATAAGGAAAACTTAATTTAATATGAATTGTAGAGGACGCCTAGATGTATTTTTAATGCAACAGACCTATCCGGTCTCACGCATTATGTGTCTATAAGGGTCATCCCAGCAGGTCATTAACTGTTAAGATATTTTAATTAACGTTCCCAGTCCTTGGCAAGTTTCCCAGCTACTAAATGACGTTATCGCGATGGCCTTATGATCATAACCTCCGTCTATACGGCCCTTTCTCACCATCTAAATGAACTCCTGCTGCTCCAAGGGGAGAACACAATGAAATTTTATGTGAAAGTCACCACATCTACAGACAATAGTTTTAAAAAGTCATTTCCTGTATAAATGCTTCTTGTGTTATGTGTGTGAGTAGCGCTTTACGATACGTAATTTTATTAGATCCAGATAACAAATAATTATGACTGCATAGAAAAGTGGTATGAAAGCGAGAAATCTAAAGAAAAATTTAATGTGCGACATTCACACGACATCTCGGTTTACTTTCACTTTTCACTTATTTTCATATCTGTTCTTTCCTTTTTATCTACTTTCTGTTTGTTAAAACAGGTGCTGACTGAGAATACGGAATATATAGTGATTTTGTGTGTTGGTAGAATTAAAAGGCCGAGTTGCAGAAATTAAAAATCTCCTTTATTTCCGTAGAGTTACACTGTTCAATTCTCATGTAACAACATTACATCACATAATAACACAATTTTCCATTAACAAACCGTGACAGCTAATTACATTAGCTCTCGTTACAACAACACTCTTGTTACACAACTTGCAGCTCACTCTGTTTACAACTGTCCTGCTGGCGTGTCACAATCCCTTATATATTACATTCATGATTACAAGACTGTTCTGTCAATCACTAGATGTTTCTGGAAAACAAGGCATCTAATGACGTAATCCGAATATTCTATCACATTCTAGAAGCGTAGCTTAATCTATGCCGGCGAGGCCTTTACCTCAGTTATCTTGCTTTCCGGCGATATCTGTTTACACTACGCGCTATCGTTAACTGCTTAGCAAGGCTCATTATTACCATGTAACTTTATCCGCCTACTGTTTTCTTATTTGTGCCGAAACTTTTATGCCTGTTGCCGTGACACTATATATATATATATGTCAGTTTATTTCCAATTTCTTCTTACAATATCTAGATATACAACTTCATACATATATGCCATAATTAATATAGCATAAATACAATATCTTACATACTGCTTATTTTGGAGTTGCATATTCCCATGCCTCATTATAATTAACCCAGGTTATGTACGTAATAGAGCATTTTAAAACTTGGAATCTATATTTTTGTTTCCCTTTATACCTCTTCTAATTTCTCTAGTTGTTCTCATTAGTCTTCCCTGTTTTCCAAACCCATTTTTGTCTTACCTTGCCAATACATTTTCCCAGTTTTATTATGTTTTCTTCTGATCTTAGATTCAAGATTCTTTTGCCTCTTATTTCATTTGATATGTTTTCCCACTTATGCAAAAGAAATTCATCTCTCCAGTATTTTGTTTTTGACAATCAAAAATATAATGCCAAGTACTATCTTCTTTTTCACACATTGGACATCTTCCCCTAATATATCCATTCCTTATACCCCTTAAGTTTATTACTCCTGTTCTAAACCATGACAACCCCTCTCTTCCTACTTTATCACAGATGTCAATATATTTAAGACCTGAAGCTTTCCTGGTGACGAATATGCTCACTCTCTTCTCGGGCAGCCATTCAGGCGAAAAGATGACTGACTATATATCAACATCTCTCCCATTATCAAGATATTAATCATTTCAGTTCAGCTCCTCTTGGAAACCGGCCTTAAAAGTGGAAATCCGTCAAATTAAGAAACAAAGATCAATACAGCTTGATAATCAAGTTAAGTAGTTACGTTTCTTTGACACAATTTTCTATCCTCACGCCATCTCCTGACCTGGCATTTAATTTACTGAAAACAGTCTTTTGTTCAGTAATGCGAATTTTGATAGTGTTTTGTCTTTGTTTATAGTTGTGTTATATCCAGTAATTCACTTGTGGTTATAATATTTTATAAATATCCTGATGGTCGGAGAGATGTACACTCCCGAAACGTTGATATCTAATCATCTTTTCACCTGGCTGACTGCCCGAGAATAAAGTGAACGTCAACATATTTTTCTGTGCCCCAATCATTTTTCAATGTTTTATATAATATCAGAGATGTTTTGTTAATAAGATTAGCCCATAATTCTTGTTTTTCAGTATCTTCAATTCTTGTTTTTACTTCTTTCCAGAATTCCTTTTCTATTCTTCTACTACCTAACCATAATGAACCCATACCTATTTCTTGTAAAATCTTTTGAACTTTATATATCCAAGTCTCTCTCCCCTTTATTCTTGTTTGTGCTACCAAACACTGTTTAACCATATTTTCCTTATCTAAATTCCATATTCTGAACCAATATTTCAGTGTTCCTTCCATCACCTTGCTTCTGTAACCTAATCTTCCTAATTCCATTAAAGCCCCCTCATTTTGTGAGAATTTAGGTAAACTTAAAACAAGTCTACAAAATAGTCTGTTTACAACATTTATGGCTTTCCGTCCTTCATCTGGCCCCCATATTTCTATTCCATATAGCATTCTACTTTCTACAACTGAACCAAACATCCTTTCTAACCATTTTAATTGCATATTTGGATTTTGTTAATACATAATCTAATAACACTCATAGCCATTTTTCCATCTGCCAGTGCTTTCCTTTTTTGGTCACTCCAGTCACCATTACTAGATAATCTTACTCCTAGGTAATCAGTAGTTTTAATTACCTCAATTTCTGAACCTTACCACCACCATTTTACTTTTCATTTTAATTTGAAACCTTTTTTCTACCACCATGATCTTAGATTTAGTTTTGTTTATTCTCAAACCCCATTCTTTACAAAATTGACCTATTGCTTCCATGGATTGTTTTAAGCCTATACTTGTTAATGGAACCTGTTACTAAATCATCTGCAAAGAGCAGACCTAGTATCTCTCTTTTATTTATTATGTTAAATAAATAAATCTGTCAAACGAACAACAGCGAATATTTCAGAAATTGCTATCGCCCTCAACATTTTCACTGTGTAGAATTCAATGAGAATGAAGAGAAGTTGATAGACTGTTCAATCAGAAAAAATGAATCAGAAAATAAAAATAAGAAATACGGAATCTAAATTTGTCTTGCGAATTGTTCATTTGCGCTGATAGTTTTCGAGGCTACACGGTGTATGTTTACATGTTGGCCTAACTCAAGGCGAAGACGAATGATACCCGCTGAAGGCAACAGAAATATGGTTTTATTAATGTCGTTTTTCATTTAAAGGAAGTTATGAACAGAATTATTGCTAATAAAATGGATTTAAAAATGAACCTTAAACGGGATTGAAGACAAAACTATTTTGGGAATAAAATAAAGATTAAATGAATGACAGTAAGTATGCCCTTTGTACTTCTAACCCCTTGGAGGAAGCGATGGAAAACGACAGACTCGAAGGACATTCAGTCATACGTCAGGATGCACGCCATTCCCGTTCTGTTTTAGCTATCAACCTGTGGGTCCTGGAATCAAAACAGGCGGTCCCAACCGGCGATGAAAGCAAACAAATCGCCATCGCTTGGTCCTACAACCCCCGAGATATAACGGGCAATTGCATATATAGAATAAATGATTTGGACAGGTAATGATGGACATTAAAGTTCCTAATAGAAGAGGAACTACTGCAAAATTCACCTACACATGTGAGGAAAGAAGAAACAACTAGAGGACAGAGGTGCAGGCTCGACGGAAATCGAACACAGAACCTCGTGAACATAAGCCTCACACATTAACATAGAACCATCTCACTCGGTGAAGATATAAAGGAAAAAGTCATTGAAGGAAGAGACAAGAAAGAAAAGCAGAATGCAGTGCCTGGATGAGAAGGGTGAGTTTGAGAAGGATGGAGTGAGGGTGAGAAATGAGTACAGGAAGGTACCAATAGGGAGAAACATTGAGGGGGATGTGAATGGATCATTAATCGAGCTTACTCATAAATACATGCACAATTCGTTAAGGAGATGGAGCACACGCGCACCGTACGTACCTTTTCCAATCTCGCTGTTAGGGCGAAGGAAAAACCGGGTCATCTGATAAGAAAGCGCAAGGGGAACTAAACGCAGGGTACCGCGTTTAAAAATGGTTTACTGCTGCCTCGGGAGGGAATTGGAGGTAGGTAATTTCCAGTGTGCTGTTACACATTTCATGACTTTTATCCGTTTTAGGTGCGATCGCATCCCCTGCAGAGAACCGTAATTTCATCCACCTGTCATTCTTACTATCTGTATCGGCTCATTTTTTCTCGCTAGAGCCTGTTATATTTGTTTATAGTTTACGGTTTTGCCCTGAACGTATTATAGATAAGGCGTTATTGCAAAATGGCAAAGCTTCAGTTACATATCTGTCACTAGATATATACATTTATTTATTTGAATATATCTTCATCGTCTACTAACGGCGTATTTATGTTTTTGTAAAATCATTTTTAAGGCAAAAGCTAGAGTATGTTCCAGTTCATCTAAAAACATGCGAAAACACCCTTTGGACGATCCGATTCATCATAGGAATTCTATATTAAAAACAATCAGAACAAAACTGTTGACCAGGAGTTATTTAAAGTTATTAAACAGAATGGATGTTTTAGTTACCAACAATATACGAGGACTGCTCAATAAAGAGTGGTCACAATTGTTTTTGTTTGACAACGTACCTTTACCCATCCTCATAATTTTGATGATCCTTCTCAAAATAATCTCCCCTGAATGCAATTCAATTGTCCCAGTGTTTCTGCCAGTCTTCAAAAACATGCTGGAAACCATTTTTTGAGAGATACTTCAAAATTGCCTCTGCAGCCTTCACTACTGCTTCTGATGATGGATAATGCCTCACACGAAGGCGTTTCTTCAAGTTAGGGAATAGAAAAAAATCATATGGGGCTAAATCCGGAGTATAGGGAGGGCGAGGGATGCTTTTCACGTAGATTTTTGCCAGATATTCAGCAACAACATTGGCAATATGCAGTCGCGCATTATCGTGGTGCAGCATCCAGCCTGCTTCACGGAAATGTGGTCTTTTGAGCCTGATATGGAGTTGCAATGTTTTCATGACATCCCTGTGGTATTGTCTAGTTACTGATATGTGTGCAGGTACAACATGCTGATAAACCATTCCATGAATATCAAAGAATGAGATGACCATAACTTTCCCAGCGGAAGTAACCACTTTTGCTTTTTGGGGGGTTGGTGATGAAGGAGATTTCCACACTGATCTTTGCTGTTTGCTGTCAGGATCAAAATGATATAGCCAAGTTTCATCAGCAGCGATTACGTTTGAAAGAAACTCCGGATCTTCCTCTAACATCAACTTTAACTGCATGTTACCTCCATTGCAGCGATAGGCGACACTGAATATGTCTGAACTTGCCTGGTTCTCACAGGCGGGAATCAGGAGCACCTACAATGAAACTACTACGGCGTGTTTGTTTCATATTAAGCTAACAGAATATACTAAGTTTGAATTTTAGTGCGAAAAATTATGACCGTAAAAATTATGATCATTCTTTATTGAACAGCCTTCGTATCTTGCAGAATCCCCATATAAAAACATTTATCACTCAATTACTTAACCTAAGTAAGAGTTATGCGTTCCACCAAAAGTTCAACGTTAATATGTTACCGAAAGGAACATTTATTGGAGCCGTTAGTTGAAGAAAAACCATTTTTAGTGAAAGGTAAAGTATCTGCATGTACCAAGGAAAGCTAACTGAGATATTCAAGAAAATCTTCCATGCCAAACCAGAAGAGTCATATGCTGGAAGCAAGTAGTTTAAGAAACTTCTTTCATCTCGCTGTGTATGTGAAACTAAATTTGTTATTAGAATCATTGTGATGGAAAATGTATAAACACTCGTAGTTCTTGAAGTGAAGTGTTTTATTTTAAGGTGCAAGGTTTTCCATAACCAAATGCAACTATGATAGCTTTTACAGATCTTGTAACAGAATTTTGCAACATAGAAACAGCACAAAAGGAAACTATAACAACAGAAAAATGCATTGTAGCGTGTATTTCGGTATAAAACTTACAAAACAAGAGATGAGCTCGGAGAGAAATAAGATAAAAGCTATTTCTCTGCCTCATAGTGAAGTAGCTGTTGTAGTTGCTTGTTTTTCTTTTTAAGAAGAGCGAAAAGAAATGGGGGAAAATAAAGGAAGAAAGTAGGTAAATATATTTCGCCATGTCGTTTCTCTCTCCTTCTCAAAGATAGAAGCAAAATAGAATTTTTTTTTCATTCGGTTTGTTTCCACTTTAAAGAGAGCAGAGAAACTTATTTTGGTGCGGTTTTGTAAGTGGCCCACTTTGATAAACTTCGTTCTATAGAATAATTAAGGCACTGTCGTAACTACACCTTGTCATGGTAGTGAATTAGCATACGCTACTAGAATATAACATATAGACTATTCAGAACCTTCAACAACAGCAAACCAACAGATAAATGTTAATTGATGGAAGTTAATCATTTCTCCACACTAGCCGTATATAGGCTAAGGTTTTTGATAGATAGAGCCAACATGAAAAATTCAATGCCATGGCCGGAATTTGAACCACAGATTTCCTGGTTTCCGTTCAGTCGCTCTTAACCTTTGAGCTACCATGGCCAACGGATTTTTCATGTTGACTCAATCTATCAAAAATCTTAGCCCATATACGGCTAGTGTGGAGAAGTGATTAATTTCCATCAATTAACTAAAATAATGAGTTAAATGATGAAGCCTGGGACTCAAGTACTTACGATAGTAAGTCGCCAAAACCGATGTATCTCGAATGCGAGAGCCCGTAGTGGTCTACCGGAGAAATATGACTCAAATGGAGAATTTAATGCCAGGACGGCACGTTGGTCATGGTAGCTCAAAGGTTAAGAGCGACTGGACAGAAACCAGAAGATCGGTGGTTCAAATCCCGGCCATGGCATTGAATTTTTCATGTTGACTCTATCTAACAGATAAGTGTGTTGATAATATTATCCACTGGTTGCTTTTTGTGCTATCTGCTATGCATCGGTAATTACGGAAGAAAACGAAGACTAGTTCCATGAGGGGCTTTTAGAAATATAAAGGGTTGCTATTGAATCAACTGCATGTTTTAAAGCTACCTTTAGGGAATTATAAAAATATATTTATTAATCCTTTTGTATTATAGAAGAAAATGTATGTTCTGAAATTTAGTAATGCGGTGGCCCTCGTAGACTTTGGCGAGGACCCGGGTGCTATGTACACTCCCCTTGTAATACTGCGACTCCAAACCGAACAGGTTATTTGGTGACCTAAAAGCAAAGGACATTGTCGAAAATGCTCTTTGTTTGTTATACCCGTGGCACTACAGTCCATATCGGATAAGGACCTGCCAAACCGACTGCCGACCTCACGCCCACATACGCAAGGTAGAGGTGGGCGATCATCCAGCCGATACGGGGAGGACATGGAGTCAACATCTTGATACCCGCAGCCGGACAGTTGGCTTTTATGACCAGGGTTTGCTTACCTATGGTAAGCTCCTCAGTTTCTTCACGATGCTGTCCTATGCCCAGGACTTAAAATCCGCACCCTGTGGCGTTATTATTCTCCAGCTTAATCAGACACAGGTTCGGGCGAAATATTTGTGGCGGTTTCCTCGACTAGCAGCAGATAAGATGCGCGTTGACTGTGTGGAAGATTCAGGTCGAGATTTGATTAAATAAGAGTCATGATACCTTTTTTTTTTTTTTCAGGTGTGGACTTTTAGTGACAGAAATAAAATTTTACATGGCTCCGATTTCGTAATATATTATGTAATTTTATAATATGGATTACATTTTACTCGAACTTTCTTTCTTAATCAATCACTGTAGATTACCTCCAACACACCGATAAATCCTTATTTTCAAGTTAATATATATAATTTGAGTTAATTACTTAAAATTCACACTTTTGAAGGTCCACTCATCACTATTACATATACCGAATAACTTTTTTTTTTGACGATTATTCTTGATTTTCATTACAAACATATATCTATCTCAGGATTATTGGTTTTCCGTAACTATCGTTACTCCTCTATTAATTTTGTGATTGGCCGATCTACTGCTACGTCATCACAATACGTAATATAATTATTACTACGGCCAATCACAAAAATTACACATATATTTTTTATATTGTCATTACATGGCCTACTAATTCATATCAGAAAACAAGAATTTCCAACTGGATATTGATATAGAAAAAATTCTAGCTAAAACATATCGTTACAACCCCCAGGGGTGGGATCGATTCCGGGCCGCATTCCGTGGCAGGGAACCAAGGCATGATGCCTTAACCCACTAGGCCATGGGCGCAGGACTTATATATTTAACACTCCCTTTTATTGATCTGGAAAAAATAACATCAGAATACAAAAGTAAACTATTTTGCAGAGTACATAAATCGCTATCGAATTACATAAAATGCATTGTAAAACATTTTATTTTCCACTTAAAACTTTTACTTTAAAAACGGTGAGAACACGTATAGGCCAACCTATTATATTCCCATTTCGTTAATACTAGCATTTCTGAAAATAGTGTTTTAATAGCCTGCGTCGAATTTTACAATAAAATTCGCTTATTTCAGAAAGAAGAACAATTTTGTTTAAATATACTTTTATTTTTATGTAACGATGAAAGGATTAGTCCTGCGATTTATAAGTCGTGGCGTTTCATGCTTTAATGATTGTAGTAGAGACTACAGAAAAGTAAAATCCATTTGCAGTTTTAAATTGCTACGGCCCAGAAATGAAACGAAGTGTGGCGCTAGATTTATGTATTGACCAAACTTGTGCCGGTAATCTGAGCAGTGTAATTTTTCCCGCCATGGTTCTTATTAACGGATTGTACTTTCCTGTTTAAATTTCTCTTTTCGCAAGCTCTAATTTTTTTCGCCTCACCCACGCTCATTGATTTTTTTGCTACTTGTTCCTTCTCTCCTTTCCATGTAGTTACATTTCTCATCATTTCCGGCCTTGCCTCATTACGGCGGCGAGTGATGCATTCAGCGAGACTCTTGATGATGACGTCATATGGAAATATTACCAACCTGACACTTTCATTACTATTAGCTTCAAGGGATGCCAGCTTCGTGTCAAATCAACATCTACCCGCGTCGGGGTTATTACGCTTCCTGAACGACCCAAGTCAAGTGAAGAAGATCGACTATTCCCTGAGGTTAGGCTGTCACCGGAGCTTCTCATTTGTACATAACCAGTATCTGTGAACCCGAGATGAAAACGTGGCATCAGAGAGCTTTCTTTCGAAAAATTCACTTAGTTTTATCCAACCCTTGGGAGAAATTAATCTCGGAAATATATATTATTTCTGCGAACAGAAAAGAAGGTTCAGAAATGTACAAGACGCTATATGCGAAAGTTTCTGCAGTGCTAGCCTTAACCCTCTACAGCCCAAATTTGTTTACTACGATGGCAAAATGTTTTCCCCCAGTATTATTGTTTAATTTGCATTACGAAACTTATAACAATTTGTCAAACTAAAAAAAGTAATTTTAATTAAAAATAAATATTTTGTTACTTTAAAGTCACAATGGGCCACAAAGGCTATAGCAGAAACTACTTAAGGCATTGCATGCATATAAATCAAAATAAAACTTATATTGGGCAAATATACGAGTCAAATGGAGAATTTAATGTCAGTACGGCACGTTGGCCATGGTAGCTCAATGGGTTAGAGCGACTGGACGGAAACAGGAGATCCGTGGTTCAAATCCCGGCCATGGCATTGAATTTTTCATGTTGACTCTATCCTTTAAACACCTTAGGCTATAAACGGTTAGTGTGGAGAAATGTATAATTTCCTTCAATTAACCAACATTTAAATAACTTTATAATACGTTTTTACTTTTATATAATATTATATAAAATTTTATTTCATACGGTTTCCTTTTAAGTTATGGTCGATAATTGTTCTTTTACACTGTGTGAAGGCTAAAATTGCAAAGATAAAGACTACTAACTTCAATTGGAATGGTTTAGAATGCACATAATAATTGACGGTGTAAATAAACGGAATAGACATCTTTAAGGATGAGGCAGCAGTATTTACGTAAGTTATAAACGTGCCCAAATACTGTCCAATGTGTGAGGGTTTTTTTTTTTATGTTTTTTATAAGGCTGAGGTTTTGATGCTGTGTTATGCTGGGAGAATGTGTGCGGGTTAATACATAAATCTGTACTCCGGAGCCGCCTTGCCTATACGCGAATGGGAGATCGGTGCCTCGCACGTGTGCAGCTGGGCGTTGGTTCCTGCTGCATTCCAGTCGATCGAATTGGATTTACAGTTGTCGCAGCGATTATTATCGAGCAAAACAATTGAGCATCATTTCGTTACTCCACATAGTTTCTGGAGATTACTTAGCGTATTATAAAATATTTTATAGCGGCCGACTCCCCAAAAGCCAGCTTTCTTTGTACGTTTCGGTATTTGGTGATACTCCAAATTCTCCACTGAGTTCATTATTTGTCTCTGCTTTTAAAATCATGCTGAGGGAAGCTTAGATTAGTTAAACTGCGGTCTTTACGTTGGCAGGAATTTTCTTGGCTTAAAGTTGTATGTCTAAAACAAAATCCCTAGTTTGAATTCACATTTTCAAGATTTAAAATTAGTTATGAAAGGATAGAGCCAGACTGAAAAATTCAATGCCATAGCCGGGATTTGAACCACGGATCTTCTGGTCTCCGTCCAGCCGCTTTAACCATTAAGCTACTATGGCTAAAGTGCCGATATGACATTAAATTCTCCAACTGACTCGTGTCCTTCCCGGTAAACTACTAGGAGTTCTCATAAACACATGAGACAACTACCTTAATGGCGATTTACTATGCTGTAAGTACTTTTAAGGCTCGGGTTTTATAGTTCGGACCACTATTAGGTACAAAGCTGGTGATCCGAACTATAAAAATAGGTGAAGTGAAACCCTTTAGTTAGCGTTACTCAATATTGAATCAGTAGACCAACGAGAGCATTAGAATAGCAGTAATCAACACGAAATCAGTATAAATCGATTTGAATATTGCTAGAGAGAATGTTGGAACATGGTTTTTTGATACAGATGAAATCATTGTACACCCATTGGAAGAGAAGATCGTGTGTGGAATCTTGGGTTGAAATCAGCTGAATCCACAAAAGAGACTTTTGTTAATCTGATAAATATTGGGACTTAAATTAGAAAAAAATGCTTTTTAAAACATGTACTAGATGGATGACTAAATGTAAAAATGTTTCGAGGCAGTAGTTATCGAATGACAATATTTAAATTAACTGTTCGTATGCTGAAATAAAGGGAAGCATAGAGGAGGTTAAACTTGAAGTAATGACCTGCCTAGTGCTAAAAAGTGTGACAGATTGAATGTTTCATTCTGGCAAAAGAAGTTAATGTTTTATGGATCATCTCGGACTTACATATTTGAGCTTGGAGGGCTGAGAAGAGCAATCGAGGCAGCCAATTCTTATTGCAGTAAATCGGGTTTGAATGTGAATGAAAACAAAACAAAGATTATGGTCTTCAAAAAAGATTACAGGTTGCGTAAGGATGAGAAATGGGAGGTTATTAGAAGAGAAATAGAGGTATTAAGGAGATTTGATTATTTGGGAACAATGTTGAGTTCAGATGGGAGCTGGAAAGAACAAAAAATGATGTCTGTGGCAAAAGGTAGAATGGCCATGAGAGTGATAAGATCATGCTACAGTATACTGCCAGATAAATGTCAAATGGTTGGAGAGGATTTATACAGCAATAGTAGAAAATAGAGTGTTACATGGATCAGAGGTTTGGGGAGTAGATGAGGCTTGGAGAGAGACTGATAGAGTGCATAGTTCCTTTTGTAAATATATACTGCGATTACCGATAGCATCACCTAATGGGGCAGCACAATTGGAACTAGGCAGGTATTCTACTAAAATTAAAATCTTGTCAAGAGCAATGAAATATTTATACAGAATCACTAACTTGGAAGATGGCAATGTAATTAAAGAATGTTTTCATATTCAAAAGAGAAGTAACTGGGGTGGGTCTTGGGCGCATAAAATGAATGACGTGTTGAATCAGATAGGTATGGGTCATTCTTGGATAAATGCAGAGTATGGGTATAGAGGCTTCTGGAAAGAAGTTAAGCTAAGATTAGAAGATATTGACAGACAAGACATTTTCGCCAATACAAGTGACAAAAGCTCACTGAGATTATACAGAGAAATAAAAACAACCTGGGAGAGGGAAGGATATATAGGGGCGAGAAGGTTTTGCTTGGGCGAGAACAGGAGTGAGAAACTTGAAAGGTATAGGGACAATTTGGGGGGTGAAGTAGTAATTAGAAAAATTTTATCAGTAAAAGGGGAAAAGAACACGAGAAATATAGGGAATTATTTAGGGACAGTTAGAGATTGATGGCTAAGAACAATTAAGAGAAAACTCTAGAGTGGGATAGGTGAAATGGCAAAATCTGTAAAATGGAGTAGAGGGCCTCCAATACACAAAAACCTAGGGTTAGGTGTATGGAGACCGAATTATTAGTCAATGGTGGGCAATATGAGAGGATTTCCAGGATTTAGGAATATATGACATTTTTCAGAATGGATTTTATAATTGTAATCTTGATTTTGTATTTCCATTTGATTTTGTAAAAGGAAAGATGAGAAATAAATTACAAATTATTTGAACTACTAGACAAAATGTCGTTTCATATCGTAATCGAAGGATGAGGTACTTATATCGAAGCCCCAGCTGTAATATAGATATTCAATTATAAGGAAATATTACAACATGAAAAATAATACACTTGGCCTAATGTATACTTCAATTCTGTTTACTAGAACCTGGTAGTATATACAGCTATAGGGCTGTATACTAGAGCCCGTCAGCTCTGTTCCAGATAGCATGTAATTAGCATTAGGTTTAACAAGTTTTTTTGTGCTGTTGACTTGTTTTTTTTTTTTAAACCGTTAAGCTCTTCCGCTTCCAGTAAAAGAAGAAACTGGAAATGACTAACTCTTGCTGAATCAGGTGGATGAAAGCAGCAGGAGTCTCGGCGTACCGTAACTCTGAGATAGGTTCTATGGACTAGACAAAGATGCATAATTTGTTATAATAAATAATAGCAAAATCTGCATGACATTACTCACCTTAAAACTCGTGTGAGTGCTGTGTTATAAGGGTTCCAAGGTAAAGAAAACGACAGTAATTCATTATGCAGTTCAAATGATTGTATCTTGAATAGGCGCGAAGCCGTACAATTACTTTCACTCTTCCTGTTGAGCATTAAGTGAAGGTACTCAGTAGAGTAATAGTTTAAATGAGTGACTGGCCTGCTGCTGTATGCTAAGTTTGCAGTATTGGAACAATAAATGAAAGCTTAGATGTGAATTACTTACCTGCTGTCAGTGGCAGGGATATCTCATTGTGACCAACACATGTGCTCAAGTATCAATGGGATGTTTATTTCACACGTCTGTTTACTGAACATATATACCTATGTTCCAATAACGGTTTCAGTTCGCAATAAATTAAACATTATGTCTATATCACATTTTAATTATTTCATGACTGACGTAGCTCCGTACTTTGTGAAATCACTATCAATGTAATTATCCTCGTCACTGCTTTCCATCCCATTTTCTGCAATTATAATTATTTCAGTTTTTCCTCCCATCTTTGCTTTATTTCTGTTATCTGTTCGCCTCTTCTGAACAAATTCTGTGCGAGACGCTAGAGCCTACAGCAACTCGTATCCACAATTACTAAGGATTCCTTTAAAAAAGTGCAGTAGAATGGAATAGGATAGAATAGGATAGAATCTTACAGAGGGGACTCTGTACGTCGACCAGGCTTACCAAGATGCCAAGAGGCATCATCGAGAGGAAGGATGAGGTGAGAGGATACAGAGGGTGGCCTAACCAAGGTGTCACAACAGCGCAGAGGGCAGGGTCACCACCATTGACCAGCTGGAAACTCCCCGGCAGGCCACTACAACCAGCATCCCACTGTGTTCCTGAAACGGCCCACTAGTCCGGCCCGGAAACCATCCTACCGGAGGGGGAGGTGTTTACCAGGAGTATATCATCCTGCCATGCAGCGCCGAGTCTCCCACCGACACTTCTACCCTGAAAGATTATGATGATGATTGTGGTTAAGGGTGCTCAACAACGAGGTCATCAGCGCCCTTAAAAAGCTAATAACGATAAAGATCTAACAGATATACATCTACAGTAAGATCTTGATAAAACGCTCACATATTTTAAAATATATAAAAAGACCTTAAAACCATAGCAAACGTTAAAATCAATAAAACGGACGGTACTAAATTCTAAAATTAGCAGTTAAAAAGAAAGTTAAAACTTTGGCCAGCACTTTCTCGTCGTCCCCCAGCACCTCTGCCAAACTGTCCGGCAGCTGGAGAGATCTGCGGAGACGCGCTGTTCTGGAACACTCTAAAAGCACGTGGCGGTACCCTGAAAGAGACCACCAGGTAAAAGATGATGTGAGATGATAATGGAGATGAAATGGAGGGACAGGATAGTGATGTAGCCTCTTATTAGCATATTATGAATCTAAATATTCATTATTCCATACTTAACAATTTAGTTTTTTTTGTATATCGTTTGCGCATATTCTCTTTAAAAATTGCAACTTGCAATACGGATGTTATGTCATTGTTACAGAAAACACGGCATTGTAATTGTAAAAATAAGTGCATTCTGCAATGGAAAATCAGATGTAAGAAAATGATTCAATGCCGCCACTGAACGTGCGAAACTGACGTCAGTCTAAAATCATAACCGCCACCAGTAATCGATCTCCAGTCCCCCTAGGCGGCAGATGTTCGCCTTAATGAACTGCTGTTGATTATGGCGTTTTGCATTGAAGAGGGGGAGCGAGCAAATAGTCTGTCTTACACGTACTCCTACACTCTTAAATACTGTTCCAATATTTAGCTACTACAATTTTGCTGACAATTTTAACGCCGGTCGCCATGAAAGTGTTTTGTGGGGTAAAGTAATTAGGCCGAAAAAAGACAATACAGCTCCCCGTGGGCCACTTTCCGCATCTTTGTCTGAGGTTGTACAATGACGCCACTGTAATTATTGCTTTGGTGGTGTGTTTCCTCAGGAAAGTAGAAACTCCATGCAAATGTCGCGTTTATGACGCAAGCGAGGTGAAGTGCACTATCGCCTCACGAGGAAGTGACTCACGACTTTACCTCATTTCTCTACGCTTTTTTCTATAGGTATTTTGCTTGTGTTTGTCTCACGAGTATGTTTGTTAACGTTTGTACATCAGCACTGCTAACAGAAGAGCGTATGTTATCTAAAATTTCCCCAAGAGCAATTAATCATGTTTTAGAAGTTGGCTTCACTTTTCTGCTGTGAGCATCTTAGTTGCGATGTCTCTAATTATACAATGGGTTATACAGTAAAACCTCTATAAAGCGGCATGCGATCGTTCCGGCATTTATTTTCCGTTTTACACACTTTTCCGTCTCACAGAGGGTTGGGTTTTCAATTCATGCCAAAGCATCTACTTCCATTAGTCCTGGAACCGTAGCACCAAGAACCCGGGCCTTCTTCGACCAGGGAGATACCGAGCTGTCCCAAAAGGGTGCCCGGCGCCTCCGTGGGGCTTTCCATAGGGAAAGATCTAGAGACTAACAAGCCCCCCACCCATCTGGTCCTGTGGACTCAAGACGGGATGGAAGTGGATACGCCACTTACGCGCGCCAACTCCGAAATGGGAAGGCTACCGATATGACCTCGGTGGGACCTCCTGGTGATCTAGCACATCTACTAGCTATGCTGGCTAGTACCCGGGAATATTAATGGCCTCCCTCAACCCCGTCCAGAAACTACCCGATCACCCACGGGTATTGGGAACCACTGCCTCCTCGAGTCCAACCCAATCCGAACAGCTCCCTATAAGGGAGGTGCACGAATGTTCAGCCCGAGGTTCCTCTAGTAACGTCAGAGGTACCACGAGTGCTAAGGGTCCGCAGCGCCCGCACCACGGCAGCTGAAGGAGACGGATCCCATCCCTACGGGGACAGTTAAGGAATAGTATAAAATAAAGTTTAAATAATAATAGGCTGATGTGTATTATGTACTATATTTTCAACTAGTCTGTCCTTTCCACACTGCAACTGTCAGTATATCAACATCATTTGCTTCACCACACATAACATTCAAAAAATGTTATGGTGATGTTTGAAACTCTCGAGTCATCCATTGGAAGCTCTGATATGGTATTTGCCTAATTTTCTTGCTGTCTCTAAAGCAATGGTCCAGAAATGGGATCTGCTTTACTAACAAACCACTCCAACACAGCATGATTTAACTCGTCTTACGAGACGTTCGCGACTCTCGTAAGCCGATTCCCGTATCTCGGGTACCGATTTTAAGTCGGCCCTATCCGCGCCTTCACCTCTGTCCAGCTCAGGTGAAGTGGTTCGGAGTCCACGGTATAACCTGCAGGTGCACTCGACTCACCGTCACCTTCGCTATTACCCTAGCACTGGAGGTAATGGATGCCGCCCTATGGGTGCCTCCAACTGAGAAATGAGTCGGGTCATTACGTGGTGGGGCGAAGTTACCCCGAAGGCCGTAGTTGCCATATGGGAGGGGGTGTTGGTATACATAAAGACACTCTGTATATTTTGTGATTCGTTTCACATGCCCTGCTGTTCCATTTAGCCCTCGTCTTTGTTATTTTATTTTTAAAAGTCTCATAGATCGGATTTTTCTGCGCAAGTCCGTTAAAACGTGTTACCGCTCTCGCGGCAAAGCCGCTTGAGCGACGACTACCAACATTGAAATCTTAACCTTCTCGACGCTCCCTATCAAGAAGTTTATGTGAACTTTTGCGATAGGACGCACCGTTTAAAAATATATTTTTTTCAAGTAGGATTTCTCCAAGTTTGCCGAACAGTGGGAATTGCCAAATTCCGCCGGGGACCGTTGTTTCAGATGCTCTAAGACCTGCAGTGGTCAAAAAGGTTAACTACGTAAACCCCAAATACCGTAACTCGATAGCTCCCGTTTAGGCTAGTTGTATGTATCATCCGTACAAGTTAAACTAATATTCGTATACTGTTACGGGAGAACCTTCCTGCCGAGTTACACGTCTTTGCTACTCATAGCGACAGAGAAATTAATTAACAAAGTCGATACGCCTCTCGAACCAAGGACTCTAAACGCAGGCTTGGAGAGGGACCAGACTCGGCAGGAAGGCTGTTCGGGGCGTGTGCTATTGGAATATCAGGTCAGATCTCTAATATCGGCAGCCGCTTCTTAGTTATCACAAGAGGCGGGAAAAAGCTTTGGAAATTGCTAGCGGTCACGAATGATATAGTTAAGGCTCCAAATTCGAAAGGCGGACCTTTAGAGAGGAGTACTACTAGATGAAGTCGTCAAACAGTCGAGAAAGCACCCAGAAATAGGACTTTTTGAAACGCACCTTCGGGAATTTAAACAGCACAGTTAATTCTTTAGATGGACGTTTGTTGTTTTCGGGTTTTTCAGTAACCATAATTTTTTCCTCCGGCGATAATGTATTATGTTTAAAACTCATTTTACAGAATTTGTGTACATAAAATCTATATTTAAAAAAAAAATCACCAAAGTTCAGTTTTCTTCTACTCGTACTTGATCACTTGTAGCAACGAAACTGAGAATGAACACACTGCAGAACAGTTGCACCCTTACCATATGTGTTGGAAGAGACTTGAGAGAGCTAATTGTTTATTTTCCCTTTTCCTCGAAGGATTACAGTTTGACTTCATGGTTCATTGTACTACCATACAGGCACAGTCGCCCTCAAAATTATTGCACTTTTAAATACGCACGTTGTAATGCACTACACACAAAGCAATGCGTTTTAAATATGTATTATTTACGCAAACGGTCCTTGAAAAATGTATAATCGTACATGTAAATAACTCCGTTCCGAAATTCATTTTCCGTTTTCCAGGTTTCCGGAATATTAGGGTGGGTTTTAGGCAGGTTTTACTCTATCTACGTTTGTCGGTATCCTATATTTTATAAGAGCCATTACACTTGGTCAGTCTAATGCTTTTCGTAGCGACCTTGTGCCAAAATATGTTCCAATACAGCAGTCAAAAGTTAGAGCCTTCAACAAACCTTCAATTTATTAATCATCCTGCATCTCTGTGTACAGAAGGCTTCACTAAGAAGAGATGGAGCTTAAGGACATCTTAAGAAGCAAAGATGTGGTTCATAGACATACAAGTGGTACTCCAAGCATTAGGACATCCCCATCGTGCGTCTAGCCGCTTTGAGAGATGGCATAAACCATGACTGGCAGTAAATATCAACTTACAATGACTCCTAAAAGTATTCGGATTTAAGTTTAATATGCATAGCGAACGAAGCATATTCCAGTTTACGTGATCCTAGATGTTGTTACTTTCATTTTTTCAATATGTATCGATTTTACTACGTTCTTTTTATACGGCATTTAGAATTGTTTTAAGATTCTATTTATGGTTATATCGGTGACTTCTGACCTATGTGACCATCAACAATGGTGTTAAACGTATATATGGTAATTGAATTTTCGGTTTTCTGTGGGTTTATGCGTTAGATCCCACTCTTGTTCATACTTCAAGCTTGTACATAAAAAACTCTAGAAGTTTCGCCCTTATGATTGATTTAAACTAGCAAGTAAATAAATTTGTAAAGTCTTAAGCATTAATGAAGCATTCTTAATGATTCCTGACTTTGACATTCACGCAACCAACGCTTTATTTACTCGTAAAACAATTTTGTAAATACATCACACATGTTGAAAAATGGGTTCAATTTTCAACAAATTGTAAAACTACTGAAAACTATGAATATTTGTAAATCTGGAACACACAACGTGCATTAATATTTGTTCTTCATGGAATTACAAATTATAAGTTAATTTTTGTTCCTAAATGTTTGAAATGGTTACCAATAGTCACATTTTTTTTTTTTTTTTGTTTAATTTCATCTTCCAACGTTTGGTCATATCGGACGATGGATGAAATGATGCTCAAATGAGCCCAGAGTCCACAGAGTTACCCGACATTCATCTTTCAGGATAAAGGAAAATCCAGAATGAAAACCTTATCTAGATAACTCACCCTGACCGATATTCAAACTAGTCGCATATAAAGTGATCATTTTAAAGTACACCATTTCGTTCGATTCAATTACCCACAAACCCTGGAGGAACCATACTTTCCAGATCAGTACATATGCTGACGATGTGGCAATTCTGGCAAGGATATAAGAGCTCTTGATGAAAGTTATTTAGTGTTGGAAGAGAAAGCACAAGGTCTAGGATTGGTAGTGAACGTTAGTAAAACCAAATATATAAAGATGGGAGGTGATGGGGATGCAAGAAGAAGAGATCCTACAGTTAAATTACACGAGAAAGAGTATCAAAGAGAGGAAAGGTTTAAATACCTGGGATCTATAGTAACAGTAGATAATAAAACATCAGTGGAAATTCAAGAAAGAATAGCAAGTGGTAACAGATGTTTCTATGCCTTGCAGAATATGTTTAAATCAAAGAACGTCAGTAGCAATACTAAAATTAAAATATATACAACAGTACTGATACCAATACTAATGTATGGTTCAGAAAGTGGAGTGTTGACAGTCAGAGAAGAACAGTGGCTATTACGATGGGAAAGGAAGATTTTGAGAAATATATTTGGAGTGATAAGGGACTTGGACGGATGGTGAATGCGGACTAACTTGGAGTTACAGTGCCTATATGAAAAAACTAAATATAGTAGTGAAAATTAAACAAGGAAGAATAAGGTGGTTTGGCCATGTGCAGAGAATGCCGGAAACCATTGTAGTTAAAGGCACTGGGAGGTCGATAGCTTTAAAAAAAATCCATTTTTTGATTTTAAATTTAAAAATTATATAATTCTTCAGCTTTAAAATGATATATATAGATGATATATATATAAATAAAACATAGGTTGTCAGCTGGTATTAAAGTCCTTTAATTCGTCAATTTAAACATGGCAGCGTAATGATACGCCCACTTCCTGAGAGTGGTGCTTAATCTTTGATCGTGATTTCTCAAAACCTTGATGTTTCATACTTCAGGTGCATGTTTCTCAAAAACTATAAAAGATACTGACACAAAATTTGTAGTGGTTATTTGTCAATGTTCCTAGAATACATTCGGCTAACAAATATATTCATATGATATATAAAATGGATGAAAACAAATGTTCAGTCCTTGAAAATATTATCTTTTTTTTTTTTTTTACTCAAAACTAATTAATATTTCATGTGTTTAGTATAAACTATATGTGATTTTCATTTAGCTTATATTATAAAACTGTATCTTAGGTTATTTAGGATAAAACTTGGAGCATGCAGCTTTAAATTCCTATAAGTAAAGTGCACCTTAAGTATAGGGTGCAATATTTTTTTCAGGACACACGGTGTGATTTATGCCCCTTTTGCATGAACCTATGTGAACGTATTTTAAATATTATACAGTAGTTAAATGCACACATTCTTATACAGTAATCATACCGAATTTCAATTTCTGTTAATGTTTAGTTTTCTATATATTCAAATTTTAATCTTGGTAAAAATAAGCCATGTCTGGGTAAAAATAACCTCCCAGTTTTCTATATATTCAAATTTTAATCTTGGTAAAAATAAGCCTTGTCTGGGTAAAAATAACCTCCCAGTGCCCTTAAGAAGATATGCATAGGAAAGCTGGGTGGCAGAAGGAGCAGAGGAAGACCCAGGAAAAAATGGATAGATGATGTAGAAGATGACTTGAGAAAATTGGGGGTTAAAGGCTGGAGAAGAAAAGCAGAGGACCGAGTGGAATGGAAGAGGGTGGTTAGGGAGGCCAAGGGCCTACATGGCCTGTAGCGCCAACTATCATCATCATCATCATCATCACCATTTCGTTGGATTATTGTACAATTTTACAATGTATTTTGAAATCTTTAAATTCGCTTCACTAATCCTCAAAATCCCACCTGTAGGGTTTTTACTTTCTCTTTTGGGCATATGTAGAAGTGCGAACATTCCATATATGTAATTAAATTGTGGTAATTTGTAACAGCAAACAGAAATCTATTGTTCTGCCGAGCCAAAGTTTAGCTTCTATGTTTCCAGTTACCTTAAGCGATGCAGCTGCTGAACACGTATTGGTAATGGAAGTTTCTACTACGTTTCTTCACAGAGGAACTCAGGACTCGGTAGCCTGTCTGTCGCGTTTTCTGCTACTTCAATTAACTTGAGTGTTATGCTGTGTACAGAAATATCGTTGGCTAACCAACAAACCATCTTACCCACTTTTTCGAGAGTTCATTGTAATGAACACGGAAAACTAAATCCGCAATCTGGTTAAATGTCTTTATTATTTGTAGAGAAAACAAGCGTTATAGGTGTATCTTAACTGTTTAAAATATTAATTTATTAACCAAGAGAACATCCTATTTCCCGCACCTCAAGTGGCTCATGCATAAGATAAATCTGACTCCTAAGCTGAATGTGTTGTTTGGCCCAATTTGATTCTTATTCTAACAATGTAAGATTTAAATGCCGAATTTCGTAATTAATAATGTTACAGTAATCGAATTATGAATAGTGATGAAAACATTACAACAATTTATTTAAATGTGAACAGGAAGTCTTTTATGATGAAAATACCAATAAGTATTAAGTCCAATAAATTAGCAATATTGCATATTTCAAGTGTGGTACATGGCACATATATTTTTATTCCTATATTTGCTATTTATTCGCAATTGAAAATTGATATTCATTGTGAATTTGGCAATTAGTTGCAAACCAAATGACTAGCACAGCTCACATGAATAGTATACAATACAGTATACAAATACAGTAATTCAAGTCAATAGTCGCACACCTTTAAGACATAAACATTCCGTGGTTCGAATCCCGGCCATGGCATTGAATTTTTCATGTGGACTCTATCCATCAAAAACCTTAGCCTATATGCGACTAGTGTGAAGAAATGATTAATTTCCATAAATTAACTAAAATAATGAGAGTTAAATGATGAAGCCTGGGACTCAAGTACTTACGATAGTAAGTCGCCACAAAACGGTGTGTCTCGGATGCGAGAGCCCCTAGTGGTCTACCGGGGAAATATGAGTCAACTGGAGAATTTAATGTCAGGACGGCACGTTGGCCATGGTAGCTCAATGGGTTAGAGCACTGGACGGAAACCAGGAGACCCGTGGTTCAAATCCCGGCCATGACATTGAATTTTTCATATTGACTCTATCCATCAAAAACCGTAGCCTATGTACGGCTAGTGTGAAGAAATGATTAATGTCCATCAATTAACTAAAATAAACATCCCTTTTACTCATTTTTTGTTAGTCTGTCTCATAAATGACCTTTCCTAGTGACATCGAATAAGCACATGAATTTAGCAGCATTAAACAAAG
Source organism: Mantis religiosa (assembly GCA_030765055.1). NCBI lineage: Eukaryota > Metazoa > Arthropoda > Insecta > Mantodea > Mantidae > Mantis > Mantis religiosa. The sequence goes on along the minus strand of CM060948.1, from coordinate 304,461,633 downwards.
GTTGTTATATTTACTGAAAAATTATCATATATCTCTTGTGATCACAAAAGGTATTACAAAATATGATTATTTTGGTCAGCATATTGAAATCAAGTGTCCTGCGCCGGAGTGTAGTGGGCTAAGCCTTCCTCCTTTGGTTACCTACCACGGAAGGTGCCTGAGATTGGTTCCACCTCTGGAGGGTGGGGATATTAAGTCCCGGGTATAGGGCCGGTGCCTACTCAGCATTGTGCGGAAATCGAGGAACGATAGGTAGCGAACCATGGTCTAGAAAGCCAACTTTCAGGCTGGGGGTGCCGAGATGCTGACCACATCTCCCCGAATCGGTTGAATGATCGCCCACCTCCACCTTGTGTATGTGAGCGTGAGGCCGGCAGTCGGGTCTGCAGGCCCTGGCCCAGTAGGAGCTGGTGCGCCATGGGTTAACTTATTGTAATCAAGTAAACTAGGTGTACAAAGAAATGTGCTCTTGCAGAGATATTCATGGGGATATACTTCATTGTGTCAAGACAGTTGAATGCAGAGGTTCTACTCCGATTATTCCTGGACCCGTAGGACCAAGGACCCGGGCCTCTTTCACCAGGGAGTAGCCGAGCTATCCCAAAGGGTGCCCGGCGTCCTCCGTGGGGCTTTCCATAGGGCAAGACCTGGGTTACTAGCAAGCCTCCCCCATCTGGTCCAAGGAAACAAGACGGGATGGAAGTGAATACGCCACTTACGCGCGCCAACACCAAAATGGGAAGGCTACCGATATGGCCTCGGTGGGGCCGTCTGGCGATCTAGCACACCTTCTGCTAGCTCTGCAGGCTAGTGCACGGGAGTATTAATGGCTTCCATCAACCTCGTCCGAAGACGTACCCGATGGCCCACGGGTATCGGGAACCACTGCCCCCTCTAGACCAACCCAATCCGAACTCTCAATCAGGGAGGGGCTCGAATGTTCGGCCCGAGGTTCCTCTAGTAACGTCAGAGGTACCACGAGTGCTAAGGGTCCGCAGCGCCCGCACCTCGGCAGCTGAAGGGGAGGGATCCCCTCTCCTACGGGAATCTTGTCAAGATAGAAAATATTTAAAGTAAATTTGAACCGTGGGAAAATTACACCTCTTAACAGTTTTTTTGGTAGTTTTTCTCAGTCGCAGGCAAACTTGCAACTGAATATCTCTATGGCATTTCTCGATTTTCCACCGTCAGTTTAACATACTGTACAGGAAGCCAATTATGCATATTAGGACATCTGTCAGGCATTGACTGATATAGTACTGAATAAGCAGAATTAGAAAAACAAAAGTGATGCTTGATACCATGTACGGATTTTATACAAAGTTTTTCTTTATTAAGGCTATAACTAATAACGGTTTTTCTAATTTTAAACGAAAACCATTAAAATAGTTATTTGGAAACAGCAATTATAAAATGCATTTGGAGTGACTCTTCACAAGCCTTTATTTAAACAGCGACTTTTAGTACTTCTCATTTTTAAACTTCATACATGTGTGTGTGGTTTTTTTTTTCTGTTTTATTAAGTCATGTTTATTTTAATGATATTTCGGCTACTATATTTTATTTTGTTTAATAATAACAATAATAATAAATAATATAATGTATAATGTTCTCGAACGTTAAATCATATCCGACGATGAATGAAATAGGTAAACCGATGCTCAAATGAGCCCAGGATACATAGAGCTTACGGTCATCTTTTAGTATAAGGAAAGATAACTCACTGTGCCCGAAATTTGAACTCGGGATCTCTTGAACGTGCGGCAGGCACGCTTTCATCTATTCTACAGGGGGGGGGGGGGGTGACGGGAAAGTAAGTGAACAAATATTTACAAATAATTACGTTTATTGCTCTAGAGCACGAGTGGTGAAAATGCAATTTGCCCGAGTTATGAAACATGAAAAGTGCCGACGATGGCAAATATAATGTTGATATAACTGTAAACTTATTTTAATTCGCAATATTTTCTTGTTGTTGAACCATGCAAATGTTATTAAATGTAAATTAGCAGAAACTTCACATGCCAGTAACTATTTTGTTGATCCGCGTGTTCCAAAGTTCTTCTTCCAGGTCAGGCATAGTATATGTTATGACAGGTTATTTCCTTGTACAGCAAATGGCTCTCAAATAAATGCATCCCATTTACGTTCCGGGAGTCGAAGCTCGATGCTCTTAGTGCCGTTAATATCGCCAGTCAGCATCGCTTTGCCAGCTATTACTAAACGCCTGAGGCATGCACAATTTAGTGCTCCAAGTTGACGCAATTTCCCTTTTGCGGAAACTGGATACAGATGCGTTTGTTTATGGTCTGCCCGCTGTTGTGCTTCATTTGTTTATTGCTGCCTTGGACAATGCTGGCTCGCACCTTGTCATACGGCCGCTAGGTGGAGTTGCTTCGCTTTTGGTTCTTTTGTGTACCCGTTGGAACAGGAAATGAGCTGACTGCACGTCAAAACCACGCAGAACGCATTTCTCTGTACACGTTCATATATTCGAAGCTCAAGCTCTAACTTCATATAACCTCTCTAGAGCTGACATAGCAGAAGGGTACATTTAACGCCACCTGTTGGGGAAATTGCACATGATTTAAGTCCAGCAGTTGTCCTTTATTGTGTAGATTGAATACGCGTGAGCTTTCGACTGTAGAAAAGGCATTTAAACTTAAAATCACTTAAGTTGGGAGAGAAAGATTTGTTTAAGAAAACTTGAACTGAAATTATGCTCAAATATATCTGTAAACCTTGTGTTACATGCTTTTTCCATGAACTTATGAGAAAAAGATAACATATCCGATAAGGAAAGAAAATAAATTTACTTACACCTATTGCACATGGTGTTTCTGATATCGATTACTGGCAAAGTGATCATCCATGCCAGGTGATTGAAATTAAAAACACAAATAACTTGGTGGTTCCTTCTTAAGGGGGGCTACGTGTACTCAGTTGTAGGTAAATATGATATTTCATATCTGCAGTAATAAATGTGCCAGAGGTTTGAGGATTTAATATAATTCATGCACATATGTGCAGTAAAATAGGCGAATCACACATGTTGGTTCTCACGTTCAAGAGGTCCCGAGTTCGAATCTCGGTTAGGGTGAGTTACCTGGATAAAGTTTTTTCCGGAAATGTGTAGTGTTTAACGCCCGCTTTTATTACATACGGAACCGCAGGCGATGACAATGATGATACATGAGATGAAGATGGAGCACCGGTGGTAACCCGGAGATCCCGGATAAAATCCGCCCCAGCGCCTTGTTGTCCACCACAAATCTCACTTTGCGGTCGCCTGGGATCGAACCCGGGCCGCCTTGGTGAGAGCTAAGCGGCCTAACCACTGAGCCACGGCGCGGCCAGTTTTTCCGGGGTTTTCCCTTATCTTAATAGACGAATGTCAGGTAACTCTGAGCTCCATGGACCCCGGACTCATTTGAGCATCATTTCTCCCAGTTCATTCATCGTCCGATATATTTTCTTGAAATTGATGTTGAAGGGTAAGCAAAACACGTGAGTAAACAAAGGAGGCATGAAATGCTTATAAACTAAATGCACGAATGCAACCATTCCTTCTTTAATTTCATAGGGTTTTTAACAAAATAAAGAATACTCTCTCTCTCTCTCTCTCTCTCTCTCTCTCTCTCTCTTCCCGTAGGGGAGGGGATCCGTCCCCTTCAGCTGCCAAAGTGCGGACGCTGCGGACCCCTAGCATTCGTGGTACCTCTGACGTTACTAGAGGAACCTCGGGCCGAACTGCCGAGCCCCTCCTTCGGGAGTTGTTCGGATTGGGATGCCTTCGAGGGGGCAGTGTGTTCCCGATACCCGTGGGAATCGGGTACGTCTCCGGACGGGGTTGAGGGAAGCCATTAATTCTTCCGGGTACTAACCTGCAAAGCTAGTAGAAGGTGTGCTAGATCACCAGGCGGCCCCGCCGAGGTTTTTCGGCAGTCTTCACCTTTGGTGTTGGCGCGCGTAAGTGGCGTATCCACTTACATCCCGTCTTGAGTCCACAGGACCAGATGGGGGGGGGGCTTGTTAGGAAACAAGGTCTTGCCCAATGGAAAGCCCCACGAAGGACGCCGGGCACCCTTTGGGACAGCTCGGATAACTCCCTGGTTGAAAGAGGCCCGGGTCCTTGGTCCAACGGGTCCAGGACTAATGGGAGTAGATCCTCAGCTCTCTCTCTCTCTCTCTCTCTCTCTCTCTCTCTCTCTCTCTCTCTATATATATATATATATAGTAATTTACGTGCTCCAACGTTTGACATTCGTCTTTCAGCATAAGGGAAAACCCTGGAAAAACCTTATCCAGGTAACTCACCCTGACCGAATTTCGAACTCGGGACCTCTTGAACGTGAGGCAGACACGCTACCATCCACGCTACCGAGGCTGGCACCTATATATATATATATATATACACACACTTCCGAAATACTGATTCATTCAATAGCCACCGAACATTTAATGGATAATTTCTGTCTTTGTTTAAATTGCAAGCGTTTGGCAGCAGTCCATAAATTGTTTCGATCTCTCGCCTACGAGTGTGCTTATCGATATGATCTTCGGTTTAAAGCTCAAGGTGATATTTGGCAATACGAACAAACACACTCCTTGAATGTTAACGTGTGCTGCAAGCGGAGATGTACACAATCACGCTGGCGATTCAAGAAGTCATGACCAGAATTAATTTGGAAAATTGATATCAACGTGTGATGAAGAGCACTTCCTGGCTGATGTGATAGAATCGTGATGACACGTTTCAATTTTCAGATTTCTAGCAACAGCTGGAGATGACGTGAACCACTACTTCCTTCTCACTCTCATCCAGACAAGGTAAAAAAAATATCGACATGAGCTGGTCGCTTCAATGGTATACGTAATATCACAGATGGACAACTGGTCACATCTGGGTTATTAAATTTACGGTCAAGAAGATGATGCGTGCTAGATATAAATCCAACTATGGAGAGTTTTCAATTTTGTTGAAAAATGTAATCTAACAACATAGATTTAAACAAACACAGGAGAACAGCTAACGATTTTGTAGCATTCCCATGATTTGTCTTTTCTATCATTGTCTTATATTACTTATTTTATTTCTATTTTCAGCTCTTTTGCCCTTTTCTCTCCTCTCCTCTGCTCTCCACTCCCCTTACCTTCTCTTCCGTATCCTCTATGCTGTGTTTTATTTTTCTAATTATCTCTCTTCTTGCTCTCCCATCAGTTTTGTTTTTCTCTATTTACCCCCTCTTATATTTCTTTTCTTTCCATAATTATTTCTTATCTCCTGTTTTATCTTTATTTTTTTATATTCTGTTTTGTAGGCTTATTTCTTTCTTTGCCTCCTTAACTCAGTTCTTCAGTAACTTTCTCAATTTTCCTCTCTTCTATATTCGCCTTACTGCTTTTCCACCTTCTCTTTCCTATTCTTACATTCTCTTCTCCTTGCTCGCTTTCTTTTACTTCTTTTTTATTTCATTCTGTTGTTGTATACTTCCTCTTCTTTTTCTTGGATACCGCTTTCATTGTTCTCTCCTTTTCAGTTCTTTTCTCAATTCTCTTTCAAATGTTCCAATTTTGCTTTCCATTCACATTTTCCCACTTCTCTTTTATGTATTTTCTTTATCTTAATAGTTTGCTCTTCTTTTGCCTTCTCTTCTAATATCTTCTTCAGTTTTCTTCCCTTTTTTAAAAATTGTATGGTTTCATCTTCTCCTCTCATTGCCTTCCCTTCTATTTATTTTTCTCTATTTATTCATCATCCCTCCCATTATTTTCTGCTGTTTCCCCTTCTATCGTAGTTCTTCCTATATGTTCACTGTCTTTTACTATCTTTTTGTATACTACTTTATCTGATTATTCTCGTTATCTTGTTTGCTCTGTTCTCCTTTCTTTCTTCTATTTTATTTTTAGCTCTTTCATCTACCTGCCCTCTTCATTTTCTTGCCATTCTCTTAGTTTTTGTCTTTTTACCTTTTGCCTCATATTATTTACTTCCTTCTCCTTTTAAGCATTTTTTTTTTTTTTTTTGTCTGCTCTGAATAATCACACACCCTTATGATCCCGTCTTTTATTTTCTACTTTTTTCTCTCCTATATCTGTGTTGTCTTCTTTTTACCTTAACCGTTGCCTTCTCTTGTCCTTTTTTCTATTTTTTTCTCTTATTCTAATTTGTTAATTTGTCTCGCCTCCCCTAACATACCATTTCTGTGATTTCTAATTGTGTTCTTTTTCTTTTTCAGGTGAGTACCAGATTTGTGTAGATGTTCCGCATTTCTCAGCCTTGAAGGTAAGCAATTAAGTTAATGTGGAGTGAAAACTCTCACTTTGAAATCGCCTACGTAACAAGCGCAACCAACTAGTCATTAGAACCAGAGACATAGTTAAGGCAGTTAAGACCAAACCTGTGGTTTCCGCATCTGGAGAGTAGAGCGTCGTCGGAGATAAAAAGGCTCTGTAAAATACCAATGATGAGATTTCTAAGTCAATGCATTTGTGAAAATCCAGATATCATGTTGTTTTGATTGCTTTGACTCTTTTAGTATATATTCAGTACACATAACAGGTTGAAGTTCAATGCTGTGCTCTATCGATTAAAGACACATTTGTGGCTTTAAAGTTGTTGATAAAAATCAATTGTGTATAGTGAAAGAAGGTTCAAGCTATAAATAATAAACAATTGAAAAGAAAAACAGATTTTGTTACCTAATTTCATGAATAAGTGACATGATACAGTTTAGATAGTTACACTAATAATGAACAGATAAAAGCAAATAATGCGGGTGTGTGCCACCTGAGAGCAAAATATTATTGCATTGCTACTTTTGAATTAATGAAAATACAGGTTCAACTTTAGTACCATACTGTGACTTTGTGGGTTCGTGAAATTAAAAGTCCAATTGCACAAACTCAAAATGTTCTTTATTTCCACCGAATTACAGTTGGAGCACTTGCCGACTACAAATAATTACGTAGCGCACACAATTACAATCCACCACTTCGTCTGTCACAGGTCCACTCCACACTCACAGTTACGTAAACTCCTCTGGTACACGTACGCAGTCGTCCAGTCCGTTCGCTAGCACGGCGCTCTTCACGGCTGCTCGCCCAGAACTGAGAACTGAGAACTGACTCGTCCACTGCAGCCCTTATATAGGAAGATCGCTGATTCTGGAAGCTTCGCGGCTCGGAAAATCATCCCGATGGTTCCAGACGTCAGGGGGAGGGGAAAGAGACGGTACAGGGCTCGTGCCGCTCTTCTAACCATCCCCTCCGTGAGCGCTACACAGATAAATGGGTAGGCGTGGGCTGAATGCTTCCCGTCTGGCCCTACCTGCCAGCTGGGTCTGTCTGAAATTCCGATGTTCGGGTGACACGGCATTGCATTACTGAGCATGCAAAACCCTTGAGAGAATGTTTATCCCAGAAAGAGATGTCTGTTGATTTCACTTTTGTTTCATTTGCTACCTTCTTGATTTTTTTTTTTTTTTGTAATTTATGTCCTCCAACGTTGTCATCGGACGATGAATGAAATGATACTCAAATGAGTCCGGGGTCCATGGAGCGTAGAGCTATCGTACATTCGTCTTTCAGGATAAGGGGAAAAAACCGAAAAACATCCTTATCCAGGTAACTCAACCGTAACCGAAATTCGAACTCGGGACCTCTTGAATGTGAGGCAGACACGCTACCATCTACGCTACCGAGGCGGGAAGCTAATACTTGATAAGCCACACAGGTGAGAGCAATAAAAATAACGTGGTTTTGTAAATGTTTGATACCTATTATTGAATAGTTTTGTGTAATAAATCGGCTTCAGTTAATGCTGCACGTAACATGAGTATATTGTGACTTTGTGGGTTCGTAGAATTAAAAGTCCGTTGCAGATATTCCAAACATTCTTTATTTGCGTAGAAATACACTCTGATCAATTATCACATATACAACACAATCTTCCAAGGTAGTTAACAATAACAAACAGCGTTCAGTTTACAAGCAGCTGTTCTCTGCTTACCTCTCGCGACTTATTCTCGTTTTACAACTGTTTACTACTCACAACCTTGGCGAGTCGTCGCTCCCTTAAATGCCTCACTGATAATTTCGAGAGATTTCTGTACCAAACAAGAATCGGATGTTGTGTCACCTTCCAGAAGCGTAACCCTATCTGTGCCGGCAGGTCTTTTATCTCGCGCTATCTTTATTTGTTCCGGGATACTCCTTATCTCCAGGCTCTTTGTGTACACAAGCCGCGCTGTCGCGATCGGGTTCGCGATAGTATCTATATTGCTAAACACCTTTATTTATCACTTAGACACTTAAATAGGGCAAACATTACAAATGAGACGGTGTTTAAAACAAAATACAACTGAACTGCACTGGGTACTGTCCTCAACGACTACTCAACTGAATCCTCACTGTCAACTGTCTACTGCCCACTGGGCACTAACCACTTGCTTATATAGAACTCGAACACAAATCGATCATTCTGGCAATGGAACCTGCTAGAACCGGCGGAGACCTGAAAAATTGGTACACAGTGTCTATTGTCCTGCGGTAGTGACCATGTGACGACTGCTCCCCTTAGACACCGCATATAGCTCCATGCCGAATAACAATATAAATATAAGAGCCAAAGGAATGTAACAGTAACTTACCTACTGAATCTACATGTGAGACAGGGTCAAACGCAATGAATCCATTTGAATCCTTTATTGTTCACGAAACCTCTTTATGGAATATTAAGTTGCTGTTCAATACAACATCGTACTAAAATCGCACTGGCTATCTCGCTTCCTTATTCACGACAACACTGATCTATATAGGCGCTGAACAGAACAGTCTAAGATGTTCTGGAAGGGAGAAGAAGCGGATATTTCGAGAAATATTGGTTATCTAACAATAAGGCTTCTGGTGTTTACGCTGGGCGAGAGCGCTACTTAACTCGTTTATCTCTCCGGCTGTCCGATGCCTATAACCTTGGGCCATAGCCCTTGTGGTACAATGTCTTAATAGTTTGTGTCAATTACCTCAAGGTAATCACCACAGTTTTAACCGTTACTTGAAAATAAACAGTTCGTCACATCCATGGTCTGTGTGGTTGTCTTCGTTGAAGTGGCACCATTTCTCATTTTAATGTACCTTGCCAGGGTTATTTTTTGTGGTGCGCTCCTACTTTCGAAATTAGTACTTATTCCCTTTCCTCTCATTGCTTATGCATGTGATTAGAGTGGACATGAGTAGGTATGTTTCAAATATTAATGTGTAAATGGAAGAGCTTAATAATTTATAATGAGCTAAAGGAAGAAAATAACATAATACTGGCTACATATGGAAAAACCATCAAGACCATATTTATGGAAAAATACTGTACTGGATTTAATGCAAATGTATTTTTATAGCTAAAATTTTGTCAGAACTCTTTGAAGTGTACTTTGGTTTCAATGCACATAGGTAGAAGAGGGGACTGGGACTACCGTCATCCAACCTCGTAAATAAGCTAAGTGTACAAATGACTTGGAAATATTAAATTCATTTGTTTATTTTACCGTTGGGATGAATTCGACAACAAAAGATATGCGAACTTCTTCGTACTTGGCATTCTGGGCAAAACGACAAAGATCAAGAATCAAACGTGAATGCACATGAATAACAACGAAAAGACTATGTAAATATTTAAATGTTGGATGTTAGAAATGTAATGATGATAAACTCCTGTAATAACGTTTTTATAAAACTATTTCTACGATTTTTCCCCTTCCCGTCTATTATTATTATTATTATTATTATTATTATTATTATTATTATTATTATTATTATTATTATTATTATTATTATTATTATTATTATTATTATTATTATTATTATTATTATTATTATTATTATTATTATTATTATTATTATTATTATTATTATTATTATTATTATTATTATTATTATTATTATTATTATTATTATTATTATTATTATTATTATTATTACTATTATTATTACTATTATTATTACTATTATTATTATTATTATTATTATTATTATTATTATTACTATTATTATTATTATTACTATTACTATTATTATTATTATTACTATTATTATTATTATTACTATTATTATTATTATTATTATTACTATTATTATTATTATTATTACTATTATTATTATTATTACTATTATTATTATTATTACTATTATTATTATTATTATTATTACTATTATTATTATTATTATTATTATTATTATTATTATTATTATTATTATTATTATTATTATTATTATTTATTATAGGCTGGTCACGGGAATCGAATAAGGGCCACAGACGAAACCGCCTGGGGCATCCCTCTTGTTCTCAAAGGGTAAAAGGAGATAACAGAGGGGGACACCTCGCATATTGCGACCTCCACACAGATGTATTGAGGCTAGAACCCCTCAGGAGGAAGGGATGAAGTGAGGGAGGAGGTGGAAGTCCCTAACAAGTGCTGAGAGTTGTGCCGGTGCCAGGACCAGCTGCACAACCACCAACACTCCGGCTTCGGTGTTGGCTAGCATTTACAAACCATTGACAGGAATTGTCTCAGAAATGGGTAACTCTATATGAAAATACTGTGTAATTGAGTACTATACCGAGCGGGATAGCTCAAGTGGTTTCGTCTGTGCCTCGCATTCTGGAGGTTTGGGTTCGATTCCCGTGGCCGACCTACCTGACCGTGGGTTTTTTCGGGGATTTTCTCGGGTCGCTGGCTGAATGCTGGGTAGGTTAATTACATCCCTCGAATTTTCTTCCTCTCCATTTCACCTCCATTATCATCTAATGCCATCTCTCATCTAGTGTTTCTTTCAGGGCAGAAGTGTCGGCGGGAGTCCCGGCGGTGCATGGCGGGATGATATGCACTGAGTGAACAGTTTCTCCTCCGGCGGGACGGACTCGTTTCCGAGCTGGCCTAGTGGGCCGATTCAGAAACGCGACTACCGATAGGACGGTTGTGCCAGCCTGCCTGGAGTCCCCGTCATGGAGTGGGAGCGGCCTCCGGTTTCTGAAATGGTCTCGTGAATGTTTCGGGGCCACGTTATGTGGGATGACGATTGTCCTGGACCGCCGGGGAGTTTTTACCTAGGGACCCCGCCCTCTGTATCGTGTCACCTCATCTACTCCTGGGGATGCACCACTTGGGGGCATAGGCACAAAAGACCTGTCTGGTCGAGGTGCCGAATCCCCTCCAAACAATCCAATCCAATTTGTGTACTTTACATTCCTTGAACAGTAATATTCTATCTATTTCTTTCGATTTATTAATTATACAAGTCATTCAAACGAAGACTACTTCTGAGGACACTCCAAGATAATTCAAGATGTACATGTCATTAGTCATAACGATATTTAAATACGTGGTAGTTTAATCATAACTGTTTGACCCATTTTTGAAAAATGAAACGTTTTGATATATGTGATAGCTTAGATTGGAGGGACCTTTCTCGAAAGATCTTCGTGTCGTATCCTTGAAAGATACTGAACCTCAGTAGCAAGCGTGGTATTTAAGCAACTTATGGTTTTTGAGCAATGCTGTTCACACACACACACACACACACACACACACACACACACACACACACACACACACACACACACACACACACACACACACACACACACACACACACACACACACACACACACACACACACACACACACACACACACACACACACACACACACACACACACACACACACACACACACACACACACACACACACACACACACACACACACACACACACACACACACACACACACACACACACACACACACACACACACACACACACACACACACACACACACACACACACACACACACACACACACACACACACACACACACACACACACACACACACACACACACACACACACACACACACACACACACACACACACACACACACACACACACACACACACACACACACACACACACACACACACACACACACACACACACACACACACACACACACACACACACACACACACACACACACACACACACACACACACACACACACACACACACACACACACACACACACACACACACACACACACACACACACACACACACACACACACACACACACACACACACACACACACACACACACACACACACACACACACACACACACACACACACACACACACACACACACACACACACACACACACACACACACACACACACACACACACACACACACACACACACACACACACACACACACACACACACACACACACACACACACACACACACACACACACACACACACACACACACACACACACACACACACACACACACACACACACACACACACACACACACACACACACACACACACACACACACACACACACACACACACACACACACACACACACACACACACACACACACACACACACACACACACACACACACACACACACACACACACACACACACACACACACACACACACACACACACACACACACACACACACACACACACACACACACACACACACACACACACACACACACACACACACACACACTTTCTCTAGCTCTTACTTCTCTCTTGCTATATACCTAAACACATTTTTTTTTTCAATCTTTGCCCGTGATTTAAAGTAAAACACTTCTAGCATTTGAAACGTGAATAGCTGGACAGTATGACAGCTGAAGGAGGAATATGTTGGCAGCAGTGTTGTATTGTTGTTCTTTCTTTTGTCCCTTCCTTTTGTGAGCCATTTAGTCGGTTGCATGGATGATCATTCTTCCAGACGCACGCGTTGCACAAGCTTACTTCTTCGTCACGATGCATAAATTTAAACTCGCTCCCTGCATTATTGCGACATCCCGGCGTTGATAGAACACGTAGGGCAAGAAGTGATTTGTCGACACTCAGAACTTGCACCGTGTCGTTTTAGTTTCAGCGTAAATAAGAACGGGGCTGTAAATTTACAATCTATTCAACGAAAGGCGAGCACGGCCGTGCTGTAGAGCACGTGGCGGCGAAACAGAGATAACTTAGGAGGGCTGTTCAATAAAGAATGATCATAATTTTTTACGCTCATAATTTTTCGCACTAAAATTCAATCTTATAATATTCTGTTAGCTTAATGTGAAACAAACACGCCTTAGTAGTTTTATTGTTAGTACTCCTGGTTCCCGCCTGTGAAAACCAGGCAAGTTCAGAAATGTTCAATATCGCCTACCGCTCGAGGAACAATATGCGGTTTTGAAATTCTGCTTTCCTCTCAATAAATCTTCACTTGAGGCCTATACAATGTTACAGGAGGCCTATGGAGAGTCTGTTCTTCCCTACAGCACAGCTCGAAGGGGGTTTAAAATGTTTAAAGAGGGGAGACTGTCAATTTCAAAGGAATGTGGACCCGGTGCTCCAGTTACTGCTCTTACGGAAGAAAACATCAATACTGCTGCTGCCATTGTGATAGAGGATCAACGAATTACCTTAAGATCACTTTCTGAAATACTGAACATTTCATTGGGTGCCACCCACACGTTGGTGACAGAAACATTACACATAAGACGTGTTTGTGTGCGATGAATTCCAAGATTTGATTCCCGAACAAAAGGACATTCGCATGTAGGTCTGCATGCGGTTAAAGTTGATGTTAGAGGAAGATCCGGAGTTTCTTTGAAATTTGGCTACACCAATTTTGATTCTGAGAGCAAACAGCAAAGCTCAGTGTGGAAATCTCCTTCATCACCAACCCCCAAAAAAGCAAAAGTGGTTGCTTCTGCTGGGAAAGTTATGGTCCTCTCATTCTTTGATATTCATAGAATGGTTTATCAGTATGTTTTACCTGCAGACACATCAGTAACTGGACAATACTACAGGATTATCCCGAAAACATTGCAAGTCCATATCAGGCGCAAAAGACCACATTTCTGTGAAGCAGGCTGGATGCTGCATCACGATAATGCGTGGCCGCATTTTGCCAATGTTGTTGCTGAATATCTTGCAAAAATCAACGTGAAGTGTATTCCTCAGCCTCCCTATAGTCCGGATTTAGCCCCATGTGACTTTTTTCTATTCCCTAAGTTGAAGAAACGCCTTCGTGGGAGGCATTATCCGTCATCAGAAGCAGTGGTGAAGGCTGTGGAGGCGATTTTGAAGGATCTCTCAAAAATGCTTTCCAGCATGTCTTTGAAGACTGGCAGAAACCCTGGGACCAGTACATCGCATTCAGGGGAGACTATTTTGAGAAGGACCATCAAAATAATGAAGATTCGTGAAGGTACGTTGTCAAAAAAATGTGATCATTCTTTATTGAACAGCCCTCGTGCAAAAACTACTTTCGTCGTCAGTGGTGTGTACCTCAGTAGGTATATACGTCGTATTTTAGCCTGTGAAGTGACAAATTGGAATTCTGCTCTGTATGGAACATATAACTGTTTAATATGCATGCTGAATTTCAATAGTTATTTATGGAGCTTGTGGCTGAAATGAATCCTACACTTCATTTTTTGTTCAACCCTTCAAGAGCTGGCTCACATTTGGTAAGACCCAGGTTTGATTCCTGGTAACTCAACAGGATTTTGTGGTTTCTCCTGGCAGGTGTGCGAGTGTTAAGGTTTCTTCCATCAGGGAAATCGTGAGCTTCCTCACTGGGATCGCTCGGGACTGCTAAATTAAGATCCGTTTCGGTTGTTATCGGTACGACGCCACTTCGGGGAACCTCCGGGAATGAGGAGCTTGTGCGTGGCCTGGGCTTCGTCGGATACATTCGACCTGGAACCGTTAGAAGTACCGTCAGATTAGTTCAGCCTTGGTTTCTCCCCTCATTCTTCCCTCTAAGGCCTAACAGCAGATACACTAAGGACTGCATGGCCTACGTACGCAAAGAGAGTCCCAGAGAGGAATGTGCCACCCTTACACAGTAGGACAAGCACAGCGAATGTGTATGACAAAGACCCATACTATGCAAGAAGTAGAACCGTTAAAGAAACACGCGCCCTATTAACTCAGCATACTAAAACCAAGAAGATATATTCAAAAATTAGAAGGGATCAGAAATTTTTTTGGGTTATAACTGAACTGACCTGTGTGTCATAAACCTGCCGAGGCAGGGTGTTGGAAGTTTCTCTAACTCCCCTGCGTCTCATTCCACGGGGACGTTCTTTGCTGTGGCAAACAGTACTTGCCGCTGAAGCGCAGCTGCTCTGTTCATTTGGAGCTTTATACTGTGCAAACATAACACGCTCCAGGGTCGTTTTTCAGGGGTCAATGAAAAGTTTATTTTCCTGCCGTTTATATGCCGCCTTTAACATCTTATCTAATATCGGTGGTTTGGTCTTCGGAACAGCGGCTCATTGGCAATGATCTTCTCTCGTTGTAAGCATTAGATTTTTACATTGATTGGTCTTTAAATTCACAGACACACACACACACACATACACACACGCGCGCGCGCGCGCGCTCATATTTACTTATTCAAATTGAATTCGGGATGTTTGGATTTGGAGGATAGCATGCCAACTACCAAATCATAGAGGCACTTGGTGAATTATATTGGGGGGGGGGGTTGGTTTCTATAGACCCCTTTAACTGCTTGTTACTTTTGAGGGCTCTGACTGAGAAATTGATGGTGTTTTTATTACTGTATTGATGAACTTTTATTTTATGGTACTGCAGATTTTCTCATTTTCAGCTTGTTTCTACATCTCTTTTCACTCTAACTCTATTGAAAGTTCGGAATAATCCCAATTAAAGAAAAATGTCTAACCCCTGTCCGGGAATCGAAGTCAGGAGCTCCCATTGAGAAGTCACTTAAATGATCGCTCGACGGCTGGGGTAGTCGGTGAAATCTTGATATAAGCTGTGATAGTGTGATGAAAAATGAATTTAACTGGTTTGAAGACGAACACATGATCATATTCCTTAGAAAGGATATAATGTATACGGAAGGCGGTAGAATTGTTTGTTGGTTACTGCTATGCCTTCTTGGTTTTAAATTTTTATTTTAGATGTTTATTACTTTTTTCATATTTGCTGTGAAAGAAGCCCGCTGGGCGGAGAAGTGCTTGAAAATGCTCTAATCACCAGTGCTAATCCATTAGTAGTGAAGCTCAGGGCATTTTTAAGTATCTATACTGGTATTAGGCTCATTTTTCTGCACATTTTCATGTATAGGGGAGGTATGTAATGATTCAATTCACTGTAGCTGATCTTCCTCCTCCCTTCCAATCTAACAGACTGGTCTCTTTAATTATTAACACAAAATAATGTGGCTAGGCAAAAACTACAAGATGTGAGGAAACATAGTTATGCACGCTCGCTTAGGTAGCGTAGAGTGTAGCATGTCTGCCTGACGTTCAAGAGGTCCCGAGTTCGAATCTCGGTCAGGGTGAGTTACCTGGATAAGGCGTTTTCCCTTATCCTGATAGACGAATGTCAAGTAACTCTGAGCTCCATAGACGCTGGACACATTTGAGCATCATTTCACCCATTTTATTCACCGTCCGATATGACTTAACGTTGGAGGACGTAAAATTAAAAAAAAAAAAAAAAATACTTATGCACCGGTAAACAGTGTTGAAAATGTGAGTGGTTATAATGTTTATCCTGAAAAGTCATTATTTTAATTATTAAGCCACAATACTGTAGCATATATCTAACTTTAACCTAAAGTAACCAACAGTTGCACCATTGCATGAAAATAACTGACTTGCCAGGCAATAAATTACAACGTGAACTATAAATTATCTGCAGTTCTCCGTAGACGATTAATTTCATGTATTATTTAATTGATACTGGACAGAGTATTTTGTCTGTGGTTGTATGATTACTCTGCCTTGTCGGAAATAAATTGTAGTGGGTCTAACTTTGCATAATTCGATCAATTTAACCCTACATATCTGCAATGCTAACATCAGATACCTCGAACTTGACTATTACATGTTGTATAATGAAATTGACCTCCTCCACATGTTAAAACTTGAGAACCTGCTGCTTATTTCCCACCCCGTGGATAACGGAGCATTTGAGAAATAGCCCCATTAAAGCGTAGAGGCCAACAAGGTCAAGCTCATCATTTTGGGAAACCAACTTCTTGATCCTTGCGGAAGATATTTCTCTCAGACTGCGGTATGCACGCGATGCTCTTATTTTGTGCACCTCCCGTGGAGTCCAGATTGTGCCAGAGAACATTAATATGAATGCTGCATGTACATGGTGTTCTTGTCTTGGCAACGAGTTGTGAACTTAATTGTGCGCATCTTTGCTTCCGCAAGAGAACAAACATTGCATCGTTGACGTGCCGACATGGGGCTCAGTGCCAATTCTCAGCAAATAGTCCGTTACCTCTTCAAGGCAACGTAAACAAGAAGTGATCTGAAAATATATCCCTTTACGTTTGTGCAACGGAAGTTGAATTTAAAGAGCAAAATTTCAAGTGATGCTGGGTTTGTATCTAATTATACGCCAGTTTAGATATTTAAGAGAGTTAATTGCATTTCTCTCCACCCCAATTAAATTATACTCCTAATTTTTAACACTTATTACCTCTTCTACTATTTACTTATAGTACACAGAGTAAGCATTGTATTTAAACCAAACATTAGAAATTAGGATTTAACTGGGAATCGGGTTTTGAGGTCCCCAGGTAAAATCGTTTTCTTAAGGGAATGCAGCACCGAAAATGGCTAAAAATATAGGAAATTTGTTTTTTGTTTTTGAGCTAATAAAATACTCTGAACCTTATAGTACCATAATCCAACTAAATTTATGCATTTCAGGCATTTAAATACATTCACATGACAATTTAAATGCCCGTGCGCACGTGCACGCCGGCCCTTGGATTCACAGAATTCTGTCATTTGATTTCGATTGAATGTACTAAATTAATACATTTGGAATTAGCGGGCAAAGTTTCTGGTGGAATTTTATGTGTTGGTATGATGGTTATTTCTTACAATATGTGGCACCATGGAAACAAAACACTGGCTGCAAACATTAAAAGGAAATAGTAATGTTTGTCTTTTGTTTTTTGTAAGCTTCTAACTTGATCGCGATTTTCTTGTGTTTCTCGTTAAACGACATACTGTTTATATATAATTGACGAGTTTTAGTTTGAAATTTATCATATATAAGTGCGCAACTTGGCCGGAGAGTGCTATGACAAGGGTATACACAAACTGCCACAGCGCATGTAAAAGTGCATCGATCGCAATGGTGATTACGTTGAAAAATAGCTGTAAGTTCCACCTTTCTATCAATGCAACATTCATTGGCAGTAAACATGTTTTCTATATTAAATCAAATTGGAGACCTTATTTTACGGACACGCCTCGTAACTGAAGTTTATAAGGGTGATGTTTGGTAAAATTAAAATAAAAAAAAAAAAAAAAAAAAAATCCGACGTCCTCAATTGCCAGAGGTTGTTAAACGAATTAATATCGCTCTCAGGGGCCAAGTAAATGAAAAAAGTCACCATAGTCCTAGATTTTTTTTAAAAAGTAGCCTGAGAAAATATAATTCAGCTCAAAAGTTGCAATTCTGTATGATTTTCATTGTAAATGTGCATATAGGGATTTTTCACTAAATTTTTCTAAACATACATTTTAAAATTCCTAACGACCAGCCACAAACTTCATTGGGATGTGACATTGCGCTCGCAAACCAAGTTGGTTTTTTTTTTCTCGCTAGCTGACTAGTCACTTTGTTTTGTTCGTCATTTTCATTTAAATTTCTTGTATTTTAATTATTATGACAATTACAATGATTGATATATAACATTTCTGAAATTAAATATTCATTTCAGAACACCTAAAGGAAGAATTTCCATTCTTGATACTTGTAAGTGGCATTAAAAATGAGATGCCTTAAATTCCGAAAAAAGTTTTCAGTGGAACATTAAGGTCCTGGAAATGTCAGAAACGTATAAACCAACCATAGTGAAGTGTAAATGTACAATGTTTCAAATGATCACACCATTACTCTGAGAATTATTATTTATTAATCGACGTTCCCAGCAAGCTGGAGTGGTAGCAAATTCCTTCTGATTACTTAACTTTAAATTAAAAGTACAATTCTTATTTAAACATATGTCGCAGCTGTGAGCCTCAATTATAGCATATACGCCAAGCGACCGACAGTTTGAAGAGATAAGGAGACGGAGTAGCGCCTACAGTCAGCGTTAACACCGACAGCATGTCAGGGGTTAGGGTAACCGTTTTGTTTAGGGTAAACTTCTGTCATACTTTGATGCTTTCAGGATGTCTTGGGAATTTCCGATCTTTCAGATAACGCCACAGGGAAAATTTTTAAGAGGAATTAAATTTGGTGATCTTGTGGGCGATATTGCTTATTTACTATAAAATATTAAGTAGCGTGTGTTCTTTTATTTCTTGTGAGCTCGTTGCAGATAATTGTGAGGGAATATAATACGAGGTACGTCCAGAAAGTAAGTTCTGTTTGGCAATAAAATTAAAATGTGTACAGATACAGAAAAATTATTTATTGCACAACATTCTACAACTCTTAAACTACTTTTCCACCTAACTGCCAAAATTTTGCAGACATTTGTCATAGTGAGGCACAAGTTTTTGTATACCTTCTTCATAGAAGTTTGCCGCCTGTGTCTTCAACCGGTTGGAAACATTTTCTTTCAGCTCTTCGTCATTGTGGAAGTGTTGACCGCCAAGGAAAGATTTGAGATGCAAAAACAGATGGAAATCGCTAGGAGCGAGGTCAGGACTGTGCGGGGGGTTGTCAAACACGTCCCAGCCAAATCCCTGTGGGAGTATTCTCGTCGCATTTGCAGTGTGTGGTCGTGCGTTGTCGTGAAGAAACACAACACCTTTTGACTTCGCAAATATGCCGATAAATTTCAATTCGTTTCACTTTCCAAGCATTTAGAAAACGAATCACAGATCTGATTGCAGAAGCGGCGGGATTTTCAATCAACACCGACATTGTAAACAAGCACAAAAAAGCGTACATGGCTGACAGCGATCTCACAATGGCGCACGTTTCTTCTGCTTGATACAGAGCGTCCACCGCACATGTGCGGAACTGCGATCGCAGTGCTGCAGCGGAGATAAATTGAAACAGAACTTACTTTCTGTACGCCCCTTGTATATAGAGAAGTGTATATGTGTTACACAGATGCTTGTCTTTTTTGTTACTCTAAATCTTTTTCTTTTTCATTTTATCTTTTTAAATGCACGCAAAAGGGCGTAACCGAAGGCAATCTGCGCTCCTGCAAAACAGTCGTGTGCATTTTCATTGTTATTGTGTGTAATTAAGTCTCTTTGTCGATGTCATCAGGCGGACATAATCCGCGCTTGCGGGATTGTAGTAAAACAAATGAATAACATTTGAAGTGTACCGTATTAAAGTTGCTAAAATATGAAGATATACTACACTAGATAGTAAATAGAACTGTACAAGTAAGTGCAAGTGGCAGAAATGAAAGAAAAAGCAACAGGATAAAAATAATCTGAAAGAGACTAAGGGTAAAGAAGAGTAAAGAGAAAGTGGGAAAAGAGAGCACGAGGAGATAACGTATATAGCTAGCCTTTAACTTCCTGCTTTCCCAGCCCCAGTGTCTCGTCAGATAAGATAAGGAAGGCACCTTTATTTATTCACCTTTATGATGGGCATGCACCGGGTCAATATAGCGTTATCTCTCCCACAGTATATACTTTCTTTTCAGCATCGCCCCATTTCCGCCTAATGGGTAGAAAAAACCTCAGTATTATCATCAGGACCTTATTCTTGGGGGCAATTTTAAAGCGTGGTTGCCTCCAATTCAGCGGGCATTACTTCTATTCCCCGTCAGCGCAAACAAATGAGTAAAGGAGTTTGCCTGATGCATCCGTTGGGAATTGATGCAAGACCATTTCTATCGCTAAAAACTCTACTAACACCTCTAGAGGTCACAAAAACAGTGTTACAGCTAATCATTGTTTCACATAGGCTTGCCCCGTATCTCTTAACGGTCACGTAACCTAATCACCTCTCATTGGCTGCTATTGCAGTACAGACTGTTGTGCAGTAAAAATTAGTTCGTTATTCAACATAGTGATATATCTTTATATGTTGGAAGAGAATTGTCAAATTTATATTTTCGTAGCTGTTTGAATATATTACGCAACAGAGTTGATCTATCTGAAATGCATGTTACTTCTTAAACGAAGTAAAGAGGAAGTTCCTTTGCTCTCAAGCACATGGCACGATAGCACGTGCTCTAGCGGTAGTGACACTGATAAAGACGGATTCTTCTTTGTGAGTGCATTAAACACATGCACCACAATTCTATTTTTGCCGCTTTGTAAAGGTTTTCCCTTATGATGCTTCAGCGAAAAACTGGCGGTAGACTCTGCCACTATACATGTAATAAGTACACGCGCAATAAACGATCAGTAACATAATTTAGCTCTCGCACTCGGCACAACACACCTTCGAATGGCGATATATGACTAATCCAGTTCAAAACAAGTTCAGTGATAAAAGTCATATAAACAAATATGTCATCACTACCGTTAAATCACGTGCTATTGTGTCATGTGCTTAAGAGCAAAGGAACCTCCTCTTTACTTCGTTTAAGAATTAACATGCATTTCAGATAAATCAACTCTGTTGCGTAAAATATTTAATTAAAACAGTTACGCAAATATAAATTTGACAATTCTGTTCCAACATATATAGATATATCACTACGTTAAATAACGAACTAATTTTTACCGCGCGACAGTCTATACTGCAATAGCAGCCAATGGCAGGTGAAAAGGTTACGTGATCGTTAAGAGATACGGGGCAAGCTTATGTGAAACAAGGATTAAAACATTTGTTGTTATTCCCTTTCGAGTGGTTGCGTAAGATTCATTAGAGAAAGTATACATAAAATTATTGTCGACCTTAACAAGTAAGAGCAATGCAAGCATAGCATAAGCACTGGTATAAGCATATCATTGCAACCAGAGGAAGATAATAGCAATTTAAAACAAAACTCAAAACTCATCTTATGTCGCCGCTGTTGTAATTTATTTGAATGATGTCACACATGATTGTGAGTATGTGTGTATTAGCGGACATTGACGTAGCGCAGATAAGCACCCGCAGGTTATCTACTATACGTGTAAAGCGATGACCACAGAGGAAATAAACGCAACGGTATGGTCATGCGGATGTAGCAGATTAAAATCGTGACGTCAATTATATCTACTCAGATATTCATCGAGCATACGAAAGCACGGTTAGCTTTAAATGTACATGTCTTAACTTAGAACATGTTGTGTAAATAATTTCAGACGATGGGCACATGCGACGATGGCTTAACCGTAGAGCAAACAGCAAACTCAGTGTGGAAATCTCCTTCATCACCAACCCCCAAAAAGCAAAAGTGGTTACTTCTGCTGGGAAATTTATGGATATCTCATTCTTTGTTATTCATGGAATGGTTTATCAGCATGTTGTGCCTGCACACACATCAGTACCTGGACAATACTACAGGAATGTCCTGCAACTATTGCAAGTCCATATCAGGCGCTAAAGGCCACATTTCCGTGAAGCAGACCGGATGCTGCACCACGATAATGTGCGGCTGCATATTGCCAATGTTGTTGCTGAATATCTTGCAAAATTCAACGTGAAGTGCATCCCTCGCCCTCCCTATGATGCGGATTTAGCCCCATGTGACTTTTTCTATTCCCTAACTTGAATAAACGCCTTCGTGGGAGGCATTATTCATCATCAGAAGCAGTGGTGAAGGCTGCGGAGGCGATTTTGAAGGATCTCTCAAAATATGGTTTCCAACATGTCTTTGAAGACTGACAGAAACACTGGGACAAGTGCATCGCATTCAGGGGAGAGTATTTTGAAAAGGACCGCCAAAATTATGAGGATCATTAAAGTACGTTGTCAAAACATTTGTGATCATTCTTTATTGAACAGTCTTCGTAATACACAAATGGGAGATTAGATTACACTATTAAATCTCAGAGAAAATGTTGGAAGTGTCCTCCACCAGCATCTATACATGTTTGCACTCGTCTCACCATATTCTCTGAAGTTTTACGGAGATGATACAGAATTGAGAGAAGGTTATTTCCAGCAAGATGGAGAAACCGGCCATACATCTAATGACACCATGGAGCTTGTAACCAGTTTCTTTGATAATCGAATAATCTCAAAATGTCAGCATCTACGCGTGATGCTTAACCGGAAGAATAAATTAGAAGTTGAAGTAAAAGGAAATCTAAGGGAAACAAAACAAGTTTATCGTAAAGCTTTCAACAAAATAAATCGTCGTCATTTTTCTTAATTGCCATTTGAAAATCAAGGGTAGTTCACGATGAATACCTGCAAAATAAGCGCGATGTTTCAATAAGATAGCGTCTGTATCTTGCATTCGGAAGGTGGCAGGTTCAAATCACTGTCACAGAGCTACAGGAAGTGGAATTTGTGACCAAGATTGTCTAACAAATTACACTGTTAGAACATGAAGGTGACTATGTTACTAAAGCATCTGGGCGGCATAAACGGGCATTTCTACCTATGTAAACACAGATCTGCAAACTTGTGTACACTTAGGTCACTTTCCTATTAAATGAATTATACAATAAACGTCACAGGAAGGCGACTGCTGAACCAACAACTGGGGGGCGCGCGCACACGCACACACACGCACAATCTTCAGTATTTTGGAGTCTAGAAGTTGAATTATGCATATAACAGAGAATGTGCAAAAGGGTTTAATAATTTTATGCGTACTTCAATTTAAATCCGATATTTAGATTTATAACTGAAAATACGTCATTCGGGAACCTCCTCTATAAACATCCTTGAATTTTCCTCCACCATTCAGTACCCTAAGTGCATTCGTATAACGCACATGTCTCTCTCTTTCTCCGCTCCACATGTTTAGAATAGGATCTTTCTAGTTTGCGGTAGATTATTGGCTTAGAGATTAGGTAAAAGGGGGACAGCTAGCATTTTGACTAGCAATTGGATCTTTTGTGCATACACCCTCGGAGGAACGGATGAGATGAAGAACCCCAGGAGATTTATTGGACACTAAGAACGGACGACGTAAGCGGCAGAGACGCTCAGATTTCGCTAAGATAAACTGGCTTCTTCAGCCAGCTGAAAGGCGCTGCTGTTCACCTGCCCGAACCGCCGGAGGGTAGTTCAGAGATTCGCTCCAGCAGGAACAGCGGAACGCTCAACTCAACAATGGAGACTCAGATGGCCACCAGTAGCCAAGAAGTTGGAACGTGCAAGCCTCTACGCCATCTTCCCGCCGTCGACTGACACACACCTCCAGAGTCGTCTTGTAACATAAAATAGGGAAACGAACTGAGAGGAAATGGGAGAGAAGAGAACCGTATTAGAAGACAGCACTTCAGGATTTACCTTTCGTCTAAGAAAAACCACATGGTCAGAGTGAGCGGCCATTAGAGATCGAACCCAGGACCTTTCGAATGCAAGTCTCACGTGTTACTACTTAGTTATCTCGCTTGGTGCCATTGGAACAAGGCCAGGGTTGAGTTTTGAAGTTGACTCACTTTTGTACTTTAGTTCACTCACTAATTCAGAACAACTACCCTTTTTGTTGTCCAGCGCCGTGGCGTAGTGGCTTAAGGCATCATGCTTTGGTTTCCTGCCACGGAATGCGGCCCGGGATTGTTCCCACCCCTGGGGATGCAGATTTTAAGTCCCGGATATTGGACCGGTGCCCACTGAGTATTGTAAGGAATTTGAGGAGCTTACGATAGGTCGATAGGTAAGCGGCCCTGGTCATGAAAGCCAACTTTCCTGCTGGAGGTTGAAGCGGAAAAGTTAGTCGCGCAAAGGAGTTTCACGTTGGCGCGACAGTTTAAAGCAAATAATGGTTAGCGCAGGGTTGAGCAATGAGATACTCTCGGGGTATGTATGAGGAAGGATTGGTTTTAATGACACTGCAATGCCCGTTTCAAACTGATATAATGACTGCTTCTTTTTATTATTACATCAAACTTGAAGTTGCCGACCAATATATCACTGTTTAGAGCTACTGTATGTGGAATGCTTATTACTCGATAATACTTAATTCGTTCTTCACGTACATATGAACCGACAAATATCTTCTCTCATCACTTCTGGTCTGCCTTGCCCAAGACAGAACCAGATAACTGCCTTAATCGGCCCCAAGCCGCGGACTCTCTGTCCTCACACTATACACAGCTGTGCGTGGGTGTGTAACTTTCACTTCTTGAAGCCCTCTTTTCACACAAAGATTCCCTTTGTGACGATTTTTGTCCATTGTGATTATTAGTCTAGGTCATGCCATTATTAAGGGTCCGAAGAATACCTTTTCAAATAGAGTCAAGTGCGTACTAGTCATATCGGACGATGAATGAAATGGGTGAAATGATACTCAATGCGTCCGGGTTCCATGGATCTTACGAGTTACCCGACATTCGTCTTTCCAGGATAAGGGAAAACCCCGGGAAAAACCTTATCCAGGTAACTCACCCTGCCCGAGATTCGAACTCGGGACCTTTTGAACGTGAGGCAGACGTGCTACGCTACCGAGGCGGGCATGTGGGCGTTAGGCCGGCAGTCAGGTTTGGCAGCCTATATGGGCTGTCGCTCCATGGTTTTATTATTATTATTATTGTTATTATTATTATTATTATTATTATTATTATTATTATTATTATTATTATTATTATTATTATTATTATTATTATTATTATTATTATTATTATTATTATTATTATTATTATTATTATTATTATTATTATTATTATTATTATTATTATTATTATTATCATTATTATTATCATTATCATTATCATTATCATTATCATTATTATTATTATTATTATTATTATTATTATTATTATTACTATTATTATTATTATTACTACTACTATTATTATTATTATTATTATTATTATTATTATTATTATTATTATTATTATTATTATTATTATTATTATTATTATTATTATTATTATTATTATTATTATTATTATTATTATTATTATTATTATTATTATTATTATTATTATTATTATTATTATTATTATTATTATTATTATTATTATACCCTTTTTTGTTATTAACGAACTCTGTTTTGAAATCGAGGCACAGTTCATTTTTAACATTGTTATTTATTGAATTTTGACAAAAATAAGAACATTTTCCGCAAACGTAAGCTCCATATAAAAATAACACAATGCTTTGCTGCCGTTTAATTTATACCAGCTTTAGCTGTCCCATAACGAAGAGTATTACGATGATATTTTACGCCTAAGAGGGGGATTTTGCAAGGTCTGTACGTCAGCGACGTATACAATTGTACTATATTCACCCCGACAGTAAATACCGAGATCAATACACCCCCACCGGGTCTGCAGAGACAAATGTTCACAAGCCGTCTAAAAGCGCATTGTTTACACGTATGACAGGTCCAGGCTGGAGTATGGCGAATGAAAAGGAAAACATTGTTCGTTGTGCAAAAAAGAGCAGTGAATAGCGGAGATTTGTATAGCAGAGCAGTCTTTGAATTGCTTGGCAGTCAGGATACAGCCAATTGAAAGCATGTATAATTTTTGGGATTATAGTGTACGACTACAAGGTTATGTAATTTTCAAACGTAGTAGAAAATTGCTTTGTCATAACGGAGGTACTTAATATAAGCCTCTGTGTAAAATATCCTTTGACCAGCAAGCACGAGGTAGCTTTATAAAAATGTCATTTTTTCTACCAGAAAGGGAGCGAAACAGGGGGCGGGAGAGATGAAAGATTAATTCCTATATCTAGTAAAGATGGCATTAACCCAGGTTGTTGCTTTTTGGCACATGTAAATAATATAATCCCAGGGTGAAATAAATTTTGGGAGCGAAACAGGGGGCGGGAGAAATGAAAGATTAATTCCTATATCTAGTAAAGATGGCATTAACCCAGGTTGTTGCTTTTTGGCACATGTAAATAATATAATCCCAGGGTGGAATAAATTTTCTATCCATGACTCAGATTAAACTAGAAAGTCCTATGGTGTTGAATCGTGTATGTAGGAGGGTGGGTCAAATATTAATGCCTCCTATGTATTTTCTCCTTAAATAAGTGAGTTATGTGAAAACTTTTAATTTGGTGCAATTCCTCAAACCTCCTTCTCCAATCCCCTGCAGTAGTAACTTCCTAAGTCAACAGGTGGCAGCACTGCATCCTCTAGCAAAGTGGCTGACATCGACATTCGTATTAGACTGGGTTCTGTGATTGAATTTTTGACTGCGGAAGGTGAAACGCCAATTCGCATTCACGAAAGGCTACAAAATGTGTATGGGGATGCAACGGTGGATGTCAGCACTGTTAGACGATGCGTTCGTCGCTGTAACGAACCTGAAGGGTGTATCACCATTGGCAAATGAAAAGCGAAGCGGCAGGCCGGTGACTGCAATGACTCCATACAAAATTCAGCGAGTCGATGACATCATTCGTGGCGATTGCCGGGTAACAACAGGTGAATTGTCGCATTACCTCTCTCAGTAAAGGCACTGTGATGACGATTATTCAACGACTGGGTTACTCAAAAGTTTGTTCACGTTGGGTACCAAGAATGTTAACCGCCCAAAACAAAGAAACAAGGAAAGTAAATAGCCTCCGAACACTTGAAGCGCTTCAATTTGGAGGTAGAGGAGTTTCTGGAAAAAAATTGTTACTGGAGACGAAAAGTGGGTTCAATTTTTTGAACCTGAATCAAAGAGGCAGTCAATAGAATGGCATCACACAACGTCACCGAAGGGGGAAAAAAATTCAAAACTGAGCGTTCGGCAGGGAAAGTTATGGCGACAGTGTTTTGGGATGCAGAAGGTGTGTTATGATAGATTTTTTGGAGCAGGGATGCACAATAAATTCTGTCCAATACGTTAGAACTCTCCAAAAGTTGAAAGCACGTCTTCACCGAGTTCGCCCAGCAAAAACTATGGTGGATGTTCTTCTTTTACATGACAATGCAAGACCACACACCAGCCGTTACACCACTGCAGAAATAGAGACATTGGGATGGCAAGTCTTACCTAACCCTCCCCCCCCGCCCCCATACAGCCCTGACCTGGCACCATCAGACTTCCATCTGTTTGGGCCACTAAGGGAAGTTAATCGTGGGATTCATTTTGAAGATGAGGAGGCTGTGAAATGATCCGCGCGTCAATGGCTTATGAAGCAAGACCGTGTGTTTTACCACACTGGAATACATGCCCCAGTTAAAAGGTGGACCAAAACTGTGGAAAAGGACGGGGATTATATTGAATAGTGACAAATTAATCGTCAGTGTTGTAGTTTTCAAGCTATGTAAATTGGATTAAATTTTCTAGGCAATCAAAAGAGAAAGAAATAGGAGACATTACTTTTGACCCACCCTCGTATATTATCAATCTTTCTATTAATTACGCCTGCCTTGGCGCAGTGGATTAGAACGTGAAAGCTTTGTTTTCCGACTGTGGAATGTCCCTGGATTCGATCCCACCCCATAGGTATGTCTTCAATTCACTGAATATAGGGTTAGTACAATATTAGGTCAAGGTGCGAGGGCCATTGAGAGCACTCCAATTCCCACATTTTTTTTTTTTTTTTTTTTTTTTTTTAGTTTGGGTTTGTGTAAATTTACATCCTTCAACGCTGTCATGTCGGACGATGAGTGAAATAGGTGAAATGATGCTCAAATGAGGCCAGGGTCCACAGAGCTTAGAGTTACCCGACATTCGCGTTCCGGAAAACCCGGAAAATATCTTATCCAGGTTACTCACCCTGACCGAGATTCGAACTCGGGATCTCTGGAACGTGAGTCAGACACGTAGCCAACCACGCTATTGAGGCGGGCTCCAATTCCCACATATACTACTACTACTACTACTACTACTACTACTACTACTACTACTACTACTACTACTACTACTACTACTACTACTACTACTACTACTACTACTACTACTACTACTACTACTACTACTACTACTACTACTACTACTACTACTACTACTACTACTACTACTACTACTACTACTACTACTACTACTACTACTACTACTACTACTACTACTACTACTACTACTACTACTACTACTACTACTACTACTACTACTACTACTACTACTACTACTACTACTACTACTACTACTACTACTACTACTACTACTACTACTACTACTACTACTACTACTACTACTACTACTACTACTACTACTACTACTACTACTACTACTACTACTACTACTACTACTACTACTACTACTACTACTACTACTACTACTACTACTACTACTACTACTACTACTACTACTACTACTACTACTACTACTACTACTACTACTACTACTACTACTACTACTACTACTACTACTACTACTACTACTACTACTACTACTACTACTACTACTACTACTACTACTACTACTACTACTACTACTACTACTACTACTACTACTACTACTACTACTACTACTACTACTACTACTACTACTACTACTACTACTACTACTACTACTACTACTACTACTACTACTACTACTACTACTACTACTACTACTACTACTACTACTACTACTACTACTACTACTACTACTACTACTACTACTACTACTACTACTACTACTACTACTACTACTACTACTACTACTACTACTACTACTACTACTACTACTACTACTACTACTACTACTACTACTACTACTACTACTACTACTACTACTACT
The DNA here is from genome assembly GCA_030765055.1 of Mantis religiosa. Classification (NCBI taxonomy): domain Eukaryota; kingdom Metazoa; phylum Arthropoda; class Insecta; order Mantodea; family Mantidae; genus Mantis; species Mantis religiosa. The sequence goes on along the minus strand of CM060948.1, from coordinate 304,431,884 downwards.
ACTACTACTACTACTACTACTACTACTACTACTACTACTACTACTACTACTACTACTACTACTACTACTACTACTACTACTACTACTACTACTACTACTACTACTACTACTACTACTACTACTACTACTACTACTACTACTACTACTACTACTACTACTACTACTACTACTACTACTACTACTACTACTACTACTACTACTACTACTACTACTACTACTACTACTACTACTACTACTACTACTACTACTACTACTACTACTACTACTACTACTACTACTACTACTACTACTACTACTACTACTACTACTACTACTACTACTACTACTACTACTACTACTACTACTACTACTACTACTACTACTACTACTACTACTACTACTACTACTACTACTACTACTACTACTACTACTACTACTACTACTACTACTACTACTACTACTACTACTACTACTACTACTACTACTACTACTACTACTACTACTACTACTACTACTACTACTACTACTACTACTACTACTACTACTACTACTACTACTACTACTACTACTACTACTACTACTACTACTACTACTACTACTACTACTACTACTACTACTACTACTACTACTACTACTACTACTACTACTACTACTACTACTACTACTACTACTACTACTACTACTACTACTACTACTACTACTACTACTACTACTACTACTACTACTACTACTACTACTACTACTACTACTACTACTACTACTACTACTACTACTACTACTACTACTACTACTACTACTACTACTACTACTACTACTACTACTACTACTACTACTACTACTACTACTACTACTACTACTACTACTACTACTACTACTACTACTACTACTACTACTACTACTACTACTACTACTACTACTACTACTACTACTACTACTACTACTACTACTACTACTACTACTACTACTACTACTACTACTACTACTACTACTACTACTACTACTACTACTACTACTACTACTACTACTACTACTACTACTACTACTACTACTACTACTACTACTACTACTACTACTACTACTACTACTACTACTACTACTACTACTACTACTACTACTACTACTACTACTACTACTACTACTACTACTACTACTACTACTACTACTACTACTACTACTACTACTACTACTACTACTACTACTACTACTACTACTACTACTACTACTACTACTACTACTACTACTACTACTACTACTACTACTACTACTACTACTACTACTACTACTACTACTACTACTACTACTACTACTACTACTACTACTACTACTACTACTACTACTACTACTACTACTACTACTACTACTACTACTACTACTACTACTACTACTACTACTACTACTACTACTACTACTACTACTACTACTACTACTACTACTACTACTACTACTACTACTACTACTACTACTACTACTACTACTACTACTACTACTACTACTACTACTACTACTACTACTACTACTACTACTACTACTACTACTACTACTACTACTACTACTACTACTACTACTACTACTACTACTACTACTACTACTACTACTACTACTACTACTACTACTACTACTACTACTACTACTACTACTACTACTACTACTACTACTACTACTACTACTACTACTACTACTACTACTACTACTACTACTACTACTACTACTACTACTACTACTACTACTACTACTACTACTACTACTACTACTACTACTACTACTACTACTACTACTACTACTACTACTACTACTACTTACTTCTTTTGCCTCGTCTTTTTTGTAATTTACGTCCTCCAACGTTTAGTCATATCGGACGGTGAATGGCATGGGCGAAATGATGCTCAAATGAGTCCGGTGTCCATGGAGCTTGGAGTTACCCGACATTCGTCTGTCAGGATAAGGTAAAACCCCGGAAAAACCTTATCCATGTTACTCACCGTAACCGCGATTCGAACTCGGGACCTCTTGAACGTGAGGCAGACACGCTACCATCTGCGCTACCGAGGCGGGCAGGATGTAGAGGAATAAATAAATGTTAATCTATTTGGACCTACTCTTTAAGGTCTCCGTACCATTATTGTTTTAAGGAATCAATTTTTACCTTAGTACTGCCTATCTAATCTCTTTTGTCATAGTATATTCTCGTATTCATAGTAAAAATCTCATTTCTCCAAATTGGATTTTCCTTCCCCTTGCTCTATTTAGGGTCCAATTCTCGCTCTTCAACGTTAGAAGCGGAACAGCTTTGTGGTATTTAAGTGGTTTTGCCACAGACTGCCCTTCCACACTCTGTTGGCATTGTTGTCGGCTGTTGCGACAAGAGGTAAAACTGTAAACTATTGCAGTCCCCGTAGAGGTTGAAGTTTTGCCTTTAGAAAATTATTTTACATGCAATTTGCTAGCATGTTTTGGTATAATAGTTGACACTGCGTAGAAAATGGCTTTTAATCTCTCGGAGGGAAAACTGTATAGAATAAACAAATTTTTATTGTAACGTCCTCGCTAAAGCTTAGTTTTTACAGCTTCACTGGCTTATTTGTCTGTATATTTAAATTGTAATCCTCAGGCAATATTAAAGATAATGTGGTGTCACATTCTAATGGCTTCTCTACCGGCTGTTGCTTATTATTGGCCATACAAATTGATCTGCAGACATATATAGCATTTATAGATTTCCAGAAGGCTTTTGATAATGTAGTCCGAGAAAAGCTGTGGTTCATAATGAAAGAACAAGGCTACCCAAGTAATTTGGTAAAGGTGGTGAAAAGTTTATACGTGGACACTAAGATATTTTTAAGATTCAAGACAGAGAAAACAGAAGAAATTGTAACTAACAAAGGAGTCACACAAGGGTGCTCAATGTCACTGATACTTGTTAACATCTATGTTAATAAAATAATCCAAAATTGGGGACAAAAAATTGACGTAGGCATAAAAGTAGCCCAAGGAAATGTTTTAAATATTTTATTATATGCAGATGACGTAGTAATTATACAGGAAACAGAAGATGATCTACAACGTTCAATACACCACCTTAACCAAATATGCAAAAATTTTAAAATTTAAATATCAATAGAAAAGTAAAAAATAATGGCAAACTGGGGCAAAATACCAATACGGTCGAAAATAGACGTTAATGACAAAGTATTGAAACAAGTATCCTCCTTGAATTAGTTAGGGTGTGAAATCAGCAATGAGAAAGATAAAGATACGAACAAAAATTTAATGAGATTTCAAACAATTTGTGGAACAATTCACAAAACCCTAAAGAATAAAACAAGATCTGAAACAAGAATAAAAGTTTATAACACCATGGCGGTCCCAACGTTACTTTATGGATGTGAAAACTGGGTACCTACACAAAGAACCATCAGCGGAATACAAAGTTGTGAAATGAGATTCTTGAGAAGAACAAAAGGATGTACAAGAGAAGATAGAATCAGAAATGAAAATATCGTATAAGAAATGAATTACAAGTGGAAGCTATCACCTCAAGAATGGATAGGTACAGAAGAAGATGGTTTGAACATGTTGGAAGAATGGATGATACAAGACTGCCAAAGGTAGTTTTCCAATATAGTCCTAAAGGAAAGAGGGACGTAGGGAGGCCGAGGAAAAGATGGAAGGAGACACTTTGAAGACAGAACTGCGAGAGTCTAATCCATGAAGTGAAGAAGACAAATTAATCTAACGAAAGCTATTTTCCTATAAAAGACAAAACTAGGCCTATGCCCTTTAGCACGATGGGCCTAGGCTGCCAACTGGACTGCCGGCCTCACGCACACTTACCGCGGTAGAAGTGGGTGATCATCCAACCGATACGCGGAGGTGATGTGGCAGGGTCACGCATCCTCCAGCCGGAGTGCTGGCTTTCTTAGCCAGGAGCGCTACCTATCGCAGCTTTTCACTGTCCTCATGATACTCAGGGAGTACCGGCCCTATGCTCGGCACTTCTCGTAAAATCCTCATCTCCAATGGTGGAGTCAATTCTGGGGGCATTCCGGGACCGGGAAACAGAGCTTTCTGCTCCAGGCCATTGCACTATAGCTCAGGACATTTTCTTGTATACTTCATTTAAACCCAGATATTCATTTCCAGAAATAACCGCATTTCATTTTGTTATAGATACAAAGGGGCCTGCCGTTGCCGAGTGGTTAGGCCAATTGACTCTCACCAACGCGGCCCGGGTTTGATCCCAGGCGACCGCATGTGAGATTTGTGGTGGACAAAACTGAGTAGGGGCGGGTGTCCTCCGGGTACTCCGGTTTCACCCATCATCTCATTCCACCGGTGCTCCAATCTTCATTTCAGGTTATCACCAGTGTCACCACCTGAATGCCGCATGTAGTAAAAATGGGCGTTAAACTCTATAAAAAAGATACAATGGGAATAGCGATAGTCAAATGTTGAAGAACTGAAAGCTTCACGTTTGCTTTAAAATTTCATGCTCCATGCAATCACGACAAGCAGCTGAAAATCGACAGGACTTCAAAAGGAATAGCTGTGTGTTGAGAATTCGAGCCATTAAAAACGGATCTCTTGGAAGTAATCGATGAACTCGTCCAAAAGCTATTTCAAATAAATTATGTATTTTGAAGAGACCTACATGCTTTGTGTAATATGTCTTCGTCTGTCGCATACTGTCTACCAATTATGCAAAACTGACAAGGACTTCACAAGCTATTTCCAGAAAATCCGACATATGTTGTATTTCTCATGTGAACATCTTCCATGCATAGAATTGTAATCAAAATCGTTAGAGACAGTTTTTAGAAAACTAGAAGAATTCTTATTCTTCTCTTGATATGGGACACAGTCTTGTTTATTTATGCCATTTTGGGCGTCAGGTGAGGCAGGCACAAGTATGGACCAAAGGGAGAAATCCAGGGATGGGTCATCAGCGCGTTCACCAGAATGAGAGTAAGGGAATTAGATGAAATGAATAAGGATGAAGTGGATCAAAGGAAAGATGATAATGCATCAGTTGGTGGGACGATGGTGAGAGAAATCGGAGTTCCCAGGGAAAACCTGCCCCAACGCCGTGTTGTCTACCACAAATCTTACATGTGGTTGTCTGTGGTTGAACCCGGGTCGGCTATGTGAGAGTCAAGCAGTTTTAAATCTCAACCACGGCGCGGCCTTGAAAGAATTCAAAAAACAATGTAAAGGCAGTACAGGGTACTGGATTTCGTTGTTGAGTCATTCAGTTCATTCATACACAGTCCGTAATGTTTTGTTGGTTTCAGGGGACATCATGGTTGTTATGGTGAAATCCCGACATCGAATTTATGGGTGGAATACAGTACTGTGCCTTACTCATTTTTCCTGGTAGAGAAACTAAAAATTGCACCATTAAATTTGTTTAAATGAAAATGGCAAAGTCCACATTTAAACTACAAGAAGGCAAGATAGAGGAATGTGTAACGCAATCACTTTTGCTGCCCCCACGCTGTTTATACTCGGCTCCCCAGTATAACAAGGATGCTAGATTCGTTTCAAGTACTCAACTGTTGTCACATAACTCACCCATACATAATACCTATCACTATAGTTAACGCAACAAACATTAGATCTGGTAGCTGCATTCTCACACACTCATTTCTTAATAAACAGATGCACTGACAGCAGATAAACAGTTCAAACGCCTCTCCACATCATTCGTCACTTGCCTTCTTGTGGTGGATGGGCAGTTCATACACATTTATTTATTTTATTAAGGATGAGAATTTTATGGCTGTTTATTCGGCTGCTAGAATTGTTTGGTTTGGTAGCAGAGGCCAAGACGAAAGCTGACAGCACGTGAATTTATTAAGACTTTCCACAAGCTAGCCAAAACAGAAATAAATATTAACGAAGGCGTTAGTCATCCTCTAATCCGTATCTCTTAACGGTCACGTGACCTTATCACCTCTGATTGGCTGCTATTGCAGTATAGACTGTTGTGCGGTAAAAATTAGTTCGTTATTTAACATGGTGATATATCTTTATATTTTGGAAGAGAATTGTTAAATTTATATTTTCGTAACTCTTTTAATTAAATATGTTATGCATATAACGTGCTGTAGCAGTAGTGATGACATATTTGTTTATATGGCTTTTATCACTGACATTGTTTTGAACTGGATTAGCCATATATCGCCATTCGAAGGTGTGCTGTGCCGAGTGCGAGAGCTAAATTACTTTATTGATCGTTTATTGTGCGTGTACTTATTATATATAATGACAGAGTCTACCGCCAGTTTTTCGCTGAAGCATCGCAAGGGAAAACCTTTACAAAGCGGCGTTTAATGCACTCACAGAAGAATCCATCTTTGTCAGTGAGAGAAGTCGAACAGCTGTGCTCTGAACTTACAGGCGTGTTAGATGCATAGGAACATTGCGACAAGAAATTGAGACAACAGGAAATCTTACCACTCCAGGGGCGATATTGCTGTGTGGCGAAGACTATTTAAGGACAATCAGACTGTACCGGGATACAAATCGCAAGGAGATTTGGGTGAATGAAGCACACACGACAAGTATGGCGTGACACGACTTTTAAGACTGAGAGACAAGCATTTTTGCAAGGTATGTGTGCTGATTTAAAAAAAATCCCAGTGGAAAAGGCCAAAGGCCTTTCATTATAAACTTGTTTCAGTTTCATTGCTCATTCATTTAGTTTCAAATTGCTCAGTTTCATTATAAACTTTATTATTTTTGTATGATTTTATCTATCATCTTGGCAATTATTATGACGTTTACTGCAGTTTGTGACGGGAAGGCACCGCCTGTGGCCTATGGCGCATTAGCCAATTAGGATGAGGGGGAAGGTAGTTGCACGCGGAGCGATACATGTCAGCGGAGCAAGGTTATATGAAACAAAGATTAGAGCAGCGATACACAACCTTGGGTTTTAATGCTGATGTCATCCTGTCGCTGTACTCCATCTCCTTCGTTATGTGCGTGAAGCATTTTACTGCACTCATTCGGGTAACCAAGCGTTAGAGAGGTTCGTTTTTGAGTCTCATGAATACATAGTATCTCGACGAAAGATAGGTGGAGGCAAATCCGCTCACCCCTCTCTCTCATAAAATTATAGGTGGTTTTAGTTTCTATATTTTAAGTAGGGGGAGGGCATTAAAATAGGCAACAACTATTGGCGCACCTTAGACATTTTCATCATTTAACGTCTACAGTTATTTCTTACTTTTCGTATAGGAATAAAATAAGTTTTTTGCCTTACAATTTGAGGTATGGGAATGATACAAAATAAAGGCATTCAGTTAGCAGGGAAAGAAGCTTAAGAAAGGAGTAGCGATTTGACACTCGTCGCTGGATCCATTCATCAGGTTCTAGAAGCTTTGACGCGTTAAACTACTAAATGCTTTGTGTTTCGTCTTGAAGCACACACCTGGTAGCAATCATTTTAATAACTACTCAGAAATGTTAACTACGTTACAAGTTCGTGGAAACTTTCACACGAAGTTGCATAATTTTTCCACGTAATTCCACCAGCAGAGCGAAAAGCTGGTAGAGCTGGTTTCATGTTTTCGACGTTCATCTGAAGGTTAAATTGCATTTTAATAGTCGTTATACTGGTGAATAATTGCTATTTGGGGGAATGTAAAGGCCGATAGGTCATTAAGATATCTCTGCTATTCCGCTATGCTCGCATGCCATTGGAGTCATCCTTAGGTTAAGAGCCGACATACTTTATTATTCCCTTTCATGGGAAATAAACGAAATTGGTGGTAATTTGGAATAAGGCTATATACTCCAAATTCTGGAATGTTGCATTCACTGGGCTTGTTTGTTTGTTTGTTTATTTGTCTGCTCCAAGCATAAGCCATGATGCCTCTACTAATCTACTAATCCTTGTTTCACATAACAGCTGTCGATTTTAACATCTGTTGGTGAAATTGGGCATAAGAGTAATAACGTGTGATTCATATTAACAGTATTAGAATTCTTTATTACAGTAGTTTGTATAAAGAAGCATTAAAGTGGGTTTTGTTTTGTCCATCACGAACTTATAAAAGAATCAGTATTATGCCGACTTGAGAACAGTTGACTATCGTCTCAAGCTTTTGCTTCCCCTGTGTTTGTACAGCAAATACGTGTCGAAGCCTTTTCTGGTTAATATTTATCATGATTTACGGAAAGTGGATAAAAATAAAGTTAAAAATAAAGTCCCGAGTTCGAATTTCGATTAGGATGTTTCAGCCGGATAAGGTTCTCTCTTTGATCTGAAAATATGAATGTCGGATGACTTAAATAATTCTGACACCGGGCTCGTTTTAGCATCATTTGGATACTTTTTTATTTCCCCTTTTTGCTAGGATAAGCCACAAACTGGCGGTGAACTAAAAGGCCATGATCAAACGTCGAAATTAAATGCGTCAGCGAATTCGTCGTGAAGTTGGAATTTATTGCCGTCAGAAACGATGTTTACTCATTGAAATGTTATCCAAATGTTCTCATTATTTTAAATCATCCCTCTTGTCAGATTCTCTTCTTTAAGAAGCAGTTTCATTCGCTTCCATGAATTATTTATTCAAGCCGAAGTTATTAAAGTTCAAGTCGAATTAAGTATGGAAAGAGAAAGGTCAAACGGCAGCGAAAGGCGGTGCACAGTCTTTGCTAGAGATAAGAGTGTCAACTTATCACTTGTTTTCAAATCTGGAATAAATAATCCGTGTTTACAGAGCTGACAATTCTAGGAAATCGATTCATCTCTAGAACAAACATCAAGCTGGAATTACTACGGAAACAGCCGTGTACTCCGCTCTCGATGACCTTGAACTTTACTGCTGACTATGCTCGTTCCTCAAGCTTCCTTCGTGAACTCCAGCAGTATTGAGTAATATGGCTGAGAGCGGTTCACTTCCTTGTAAGGCGCGGTTTTAGACACACTGAAGTCTCAAAACTTCAACTCGTGGAAGGCGTTAACTAGTTCAGGTAGATAAAATGGCAGAGGTCTCCCCTACTGGATGGTACAGACATTTCGTTAATCGGCATAAACGTCTTTAGAAAGTGCTTCATGGGCACAATGAGAACGAGGAATTAGCGTGTGCTTAAGTAATAGTCCGATCTTTCAAGAGCTGATCACTAGGTGATGGCTTTGTAATCCCATTCTCATTGCATAGCCAGGAGGAGGGGGGTGTAATAGTATTTCCTATAAAATAAAATATAAGTATTGAAAATTTAAACAAAAAACAAGGAATATCTCTAATGTGGTTATCTGTACAAAATATTTGATATAAATTATATGCTTTAATGAGACCTACATTTTTTCCGTCTCTTATTATTTAACAGTTGTGAAAAAGACTTCCTGGTGAAAAGGACTTGAGAGGCTTTTCCCAGAAAGCTCATGACATACATTTAATTTGTAACAAAAATATGTTAAGCATATGGTATTGTAATCAAAATCGTTACACATCCATGTTTGAAAAGATCAACTTTTTTTAAATATTTTCCATGTAAAGGGTAGAGGAAAGTAGCCTAATATGGGGTGGCGCGGAATTTGGGATACCGTGGTATCTCAGATGCATAGTGTTGAACCTTGCTAGAAATGTGATGCACTAATGCCCGATTTTACCAACATATAATAAGACTTAACACGGGTTTAACAATAGTTATAACAAAAACTGCATTTCACCAAGTGTTAGCTTAACACTCGTATAAATCTCTTGTTAAACTAACAAGTCAAATTTCTGATATTAAGTCCTTAACAATTGTAAATAGTCAAGATGGGCTCGAGTATTACATTCTGTAAGAGAAGTAAAGAGTTGGAGTATACAAATATACTATTTATGCACACTAACTTGTGTTATTATTGGTCATACAACAAAAAGAAAAAAGATGCACCCCATAATAGGCAACTTTCCCCTATTTTCTGATGACGAGATTTTCGTGAAAATTTTCATTTCACATTCTTGAGGGACGCTGAGCTCACATACCAAGTGCCTTAAAAATGCATTTCCGGTGAAATATGTATCGAAACTATTGGAATGCAATATTTCCCCTACTTACTATTACGCGGTAGATAAAGTAAACAGAAAAGCTATTAAAGTATAAATAATTAATCATAACAACCATTCTGTTGAGGTAATAGACATGTTAAAATATCTTTGCAGACCTCTATGTACCTATAACCACTTTTGATCACTTACTCGAATATTTTGATATGCATGACCTCAGAGGAAGGAAGAAGAGTAAAGCATATACGTTTCTAATAGATTTCATACGAAAAAAAACTAATATTCCCAAAATGGTAATATATACACAGAAATACTTAGTATAAGCGTATTGTGACTAGGTCTGAATTTTCTCTATTATATGTAGCACTTTCCTAGGCTTATCTGTACAAAACTACCTGCATAGAATCAATCAGAACGAAAAGATTTTCAGAGTCTAGTTATAGAAATTTTAGGAATATATTTTATCATACAAATGCGAAACAAAAACTACACAATGGTTTTTTTTACAGCTGTGTAAAAGACAGCTTCAGGTGGGACATTACATAACACAAGGAAGTTTGTCATAACACCGAGTGGCGGGTTTCAAGAGATCTCAGGAGATTATTTCTGAAGAAATATGGAAATTTTGATTGGAATACAATATTTCCTCTATTCGTCAAATATAAGCGGTAAACGAGCAATAATATAACTAAAATAACTTTTTAAATTTTAATTGGAAAAAGTTGGGGGGTTTCGGTACAAGATCTTAGAAAGGTCTTATTTTGATTTTACTATAGTCTAAGAAATCAAAAAAGTCCTTATATGCAATGGTCGCAGTAACTTTGAAAATCTATTGCAGGAAGAAGAAAGAATTAAAGAAGGAAAGAAAGAGAGAAAGTAGGAAAGGAACGGAAAGGAAAAATGAGTGGTTCTGAACAGTGATAAACATTTCATCAATATCCACACTGTTATGAATTAAACAAATAGCTGTCGATTATAGCACTCGACATTATTAATTCCTGGGCAAGATTTATTTGCACAAAATCCAGACCGAAAGGGTAGGTAATTAAGATAGTGTTGAGAAGTCAAATAACGGTATATTGTTACGTATACAATTCGAATATTGTCGCGAACAGAATAACTTGCACTTTCTGTTGCCGCGGTCATAACAGGAACAACATTTGCTTCAATTGTTTGGCGTATCCGGCTGAATGTAAACGTAGCTCGCTGACCAGCGGCAAAATTAAATTAACTACTGCGGCATATTTACATGTATAACACATCTAAACCACCCTTGACCTTTACCGCGTCTGGTAAACTGCAAAGACTTGTGTACACTCGCTCAGTAGTGCATCAAGTGCTAAACCATTTGTTCGCATGGTCATCTAGCTGCAAAACACTTTAGTGACGAACTCATGCTTTCTATACCTCACTGAAAGCTTATTTTTATATCCACTACTATGGATGTTTGGTTTCAGTTCTATATCACACACTTATTAGAATGTAGGAGGCTGAGATAGCAGGAAACTGCCTCTGAAACTAGACTGCGTAAGTTAGCAGGTAAATTATAGGACATAACATAAATAGCAGGGATCACGCTGCGGCAAACCCGCATACCAGTGTTAAATTGATTGGGTTCTAATTGGAGCTCTGAGTTCTCTTATCCTCAGGTGAATGGTTGTAAGAAATGGATTTTGGTGGTTGTTGGCTACTCAGTCGTGTTAATAACACTTTGTTTGTTGCAGAATTATTTGGTTTAATTCCTACTAAGTTTGCTTATCGACTTGGATCGGTGACCACCTGTTAGTAAAATTCCTAACATAAATTTAATTTCACTTGGAACCCTGGATTACTTGTTTAAAGTTACTTCCGCGCGGTTTCTATTTCTTCTTTATACGGCGGCCACTTTACTCTAATAAACTTCTAATTCTGCTTCCACTTACACTGGTTGCGCTATTCTTAACTTCCCTACATTTCAGACTTATAAATCTTCGCTTCTCCTTCTTAATGCACATGAACACGTCCTTCCTGTCGTAGTATTACCTTTTAAATAAATTTTTCTTACTTCACGATTCAGTTCAAACCTTATTCTGACCCCCTCTCTAACTTTATCACACGACCAAACTAGCTCACCCTTCACAAATGTTACATTATTATTGGTTTCTCATTTATTTCGAATTTTCGCATTGGTCTGCACAACTCACGTAACTCATTGACGTTCAGCCCACCCTGAATTGGGGAACGCCTACCCTGAGTTGTTTGTAACGTTATACATCGTTATCAAATCAGCGAAGTAAATCTCTTTAGCGTTCATGCTCAACTGCATTTTGAAAGCCCTTTGTCCCAACACATTCCTGGCTGGAAGTGTACTATAGTTCCCAGACATTGAACTTTTCCTAGCACAAAGAAGATAATGGTCCTTCCTTCCTGTCTCTCCGAAATGTACGGATTTTTACAAGAATATTTTCTCTTTTTGGCATGGATGCTAGTATGTATCATATATTAAATTATATTCTTCCCTTCTTATTCTTTAAGTCAACTGCTATTTTAATCATTACTCTATCCATTCTTATTTCATATTAGTATAACAAGATTTTTATGTTAGTTTAACAAACATTTTTATTAATTTATCTTCTTTTTTTAATTATCTGATTTCGATTAATTTGCCGCCTCCTAATCGCTGCCTGACACTGCAGTTACAACGTACAATAACAAAAGAGTTTGTTAATTGTAATACATCTTATTTCAGAAGTAGAAAGGAGAATATTTTAACTCAGCATTTTTTGTCAAGTTATGCTATTCATAAGATGTAAATAATGTCTTCTGCAATTTTTTTCTCATTTGTCCACTTCTGTGCCCTCCTTTAATTCCTATGGCCATATCGTGGCCTTTGATTTATACATGAGTGTTTTTATTCTTAGAATTTCTTCGGGTTAGATCACTGTAGATTTTCGACGCTTTTAATGTATTTTGACATAGCCCAAATAATATCGTAATTTCCCCCTTTCTTAAGAAATTATACCAAATGTGGATAACATGTAAAATGTCAACTTCGGGATGACCAAAGAATCCAAATGCTGGTGAAGAATTGGGTCACCCCCTGCATATCCACTCTCACGTTTTACACTTCCAGATTCTATGGAGGGCAGGGAAGAAACCTAATTAGGGAAAATGTCTCGCTGCGCAGCCGGAAGTCGAACCAAGAGCCTCCGGGTGAGAAGTCAGCTCGCTGAACATTCGACCACGGAGGCAGTGTATCTTAATAACATTGTTATTACAGAACTATAATAAAATTACCTCGTCAGTCCTATATAATAGCAATATGGGTGTGCAATCTGGATTTCCGCTTAGTTGTGGAACAAAAATTGTAAGAGCATTTGTTACTGACGTATACCAGCAAATTCTACATCTAATATTAGATTATTTATTAAAATGTAGTCATATGTGCTAACATAAGGCAGAAAAGCACCAATATACCTAACGTTATAGTAAACAATTGTAATTAACAGTGGGCAATATGCTCCTATGTATATATTGTTAAATTTGTTCTTCTCTCAGTCTGCATAACTATATTGTACGGCTAGTGTGGAGAAATGATTAATTTCCATCAATTAACTAAAATAATAAGAGTTAAATGATGAAGCCTGGGACTCAAGTACTTACGATAGTAAGTCGCCACAAACGGTTTATCTCGGATGCGAGAGCCCCTAGTGGTCTACCGGGAAAATATACGAGTCAAATGGAGAATTTAATGCCAGGACGGCACGTTGACCATGGTAGCTCAATTGGTTAGAGCGACTGGACGGAAGCCAGGAGATCCGTGGTTCAAATCCCGACCATGACATTGGATTTTTCATGTTGACTATCCATCAGAAACCTTAGCCTATATACGGCTAGTGTGAAGAAATGATTAATTTTCATCAATTATCCATTGTAGAAGTTTTAGTGACAAATGTAACACACTCGTGTGACTTGAATTTTCTGGAAATATCCTGTGAAGTGTATATTTAGTACAGTTCGTTGTTAATAATTTTCATTTGAGCATTTTTACACTTATGTCAAACCGGAAAACATTTTCCCCGTATCTTGCATGCAAAGAGAACGGAATTTCAAAGCCTTTTACACAATGACCCGCTCTTAAAATATTCCCCTAATCCCATTATATCTACAAGGACATGTGCAATAAGACAGTTTCTGTTATCTCATTAATAACACAAACTGGATAGAAGAATTGACGTTTATAAGAGCGAGTAGTGAAAATCTGAAAGTGCAACATAAGATTTTTTGAGGTGTGCCATTTGCACCAAAATAAAAGCATACACGCTCGTACAGTTTTTTTTTTTTTTTTTTTTTTTATTCTAAGCATTGGCCTGTCGGACGATCGAATTAATGTAAACGAACAATTTTTCAGTCGTACTTCAGGGCTGTGAAACGTCCATCAATGCAGGTTAATTATAAGGGAATACTTTTGCCCCGCTGGTTGCAGGGTTGATATTCAAAACCTTGGAATGTTCATTACGGGGAGGAAAGCAAAAGAGTTGTCCAGTACCATCGCATAGTGTAGTAGCTCGTGATGGCTCAAAATTCAGTGCTGCATCAAAGGATTCTACCCAAGGTATGATGAAAATATTGTGTGCTGTAGCTCCAGTTTCACTGTTTGAAAATACCTCCATGCCGTGGGTGTCTCTCTCGTTTATTTTTGAACCGTTTCAGATTTTTCTCAGTGGGTAGATATTATGAATAAAATATGTAAAAATTTCGATTTGCTTGATGTTTTATTCGGCTCATACTGAAAAAAGATTTGTTGTCTGCTTTGAGAATTTCTAATAACTGTGATATATAAAGTAATATAGAAATGTATTTTGCTAGATACGCCATTTTGTTTCTTCAGTATTTTTAATATATTCCGGTATTATCATTTCTTCACTTGTTGCAGTCAGCCAATTTCTCTGAACTGTTTAGCATAGGTAGAAAAGTCGTCGGAACTTTTATTCATGGATCCATTAACATGGATAATTATTTTAAATGTCCTTTTTGAAGAATGATTTACTTGCACAAATAGTTTTGCCTGCAAGTTGAAGTCCAGTCTTTCCACGGATTATATTAGCCACCCTTCTTTTGGGAGAGCGAGGCATATTCTCTCTTCATTTTGTTCATCACTGTCATTTGTTCATTTGTAATTGCATTTTCATCAACTTATACGTAGCTTTTTATCCTTTCAAAATCGTGAAGGGTGTTTATTTTTACTTACTTTTTCTTTACGCTCAATGCCCTCTCCTCATCTATCCTCCATACTATGATTTTTCTCTCTCATTCATTTCTACACTTCATTTCTAACCACATAAGACGTACTCGACAGAAGAACACAAGATATTTACTGTGTTCAGAATGAAACTGCAAGTTCTTTTTGCAGTATGAGAACCACTGCAGTCGGCAAAAAGTCACACACGGCTGATAATAAATCGGTTAAATGTGGAACCAAGAGTGACTTAACTAGATTCCGCACAGACGTCTCCCAGAAATAAATACTGTACTGTCTACTCACCACAAGAAGGCAAGCGGGCCTTGAAGAGGGAGAGGGGCTTGAACTGTTTATCTGCTCTGGTAGTGAATATCTTTAACTACGAAATGAGTGTATGAGAGTGAATATAGGTTACTTATGCTGTCAGATCTAATGCTGGTTTCAGCAACTGCAGGGATAGGTATTATGTATGAGTGGTTATGTGACAACATTGTGCAGTTTAGATGAACGTAGCATCCTTAGTATATCCGGAGGGCGAGCATAAACATCATGCATAAAGTCTGTGTAGTTAACTCGTGTGCAGGTCAGCCGCCTAATTTGAGAACCCTTATAATCGTTTTACAACACTGACCCTCCTTCTACCAGTCCTTTCTGCAAGGTTGTCACCTTTCTCGATACGTCATGGGTATCGTACGAGGTTTCGTCTAAATAAATTATGTTATGTCCATTTTTGCGAAACTTCCTTTTGTGTGTGTGTGTGTGTGTGTGTGTGTGTGTGTGTGTGTGTGTGTGTGTGTGTGTATATATATATATATATATATATATATATAGAGAGAGAGAGAGAGAGAGAGAGAGAGAGAGAGAGTGAGAGAGAGAGTGAGAGAGAGAGAGAGAGCTACAAGTCTACTGGATTCCTTAATAACCCTTATCTTATTCAAAGTGCGGTATTTGAAACCCAGCTCCTTTAAGAGGCCGCGCAAAGTGCAATGCCCATAAGAAAAATCACAAATTTCTTGCAAATGTGCAACCAATTCGTCTAAGGTGGGCGCTCTCCCTTTTGCATAGAATCTATAAATTTCTCGGCGAATTAAATCGCATTGGAAATTATCCACTTTAGAGAAACGTTTCCTTTTGTTTTCACACTTGATCGGCGTCTTTGGTATTCCTTTCGTTACAATTTTTCCTACTGTATTTCTGTGAATACCCAGAATTTATCAGGTTCATTGCATGGCCCCTTACCAAGATTATATTTCAGCACATATTTATGTGTGTTCAAAACAAGCGCTTGAATTTGCTTATAAAGAGTTCCCTTATAACTTTGTTTTTTAAGGCTTTTCCAGTAATATAACTCGGCCCAGTTACTCACACTATTGTCTTCACTTTGATTATTTTCACTTGACTGAAAGTTATGTACTACTTCATTTGCATTTACCACTGCATTTCCCTCTCACGGTCACCACTTCGTGACACACAACGAATTTCTGCACGTAATGAAACAGATCAGCTGGAAGTTGGAACTTTGGCAACTGAGACTCCACGTGGAGTAGACATGCGACTGTCATTTCCAGAAAATCAGGTTTGATATTGGTCCTCAACGACAGTGTTCCATTTCTGAGGTATGGAGGCAGATTTATGACGGTGATTAGTGGGCGGGAGGGTAGTTTCCTTTGTCAGGCAACGGCGCTCGCGTTGAGTAGACAGACTTTACAAAAAAACGTGATTACGTTATACATTTCTCTGCCTTGCCTGCTTATTTAGGGTGGACTTTACTATTTCAATAAATGTTTAATTTATCGTTTCATTAAGTTTTGATTATATGGTCATGGAATATTATCTTTAAAATGCTTTTTGGATGTTTACTGTTCATTTATTTAAAAAAAAAAAAAAAAACTACGGACAGAAAATAACTACTTGCTATGTGTCGGTTATGAAAGTCATTCATACAAAGCTGGGCTTGTAAATTGTGTCTGGACTTAAGCCTGTAATGTGTCTTAGAAACAGAACCCCGATGAGCCAGGTATAGCGTTGGCGCTATTGATGTTTCTTAATGCTACCCCAGTACTCTGCAAGCATTAGGCCTCCCGCTAAGGTCTACGAGGCCATCCGAAAGCTTTCATTGTATGGTCGTTAGAAGACGACAGTTAGTGGACTATAGTCAAGGTCCGTGATGTGTCACTGGGTCCGTTCAGAGCGCCCACGTTCTGAAAGGAGCGGAAGGTCGCCATCATATTGTTTCATTATACTGCAGGTTTACACTTTCAGGGGTGTCCACGCGATCGCCTCAGACTTATGCTATCTCAGGTGGTGTCAAAAATAGTTACGTTACACATGTTATATTTCCATGCAAAACAATTTATAGGCAATTTTTGATATGTCTGGAAAAATAGAAATAGAACCGACTATATCTCTTGTATGCTTGTTTACATTCATGAAGTTAACGTTTTATTTTCGGGGAAATAAGTATGATGTGATATATTCACACGACCCTGTTTACCAATTAGAAACTGACAATATATATAATATTGTATATTATTGTATTCACGTGAAAATGATTCTTCTATTTAACAATTACGGTATATTTTTGCTTAGGTTTTATTTTAAATTTTCCTGCGCCGTGGCGTAGCGGGCTAAGGCAGCATTTCTTGGTCCCTGCCCACGGAAAGCGGCCCGGGTTCGATCCCACCCATGGGATGGGGATTTTAGATCCCGGGTATAGGACCGGTGCCCACTCAGCGTCGTGAGGAAAGTGAGGAGGAGGTTACGCTAGGTAAGCGGCCCTGGTCACGGAAACCAACATTCCGGCTGGGGGATGCCGAGATGCTGACCACATCTCCTCCCCGTATGGGTTGATCGTCCACCTCTGCCGTGCGCAAGTGGGCGTGAGGCCGGCAGTCGGGTTGGTAGGCCTTGGCCTACTAAGGGCTGTCGCGCCATGGTTTATTATTATTTATTATTTTATTGTAAATTAAACCACAAGCGCAAAGTTTAAATGCAGAATAAATGTTTTCAAATAGCTTTAGGAGTAACAAAACTACCTCTTTTGAAAAGAAAAAGAAATTGCAAACTTTCAAGCATGTCCGTTAGGCGACGCTTTGGAAAGCTATACATGTGCAAAATGAAATATTTCGTACATGTCTTATCCATACGAATTATATAACGATACAAGAGATAAAACCGTTTACTTATATAGAATGAGAAATCGGAAGCTTGAATCATGAAAATGTGGAAAATAGAATTCAACGATTTAATTATTTGAGTGAAAAAATCAACAGCAAAATGTTAAACAAAGCTAGAAAGAAAACAATCCTAACATTTTTTTCATCATTCTTGTACGGTGGTGAATGTTGGTCTTTTACAATAAAGGACGTCAGATCACAGATTGCTCCATAGCTCTACTGAGCTAGGAAGAGTGCAAGGAGGACTTTTCTACGCCACTGATGATGCTTACCGCAGTTGTAAGCGAAACGTCTGGGAGAGATATGAAGAAACCCAGTGGACCACGGCCTTACAGCCCGGAGTCTTCTACTGAACAAGACGCCGGACGTGAAAGCCTAAGTTTGTTAAAGATAAGAGATTGTTACAAACTGTGGCAGACTATTAGAGGTAGACAGAAGGAAACTTGAAGATATTAGAAAAGAATTAAAATATTCAACCTTAATGAGAAAGTAAAACAATATCAACACATAATAGTTTGAGAGTGTTTTCTAAGAATGGAAGGCCACTGAGTTCACAAAAAGCACATTTATACATACAAACCTGTTCAATAACGAATGATCACTTTTTTTTTTTGGACAACGTACCTTTACTCATCCTCATAATTTTGATGGTCATTATCAAAATAGTGTCCTCTGAATGAGATGCACTTGTCCCAGGGTTTCTTCCAGTCTTCAAATACATGTTGGAAACCATTTTTTGAAAGATCCTTCAAAATCGCCTCCGCAGCCGTCACCACTGCTTTTGATGATAGATAATGCCTCCCACGAAGGCGTTTCTTCAAGCTAGGGAATAGAAAAAGGTCACATGGGACTAAATCCGGACTATAGGGAGGGTTAGGGGTGCACTTCACGTTGACTTTTGCAATATATTCAGCAACAACTTTGGCAATATGCGGCCGCGCATTATCGTGATGCAGCATGCAGCTTGCTTCACGGAAATGTGGTCTTTTGCACCTGATATGGACTTAGCAATGTTTTCAGGACATCCCAGCAGTATTGTCCAGCTACTGATGTGTGTGCAGGTACAACGTGCTGATAAACCAATCCATGAATATCAAAGAATGAGATAACCATAACTTTCCCAGTAGAAGCAACTACTTTTGCTTTCTCTGCGAATTGGTGATGGGGATTTCCACACTAAGCTTTGCTGTTTGCTCTCAAGATCAAAATGATGTAGCCAAGTTTCATCAGTAGTGATTACGTTGGAAAGAAACTCCGGATCTTCCTCTAACGTCAACTTTAACTGCATGTTACCTCCATTGTAGCGGTAGGCGATATTGAACAGGTCTGAACTTGCCTGGTTCTCACAGGCGGGAACCAGGAGTACCAACAATGAAACTACTACGGCGTGTTTGTTTCACATTAAGCTAACAGTATATAATAAGATTAAATTTTAGTGCGTAAAATTATGACCGTAAAAAAGTTATGAAAAAGTTATGTATCAGTTCGAAGTACTTTGTGGTCAAAACAGTCCAACATGCCTAAACTGTGTGTGCTGCTGCTCTTGATAATTTATTTGCATTAATTATAATTAATTATTATCATTAGAGGATTCTTGTTGTAATTTACGTCCTCCAACCTTAAGTCATATCGGACGATGAAGGCGCTGGTAACCTCTGCAGTTGAGCGCACTTATACTCATCATCATCATCATCATCATCATCATCATCATCATCATCATCATCATCATCATCATCATCATCATCATCATCATCATCATCATCATCATCATCATCATCATCATCATCATCATCATCATCATCATCATCATCATCATCATCATCATCATCGGGCGATGAACGAAATGGGTGAAATAATACTCAAATGTGTCCGGGGACCATGGAGCTTAGAGTTACCGGACATTCGTCTTTCAGGATAAGGGAAAACCCCGGAAAAGGCCTTATCCAGGTAACTCAACCTGACCGAGATTCGAACTCGGGACCTCTTGAACGTGAGGCAGACACTCTACCATCTACGCTACCGAGGCAGTCATCATTAGAGGATGAAAATTGAAGTAGCGAAAGAGATGCATTTGTCGATGGGGAAGTACCAATTGTTTGTGTGTTTCTCCTT
The DNA here is from genome assembly GCA_030765055.1 of Mantis religiosa. Classification (NCBI taxonomy): domain Eukaryota; kingdom Metazoa; phylum Arthropoda; class Insecta; order Mantodea; family Mantidae; genus Mantis; species Mantis religiosa. The sequence goes on along the minus strand of CM060948.1, from coordinate 304,411,395 downwards.
TAATCTTATATCCAGATTTTAGAGGCTTTTTGGTCAACCCTTTATGCTGCAGTATAGCAGGCCCAACTGTTGCCAACCTCACACGTGCCGTACCCTCCCAAATTGCGCACAAAACACACAAACACACACACATGCGTCCCATTCAGACAAATAAATCACATAATTCACACTTCTTCCTTCCCTCACACCAAAATTTCGTTAAATTCATATGCATATTAGGGTGGTGCTAAAAAGTCTGGCCATCTGTACCTGCACCGGCCCTTGAACCATTCATTCCTCACATAAAGAGCTTTTATATAAAGCAAAAGACACAATAAAAGTTATCTCTCTTTCCCTATCTCAGCGGCACGGCAGGGCGCCTATTACTGCTGTGCGTGTGCTCATCTGTTCTTCAACTTGAACCACTTCAGGCGTTTTGTCAAACGAAATCTAATAATGCAGCTTTGCAACACACTTTAGTCAAAATGCCCCCCTTCCTCGCTGTCATTCTCTCTCGGACCACAGACTCGGAGCAAAAGTTAAAGGAGTGTTACCATCATAGTTCATCAGTTTCATTTGTGAATCTCCAATTCCGGTCACATTCATTTTTCACCCTTCATTAATGTTGACGCGTGCTTGAATTGTTGTAGTGATATTTTATGTTTCTGTAATGAAGTGAAGGAAGCGAAGGAAAACATTTCCTCAGAAGTTTGCTTCATTCAACGCATTTTCACCAAAGTGTTAGCGAAAATTATTCGGGTTTCTGCTTGTTGCAGAATTACATTTTTGGATGTTTTAAGTGTTTAGAGTATCAAGATCGTGGACAAATATTAAATATAGTAGTGAGATGGAAGTATTTGGCATGATTCGCCATTTGATAATTATTGAAACAGTTGCTCATGATTTTCCTTAAATATGCCATTATGTTGTGCCGATTGGCACAGAGGCTTATTGCAGGTAATTGACTTCTCTATAGGGGCGGTGGTAGTTGCTTATTGTGTTTTGTTTAGTGTTTGCCTGCGCCACCGTCTCTATCGGGAGGTCGAAGCTGGGTACCTTGCCTTGAGCGAGGCAGTTGGGGTTTAGGGCTCGTCTCGGTAAGCGGTGTTGAATTGTGAAGGACATTTTTAAAACTGTTCGTTGCTCGTTGTCACGAAGTTGAAGGACATTCAAAACTGTTGAGTCTACTTTTATATAGAAGCAAATGGTTTAGTTTCACGAATTTTCAATGTTCGTTGTCGTGATATCATTGTACAGAATAAAATGTATTTGTAAAGGGGAGAGGTTAATTAATGTTCTGGTGCAGTCTGAGCGAACAATGAACAATTGTACAAAAAGCATATGCACTGGCCCACAGAGCTTTGTCTATCTCTGATCCCAGCCACTTAAAACAAGAATTACAGCACCTGAGACTCACTTTCCGCCAAAACAGATACTCCGAATGTGACGTTGAAGCCTCGATCACCGGAAAGGGAAACCTGCAATACAGCAAGCGTCAGATAAGACTACCACTACAGCCTGCATCCCGTTTACCGGCAATCTATCCGGCAGAATCAGCAGAATTCTCGCTAAATACAACATCAGGACCATCCACAAACCACCTCCGAAGATTAAACATCTGTTGCGATCAGTGAAAGACAAACTGGACTTCCAAGTTCCGGGAGTGTACCCCATTCCCTGTGAATGTGGGACACCGTATATAGGACAAACCGGAAGAACCATCGCTACTAGAATAATCGAACATGAACGGAGCATTCGTTTAATGCAACCTGAGAAGTCTGGGCTGGCAGATCATTGTTTTGATAACGACCATAGAGCCAATTTTCGGGAGACGACCATCTTGGCAAAATGCAACAGTTACTGGGAGCGGAGAATTAAGGAGGCTTTGGCGATTTCCTCTGAAAGGAGCACGCTTACTCGTGATGCTGGATTTCAGTTCAGCTCCTCCTGGAAACCGGCCTTAAAAATGGAAATCCATCGAATGAAGAAGCAAAGATCAATACAACCTGATAATCAAGTTAAGTAGTTACGTTTCTTTGACACAATTTCCTATACTCACGCCATCCCCTGACCTGGCATTTAATTTACGGAAAACAATCTTTTGTTCAGTAATGCAAATTTTGATAGTACTTTGTCTTTGTTTATAGTTGTGTTTTAGCCAGTATTTCATTTGTGGTTATAACATTTTATAAATATCCTGATGATGGGAGAGATGTACACTCCCGAAACGTTGATATCTAATCATCTTTTCACCTGACTGGCTGCCCGAGGAGGAAGTGAGCGTATTCGTCGCCAGGAAAGCCTCAGGTCTTATTTTACTATGGTTTTTTTTTTTTTTTTTTTTTTTTTTTTTTTTTTTTTTTAAGGTAAACTGATGGAAATACTCATTGCTTCCACACTAGCCGTGTGTAGGCTGAGGTTTGGATGAGTAGAGCCAGACTGAAAATTTCAATGCCATAGTGGTGATATGGTGGATTAGGGCAACCGCACGGAGAGCGGGAGATCCGTGGTTCAAATCCCGGCCATGGCATTGAATTTTTCAGCCTGGCTCTACTCATCCAAACCTTGGCCTACACACGGCTAATGGGAATAAATGATTATTTCCATCGAACACCTATTTGTTTATAAAATATTCAAGGTAAGAAATATTTTTGTAATAATTCTCAGTGTATAGGTGTATAGAGGAGCCTCGGGCCGAACATTCGAGACCCTCCCTGGTGGGGAGATGTTCGGATTGGGTTGGACTCGAGGGGGCAGTGGTTCCCGATACCCGTGGGGGATCGGTTACGTCTCCGGACAGTGTTGAGGGAAGCCATTACTATTCCCGCGTACTAGCCAGCATAGCCAGTAGAAGGTGTACTAGATCACCAGGCGGCCCCACCGAGGTCATATCGGTAGCCTTCCCATTTTGGAGTTGGCACGCGTATGTGGCGTATCCACTTCCATCCCGTCTTGAGTCCACAGGACCAGATGGGGGAGGGCTTGTTAATCTCTAGGTCTTGCCCTATGGAAAGCCCCACTAAGGCGTCGGGCGCCCTTTCGGGACAGCTCGGTAACTACCTGGTCGAAGGAGGCCCGGGTCCTTGGTCCTAAGGGTACAGGACTAATGGGAGTAGATACTTTGGCATGAATTGATTGATTGAGTGTATAGGTGTACACATAAAGTGGTGTTACTGCAGAAAAAGATTTTTTGATTTCGTCAGCATATCTGTGTTTGAAGAGCACATTAAAAATGGTCATATATTTCAGTGCTGATGTTCACCATAGCAGTGTTGATGACATCAGTTCAGGATAGTTTGATAAGGGATACAACCAATTGAATGTGAACTTCGCCTGATAGGTCAGTCTCTTGTGTATACCAGGGCATAGAAGGCTATTTGGTTACATGTGGCTATAAAACATCTGTTGTTTTGGATGCTAAAATTAAAAAAAGAAAATTATTGTCTTCCTAGTAACACTCCACTATGGTTATACCAACCGCCAAGGCATACACGGAGCGTTAGGCTGATGACGATTCATTAAAAGCAGATGTTTTATTTCACAACTATACTTGAAGCTGAAACAAGCCAACCTTGGAATAGCCATTTTCCTTCCTCGTCACTTCTTGGATTACTGCTCCTTCTTTTGCTGTTTCATTTGTACCTGCAACGGTTTTATGGTCGTATCGGGCACTGTCCAGACGAACTACTGATGACATTATTGTTTGTTGAATTGTAGGGTATCTTAAAGTGGGATTTGAATACTTACTGTTAAACACTCAAGTTCACTCCCATTTTCATACTTCTGTCTCTGTGGAGGATAGGGATTGATATGGTTAAAGAAGGGAATCGAAACCGGGTGACGAGCTGTGAAACCGGATCTGTTAACATTTCGAGTATGCAGTGTTATTCATCGGATTTATAGAAAATATGTGTCCAGAACTTGCAATTTGAGTTAAGAAATAACATTTCAAAAGACTTTTGAGTAACTGAATGTTTCAGTGCTCATAATATTGGAAGACTACCTTACAAGTGTCGCCATTTCTGCCACACAACAGCTACTATTGACCCATTGATACTTTAAAGTACTTACAGCATAGTAAATCGCCATTAAGGTAGTTGTCTCGTGTGTTTATGAGAACTCCTAGTGGTTTACCGGGAAAGACACGAGTCAGTTGGAGAATTTAATGTCATATCGGCACGTTGGCCATAGTAGCTGAATGATTAGAGCGGCTGGACGGAGACCAGAAGATCCGTGGTTCAAATCCCGGCTATGGTATTTTTCAGTCTAGCTCTATCCTTTCATAGTGCGTCCTACACACGGCTAGTGTAAAAGAACAATTAATTTCCATTAATTGTACCTAATAGTGGTCCGAACTATAAAACCCGGGCCTTAAAGTACTTACAGCATAGTAAGTCGCCATTAAGGTAGTTGTCTCATGTGTTTATGAGAACTCCTAGTGGTTTACCGGGAAAGACACCAGTGAGTTGGAGAATTTAATGTCATATCGGCACGTTGGCCATAGTAGCTGAATGATTAGAGCGGCTGGACGGAGACTAGAAGATCTGTGGTTCAAATCCCGGCTATGGCATTGCAGTTTTCAGTCTGGCTCTATCCTTTCATAGTGCGTCCTACACAAAGCTAGTGTGAAGGAACAATTAATTTCCATTAATTGTACCTAATAGTGGTCGGAACGATAAAGCCGGGGTCTTAAAGTACTTACAGAATAGTAAGTCGCCATTAAGGTAGTTGTCTCATGTGATTATGAGAACTCCTAGTGGTTCACCGGGAAAGACACGAGTGAGTTGGAGAATTTAATGTCATATCGGCACGTTGGCCGTAGTAGCTCAAATGCTTAGAGGGGCTGGACGGAAACTAGAAGATCTGTGGTTCAAATCCCGGCTATGGCATTGCATTTTCCAGTCTGGCTCTATCCTTTCATAGTGCATCCTACACAAGGCTAGTGTAAAGGAACAATTAATTTCCATTAATTGTACCTAATAGTGGTCGGAACTATAAAGCCGGGGTCTTAAAGTACTTACAGCATAGTAAGTCGCCATTAAGGTAGCTGTCTCATGTGTTTATGAGAACTCCTAGTGGTTTACCGGGAAAGACGAGTCAGTTGGTGAATTTAATGTCATATCGGCACGTTTGCCATAGTAGCTCAATGGTTAGAGCGGCTGGACGGAGACCAGAAGATCCGTGGTTCAAATCCCGGCTATGGAATTGAATTTTTCAGTCTAGCTCTATCCTTTCATTGTGAGTCCTACACACGGTTAGTGTGAAAGAACAATTAATTTCCATTATTAGAAGTAGTTGCTCCTTTACGCAAGTTTGTTTCGCTTATTATCCATAACCATTTCTCAGCAGTAATATTTTTATTTTTGTAGCTTCCTTAATTCCTTGTTTTTCCCTCTTCTTTGCATTGTTGTACTGACGTTTGTTTCTCAGCAGTAACGATTTTATTTTTGGACCCTGGTTGATGGCAACAAAAAGCCTTAAAACAGAGAGACAAAAATCATTTACTGTCGCTGACTATTATACTTTTCAACAGGGAACGATACCTACCTGATGTAAAAGACGTGAGGTGAAGGTGCACAAATGGCAGACTTGAGAGCTTTATCTTTAATATTTCCCCGTGAGCGAACAGCGCATTGAGTTGATTGTCTTCCGTTCTTCGATCGTTCGTTAGCAGAAGTGAAAATGCAAATAGAGCGGCCCTTCCTTAACGCCGAGATTCAAGGTTGGCGTTCTTTTGAAGGCATTTTTCTTTCTTGGAGGTCATATAATTCTGCTGCAGTGCCGTGCCTTTTTTTGCTTAATGTAGTAACTTTGTTTCTAGCAGATACCATTTTTATTCATTTTCAGACCATTATTGTATTTCATTTAGTATTAACATTGCATTGCACCTTCCTAGCTTCAAAAACGACCGTCCATTTGTTAAACAGCATGCTACACTTTGTTTAGGAAAGTGTTTATCCCAACTGTCAATGCGTCAGTTTCCAGAAAATGGTTGTCAAAATATAGACTGCCTGCCATGCAAGCAATGAACGCGTCAAGTGCTCAACCCTTCAGCTAAACTGTGAGTTTTCCTGCTAAGCGTTCAGATGTTATATCGGAGGTGATTTAACTGTTGAAGGTTTACAGAACTAGATTGGTGGTTTCAATAAGGTACTAACTCCGGTTAGAATGAATTTTGAGAAAACAGGCAAATTTCCGGATGAGTACAGTGGTTTAGAAACAAAATCAATAGGTGAAAATTTTTTAGCAAGGTATTTTTGTTTGTTAACGACGCTGTCGATTGCCAGAATTATATGAGCGCGTCGTGGTGCCGGAATTTCGTCCCTATGGAGTTTTTGGACGTGCCAGTAAAATGCTGTAATGGGGCTATCTCTTTAACCACACATAAATACCATAGCCTGGGCCGGATTTGATTTTATGACCTCCGGTTCAGTTCATATGAAACTTTTTGTGTACGCTCGGGAGGAACGGATGAAATGAAGGAACCGTAGGAGGCTGTAGGTCGTATGGACAGACAACGTAAGCGGCAGTGTTCCCTAACTATTACTGGCTTGACGACATGGCTGGGAAGCGTTCGCGGCGTCCTGTCCAAACCGCCAGAGGGTGGTTCAGAGGTGATGCCTGAGGTTCTACCCCTATTAGTCCCGGACCCGTAGGACCAGAACCCGGGCCTCCTGGGTTCTTTTCCATAGGACAGTACCTATTTTATAAACTCCCCCCCCCCGCTGCACACGGCAGCAGGATGGAAGTGGAATCGCCACTTACGCGCCAATCCAAAATGGACCAGCTACCAAACAACCTTGGTAGGGCCGCCGGTGACCTAGCACACCAGCTACTAGCTCTGCAGGCTAGAACCCGGGACTTATTAGGTAACCCTCTACCCCCTCCGGGCGGCCGGAGCCTGGCCGGAGGTACCCAATTTCCCGTAGGTGTCGGGAACGCACTGCCCCCTCGAGTCCAACCCAATCCGAACAGCTCCCACTCAGGGAGGGGCTTGAATGTTCGACCCGAGGTTCCTCTAGTAACGTCAGAGGTACCACGAGTGCTAAGGGTCCGCAGCGCTCGCACCACAGGTTCAGAGGTAATCGGAACTAGGATAAACTTGAATCGGAATGGAGGCTCAAATGACCACTCTCTGGCGGAGCCGAGAACTGCCAACTGACCGCCGCCGGCACACCTGTAACATGAAAGAGGGAGACAAAATGAGAGAAGAGAAGAAAACCATGGTAGATGATACAACTCCATCTTCTGCGGTGCCTACAGGGAAGAACCACGGAAATACTCAATAGTCTGAGTAGGCGGCCACCAGGAATTGACCTCGACACCATCTGAATGTGCGCTTCTACACTACTAACACACGTTATCTAGTGACAGGAAGTGGCATGACAGTGAGATTTCATCTCTTGATGTAGGGAAATAGGGTTAAGGCACAATTGAAGAGGAACACATTCCATTTCTTTGTCTTTTAATATTGTCTATTATTTCTTGTACTCAGTCTTAATGAGTGAATAGATTAATAAATGTAGAGGTGAATAACCTTTCCTAAAGTTTATTAAAACCATCAACAATAATTTGTGTATTTTACACCTCTGATATAAATACTGACAAATAAGCTTACTATTTGTACTCTAATATACATAGTTCTGTTTCCTTTTTCTCAGAATGAATTGCATTAACAAAAATTTTGTCTTCAAGCCCTCCAAAAGTCAACAATGTTTAAAACATTATGGTGTTTTACATTTTGGAAGAGCCTGTCATCTAAACACTGAGTAGAGTCTGTCGAACAAAATCTAAGGTGAAGAAAACTGAGACTAAAAAGTTGGAGATAAAGTGAGTATGGGTGGGCTCGAGTACATATTCAGTGTTTTTCTTAGTTTTCTTCTCGTCAATTAAACATCTTCCACTTTACAGCTTTCTCCATTCTTGATGACGCCAGCGATGTTTCATTTTTGTTTTTCTCTGACAGCGTTTTTAATCCTGAATACTGTCTTTTCTTAATTACTCCAGAGGAGACAGTATAAAGAAAAACAATAAGGCGGTAAACTCCTAGTTTTTACTTTGTTTTATTTGTTGTTTGTTATTATACATCTTATTTTTCCGGTGGAATTGTGCAAAGAATATAATAATCGCATGCTTTCAGTCTGCGATAAACAGACTCCTTATTTATCACTAACCTAAAGGAAACAGCTATGAAAAGCTTCAATAAGGGTATACTTAAAGAGCATCAGAGTTTCTTGGAATGTACAGAATGCCGTTATAGCTCTGTAACTTATTTTGTGAGGACTTGCTTTTTTGCAGTAAATTAAACTCGATGTTCAGATAGAGGCATAACAATCAAGCAACTGCAATTGAGCTACGATGAAAGAACATAACTGAAAATGAAGAGGAAAACAAAATTTGGCTGCACAGAATGGCGAAATCATTTGGGGGCAAATGCAGTTCAAGGAATGAAATGAACAAAGCAGTTGAGATGTCACATTAGAAAATCCTTAAATATAGAAAAGGAGGAAGTCACAAAGAAGAGAAAGTGGAAAAAGCTGGCCTTACGTTGAAAAATGTAGTCCTAGGCAGGAAATTACGATTTACTTATACATCACTTAACATTGTTGCATTTTACCCAGCCTCCTCCGCTATTTTCTTCCTTACCTATAACATAAACCTCCCTTACAATACGTAACCTGTGTACTGCTCTGTCCCGAATGGTTTTCCTATGCACAATGTATCTCGTAATGATGGCGTTAATACTTATTTGTTCTGTCCATGCACACATTCCGTCATTAAGATCGCCAATCTAGTAGCTTTCCCACCATAGCTAGGGATTTTGGATACCAGTCCTGTAAATATAAATCTATATGTATGTATATATGTTTATAAAATCATTGTAGTGGTTTTTAACCTGGGAGTAATAATAAAATTAAGAGACGTTCCTGTTCATTATGGTAGTTGAAATGATAGACATACTGACCAGGTCATATTTAATCTTGTGTAAAGGATCGTGCGGGATTTTGAAGGCCATCTAGCAGGTTGGCATCAAGTTGGCAACTGACCTCTATTTTGCTCATTTTAATTCATTTACTACGTTTTCTTTATTTCGTAGCAGAAGGTATGTCTTCTCTTAACAGGTTGGCAGCAAGTTGGCAACTGCCCTCTATTTTGCTCATTTTAATTCATTTACTACATTTTCTTTATTTCGTAGCAGAAGGTATGTCTTTTCTTAAACATTTCCTTTGTTATTGTTAGCTTCTGTTTGACTTCCTTCAGCATCTGATACTGCACGTGGCAGCTTATCAAGTGTCCTTAGTTGCCTATTCCCAAATTGATCTATATCTGCTTTGTTTATTTTAATTACCACAATCTTTACCTATTTTGCAGTTAATTTATTTCATTGTTATCAGCCTTTTCTTTAAAATTTAAATGCGCATTTGCTTTTCAAAAATTCAGCTTAAGCCTTTTCTAAGGAAAGTAATTCATAAGAAACAAATCTTCTTTAGCTTTTTTATTTCTTGAGTTGTACCTAATATTTTTCATTACCTCAAGAAAACGACAGTTAAATTGATGAACAGATTACGGCTTCATAAAGAATTAATGACAGTTTATAGCTGTAATAGTCCAACATTTGAGAAAACTCTACGGATTTATGATTATGCATATGTATAAACTTCTTTTTAAATGTTATGTTAATGCAGGAAGCCATTTCCTTTATAGGAGCTGACTAATATTCTGACTTTGCTCCAAAATCAGGAACTATGGTGAGCATGGCATTTTTTTTCTTTTCCCTAAATATATGAATGAATAAGGCCTAAGATGTCCTATTAAGGGCAAAGGCCTCCTACTACATGGGCTCACATTAAGTGTTCTTCACGCGGTGAGCTATACCGCGTAGTGTTTATTTGCCGCGTTAGTGTGACATGTCCAAAATTGTAATCCTGTGAATCATTTGTTTATTGTACACGTTCACTGCACTTGGACGGTTCCTGCGTGGGTTCCTTTGTTTCGCTTACTCCTGGTTCTGGCAATGGTTGACCAGTGGTTTATCTATGATCTGTTGAAATTTTTGAAAATATAAAAGTATTTCATGTTTTATGTGAACGAATACTGCTAGCAAAGCTATATAAATATGAATAGAGCAAATAATTCTGAGCTAACACTAAGTAATATGGCTCATTATGGATGTTAACAACTATTGCTTTGTTTATATTCAGATTACAAAGACAAGAATTGCTTCCCCGGTAATTATTTGGGCTTGTGTAAGTGTTGCGATAAATGTAAAGTTATATTTGTATTATATACAGGCAGGTCAAATTTGTATTTTTGGATGCATATAGTTATTTAGGCGGAATAGATCATTATACCATATCATATATATCACATTAAAATTTTATAAAACTATGGCACTGCCTGTTATATCTTATGGAGCCGAGACCTGGACCTTGAACAGAACTGATTAAACAATAATTGAAACGGCTGAAATGAAATGTTTGAAGTACGTAGCTGGCTGTAGTCTTAAAGATCACATTAAAAGTGAAACAATAAGAGAACAACTAAAAATATTTACTTTAAATGACAAACTCAGGGAGTACAAACTGAAATGGCAAGATCATCTCTCTCGAATGCCAGAAGAAAGACTCACCAAACAGGCCTTGCAGAATAAACCAGTTGGTATTAGAGATGCTGGAAGAGGCCAGCCTCGGTAGCGTAGATGTCAGCGTGTCTGCCTCACGTTCAAGAGGTCCCTAGTTCGAATCTCGGTCAGGGTGAGTTACCTGGATAAGGATTTTCCGGGGTTTTCCCTTATCCTGATAGATGAATATCGGGTAACTCTAAGCTCCAGGGACCCCGGACTCATTTGAGCATCCTTTCACCCATTCCATTCATCGTCCGATATGACTTGACGTTGGAGGACGTAAATTACAAAAAAAAAAAAAAAAAAAAAAAAAAAAAAAAAAAAATGTTGGAAGACCACGGAGACGCTGAAAAGATCCCTTCTGAGCCGAAACAGGCCTCTCTGGCCTATCATGAAGGTTGAAACAATACACCAATGTATAGAACTTATATACAAATTTAGTGTGGTCATTGAATTTTCAATTTAACATATTAAAAACGGCAGTCAAAGATGTCCAAAAATGCGAATAGTTACTTCAGAGTACAGTGCATTGTTTATACGAGTAACCATTTTAACTACTAGATGTACTTCTTCCTTTCTTTAAGTATTTGCAAGTGTTGAGAGATAACGCCGCATCCAAGCACTAATTTAGATGTGTTCAAAAGCAAACATGTTGAAATGAATTAACTATATTTATAAAATCATATAAGAAGTATTTCTGGAGAGATTTTGAAGACAGGGGTTTAGTTATGTGCAGAGGAACTACTCCCATTAGTCCTGGACCCGTAGGACCAAGGACCCGGGCGTTCTCCTACCCGGGAGCGATGGATACTCCGGGGCTCTTTCCATAGGGCAATGCCTAATTTCTTAACCTCCCCCCCCCCCACTGAGCACAACGTCAAGACGGAATGGAAGTGGATACGCCACTTACGCGCGTGAACCCCGCAGGGATGACTACCGAAAACCTCGGTGGGGCCACCTGGTGATCTAGCACACCTTCTACTAGCTCTGCAGGCTAGTATTCGGAACTTTTTAGGCAACCCTCTACCCCCTCCGGGCGGCCGTAATCTGGCCGGAGGTACCCAATTCCCCGTAGGTGTCGGGAACACACTGCCCCCTCGAGTCCAACCCAATCCGAACAACTGTCATTCAGGGAGGGGCTCGAATGTTCGACCCGAGTATCCTCTAGTAACATAAGAGGTACCACGAGTGCTAAGGGTCCGCAACGCCCGCAACTCGGCAGCAACAGGACGGATCCCCTCCCCTACGGGAAAGAAAGGGGTTAAGATAGTCTTAACAGTGCCATCTCAGCAGATATGTATTTTGTTTTTCTACCTACTACTGTTTTTATCTCTCTCTTTGAAACAAAGCATTGCTCAATTTCTCCAAGCTGATGGAAATAGGATGGGTGATATGGACCATTCCTAATGTATATATGCAGTCCCATTGTTTTTTATATTTCCTTATGTCGATTATGATTGCTTGCTTCTTACACAGATAACTTAAGAGTGCTCTCTTTTTCTAGTCCATATCTCTTCAGTATCTCCAATAAGTTTCTTCCTGTATGCTGTCACATACCTTTTCCAGGTTCAACATTTTAGATACGTTTCTTTATTTTGCGTCGATAGTTGATCGTGGCTATAATTTGATGTTTGCGTAATAATGTTTGCATAAAGTATATCCTAATGCCATATTCTTATGTATTTTATTCATCTTTCTCCTACTCCAGTTTTTCTGTCTCTTTTGAAACAATTTTCCTGCAAATTTCTTAAGTAGATATGAAATGCTCTGTAAAGGTGGATTGCAGAAGAAAACCATCGGCCTTTCGCACTGAGAGATGCTTTCTTTGGTATTAATATAGAAGGTTTGATGCAGGCTTACCCTTCGGACTACTGGCGTTTAGGTCGCAGTCCCAAGGGACTTGGAAACAGAATTCCTGCCTGTTGTTGGTTTACGGTATTACGTGAAGTCAGGACAGATCCAATCCAATCCAATAATAATTATTGTGTTGATGCTCGGAGAACTGTAATCTGCTCAGTACGGTAATGGATTTAAAACGCCTGGTTGCATCATAAGGGAACAAGGAAGTCATTTACGCCAATCAGGCGGCAGTTCCAACCGATCCGCTAATTAAATAGATAATGCAGTTATTTAATTGGAAATTCTTGTGCATGAATTCATCGCGTTTGTGCTTTTGATCAAAGTCGCGTAAAGAGAGGTGATTAATTGACATTCTTCCTCTTCTGTCGTGGAACTGCCACCCTTGCAATTGACAGCAGCAGTATTAATTTCGGTAGAAAGACTAATTGAAATTGCAATCAATCCAGCAGAGCAAGTGCGCACACTACAGTTTTTACCGGTGTATCTTTGATGTGCTATTGCTGAATTCAAGAGAATTGGTTAGTGCGTGTTGCATAGATCGGCGTTATCTGCCTAGACCAGCTGGGCGGCTGTTTTATTGTGAACAGCTGCAGCCACGGCTGAAGCAATTTCTGTTTTTTTTTTTTTTTTAATTTTAGTTACAGAGGTATAATTAAAGCCGAGCAGGAAAAATAAAAAGGTACCTGTTTTATTACCTAATATTGTCCTAGTCAGGAGTTTAATCGTCAGTGACTCAGAAAGGATTCATCCCTAATTAAAAAACCGACCAAAATCTAAGCCTATAGAGAGAAAATCCTAGTTTATAATACATAAAAAAGTATACGATATTGTATTCCCTGTTTTTTTTAGCGTTTTCTAGATTTTTCATTTAATTAGTTTATATTCTGTTTTAAAATACAGATTTTTTCGGCAGTACTACCACTCTGCCTCACGGCTGCACGTACTTGGGTCGACGTCGGGACTCCATGCTCGGTCTCCACGTCGTCGTCGGCTGCTTACTTTACCCTTGGCTCTAGCAGCTTCTCCTGCATGGATTCTTTTTTGGGGGGGCTTCTCAGGGTGTTAAGGTTGAGACAACACAAACCAACGATAATCTCTGAACTGCTTTTATTTGTCTTTGCATTTGTGGAACCCGGGCACTTTAATAACTACACTTTCGGCGGACATTTTATAGTACATTTTATTGGACGCGGTACTTCGTCGAACACACCTGACGGATGTATACAATACTGCAATGAGCAACAACTGAGAAATGAATGGGGGTTGCTACCTTCTTATATACACAGCCCGGCGTTACTAGGAAAACTAAGGGTATATTGACCTGTTTAACGGTACAGTAAAATAGCTAGCATACCATTCTATTGTCTAACATCCGCTCTTTCTAGACCTTCGTCCTGGAGTGCAGTGTTTCTCACGTATATCTGCCCAGGTTCGTTACAATATTTTACATTAAAGTCTACAATTTTGCTTTCGCTAACATAATTAGTTACAGTTATTAAATTTATGAATAATTATTAAACATATTATATAAGTAAATGAATAATTTATCCAAGGACCAAAGTTCCTGTTTCGTTTTTCAGTGTAATTGTGTGTGCAATTATTGTATATGCTTAGTAGAACACATTACTAAATATGTATGCCAACCAAAAATCCGCTATTGAGATCTCATGGATACAAATGTTTAGAACCCTCTTGAATTAAGAGTGGAAAAAAAGGAAGGAAGGAGCCCCCAGGGGCCTACTTCGGTAGGTACGGGTTTGGCGCACCCGGGGTCCCGAGCCAACAGTCTCCCTCGTGTGGGCTCCTCTTCGTGGTTGAGGGAGACGGTCAACAGGCCCACCCACGTGTAGGCCGTGCGTGGAGACCCGTGGAGAAGGTTTTTAGAGTCTTGTCTAGTTTAGAGTTTAGGATTTAGTGAACGAAATGTTTAGTAGGTTCTGATTGATGTTTTTTATGTACGTGTATTTTTAATAGGTTTTGTTACACTTGTATAGCTTTTAGAAATTTTTATATCTGGCTTTTGCCATGACTAGCTTTTTAAAGGGCGCTGGTGACTGCCGTATTTGAGGAAGGGAGGGAGGGAGAAACCTTTGTAAGTAAAATGTCCAAGTGTGTGTCATCTGTATGTCTGTGAACAGCATAACGCCAGGACGAAAGTTGGAAAAATACCAAACTTGTATTATTCAAGTAGAATTTTCTAAAGATAAGACGTGAAGATTTTCAATAAAATCTCCCTCTCATTGGCAAACGTTTTCTTACTTTTGATTTTCTCACAAATGGCTATAAGATTTTATTACAGGATTTGTTTAAGGCGCTTTCGTGACTAATAAAATATATCTCTTAACCTTTTAGTGAATAGCCTATGAAGCGTTCCTCTTTCTCAATGAACGTCGTGTAACTTAAAACACTTGAGAGGTATTAAACCTTACTAAACTAAAAATGTATCTAAATCTCGTTTATACACCAATTTATGCGCAATCTAATTTTCTTGGAATTTAGTGTTTCCGAAATATTCTGTAAAATTAGTTTGAATAGTCAAATATTGCATGTTGTTTCATCTGTTTAATCGCTAGTTTTGCTAGCCGTCATGCAAAGAGAACAGAAACTCGAAGCTGTCATCACCTAGTGATCCGCTTACAGAAGACACACTTAAGCCTACCGTGGTCGCCTAGTATGTCCAAGAAAATATATTAAAGACCTAAATCTCTTTTGTATCTCAATTGGTATGAAACAACAGGAAGAGTACCCAAGCTTTCGTAAGCATATTTTGCAAACGAGTGAACACAGAAATTTAGGTGAATTGAATATATTTAGTGTATTGTGCACAGACAGGAAGAAATATGCCCGCATCAGTAGCGTAGATGGTAGCGTGGCTGCCTCACGTTCAAGAGCTCCCGAGTTCGAATCTCGGTTAGGGCGAGTTACCTGGATAAGGTTTTTCCGTGCTTTTCTTTTATCCTGAAAGATCAATGTCGGGTAACTCTAAGCTCCATGGACTTCGGACTCATTTGAGCATCATTTCACCCATTTACTCATCATCCGATATGACTTCACTTTGGAGGACGTAAATTACGCAAAAAACAGGAAGAAATATATAATATTTTTATATTCCTTAGATTTATGTATTCGGTGTAATTACTTTGCATATATAAATTGATGGTGTAATGTTTATTTTACAAAATAATGGGAGTATGACTTAAGGAATATGCTGGAAACTATTAAGTGAACACTGGAAAATAACGAAAATTTTAGACTTCTTGTCCAGCAAGACGTCATACGTGTCCAGCAGCTGCCATCCATGACGCATATGCGCATGGATGAGCAGACACCCCGTCGTGCTAGAAAAATTAGCGGATGGAAGATTATTTAAAGTTAATAGGAAGGAAGTAGCACCGCGTGCATCCGAGCATCTGCCGGGGACTTTAGCATCTGCCGCGCTAAAGTACAACAAATTACGCTTCCGCTCGCTTTCGAGAGAAAAACAATTTTCAACTGCCAGCAACGATCTCGATGATATCATCAACATCACACATGCCCGGGTTTACCAAGAAGAAAGTTCTTACTTAATTTTTTGCGTGAACTTTATAATAAGCAGCTTGCCGCAGCAATTTCTTTCACACAATTTTCTCACTTGAGTTTTAGATGTAAACTGCTAGAGGCGATACAACACGCACTTTAGGGGAAAGGAGTAATTAGGAAAATATATCCTATACTTACTGCGTTATCGCGGTTGAAATTCCTCGGAAGGCTGAGGTGTTTGATTAATACCGTGTTGGTAATAGGGAGAACCCCTATTATCGTCATCATCCTTATCCTTGTATAGCGGCTCGTGCTTGAAAAATAATATGAGACACAAAATGTTAAAGCTTCATTGTGTTTTTAATGCATTCAGAACTCGATAATTTTAAGAGAATTTCTCTACACAACCCCACAATCGCAAGCACACAATTAGGCTAGTTCACATGGGAGATTGATTTCGGCGAGCCATTCCACGTGTGGGGGCGAAAAGTTTTAGGTATATATAATCCTAAAGAGTTGTATTAACAGACATTTTTTATAAACTGTACAACATTAAGAGTAGTCTATGAGAAGCTTCCATAGTAAAACATTAAAAAATGTCAATGTTTGCTGATGATGTCAAATTATATACAAGTATCAATAGTGTTAAAGACTGCATGGAACTTCAACAAGACCTTGATTCTTTATATGAATGGAGCGAAACAAATAAACTTCCATTTAATATTAGTAAGTGTGTAAAATGTCCTTCAGTGGAAGCAAAAATCTCGTTAAATATGTGTATAATATCAATATGACACCGCTCATTGAAGTGGTTGAAAATTAAGATCTAGGAGTACATTTTACAACAAATCTTAGATTCAATAGACATATTGCCTTAATCGTATCAAAATCGCCAAAATGCCTTGGCTTTATTATTCGAAATTCCTATTCATTTAAAGAAAAAACATTAATTCAACTTTATAACTCATTTGCGAGACAAAATCTCGAATATGCGTCTATTATTTGGAATACTAAGACGATAATGCATGTCAACGTAATAAAAAGAAGTGCAATCAAAATTTCTAAAGTACATACTATTCAAAAGAACTGGATGTTACCCTACTTACACAAATTAGGAACCCCTTTTGGGAATATTTAAATTTAAAACTTTGAATTTTAGAAGATATTTCTGTACAAAATATTACATTCAGTTATTGATGATATTAATATTACAAACAAATGTATTATTTTACGTACCCAACAAAATAAGCAGATTCAGGAGGCTTTCTTTTTTCACCTCGAAAGCAATTACAGAAATCCATAAACATTCACCATTATACAGAATTATGTATTTATATAATAAACTTCATCGTTTCGATGTAGATATTTTCAACATGTCCGAAACTCAATTCAAAATGCTATAACTACTAACTACTTATTCTCAGATCAGTAAGTTATAAAAATTGGCAATAGTAGTATCGTTACTGTAATTAGGAATAGTAAAATAATTACTTACCATGCCACCTTCACTTTCTTTTTTTTTATGCATTGTTTCTATTATCTATATTTCCTATTCCGTATTACTTTGTGTTCATTTATGCTTTTCTTGTGTTTTATTTGATTATGTATCGTATATTATTATATGTAAACACCTATGTATGATGAACATTGTAATTGGGTGTTATCTTAGGGGGGTCATTCTCTGTAAAAACGTGAAATTAAAATTCTAAACGCCTATTTCAGGAGAAAAAGAAGCTTTCTTCTCCTTTCGTGGCATTGCAGTTCTCAAACAGAACCAATAAGGCTAATATTATTAAAAAATAAAACATAAGAACATCTAATTGTTGCCTTTCGCCACAGTTGAGCTTATTTGGGTAAGTTGGGGAGTTCCAATCGTAGTTTAGGTAAAAGTTTTGACGTGGCAAGAGCGGCCGCAATAACTGACCACACACAATGTACACAGGTGTGGTGTGTCTCGACTACTTGCTAACACAGCTTCATATCTTCCGTATGAATACGAGGTACGTCCAGAAAGTAAGTTCTGTTTGGTAATAAAATGAAATTGTGTACAGATACAGAAAATATATTTACTGACAAAATTCTACAACTCTTAAACTACTTTTCCACATATCTGCCGAAATTTTGCAGGCATTTGTCATAGCGAGGCACAAGTTTTTGTATACCTTCTTCATAGAAGTTTGCCGCTTGTGTCTTCAACCAGTTGGAAATATTTTCTTTGTGTGTTGACTGCCAAGGAAAGATATGAGATGCAAAAACAGATGAAAGTCACTAGGAGCGAGGTCAGGGCTGTACGGGGGGTGGGCGAACACGTCCCAGGCAAATCCCTGTAGGATGCTTTTCGTCGCATTTGCAGTGCGTGGTCGTGCGTTATCTTTAATAAACGTGTGGCGAAGTAGTTATTTAGGGGCAATCAGATTGTACCGGGATACAAATCGCAAAATATACTACCTTGATGAGACTTGGGTGAATGAAGGACACAAGTATGGCGTGACACGACTTTTAAGGCTGAAAGACAATCATTTTTGCACGGTATGTTTGCTGGTTTTAAAAAATCCCAGTGCAAAGGGACTAAGGCCTTTCATTATAAACTTGTTTCAGTTTCCTTGCTCATTCATTCAGTTTCAACTTGCTCAGTTTCATTATAAACTTGTAATTTTGTATGCCTTCATATTCTTATTTGTTTGATTTTATCTATCTTCCTGGCAATTATTATGACGTTTGCTGCAGGTTTAAATGTGACGGTAAGGCACCGCCTGTGGCCTATGGCGCCTAAGCATTAGCCAAATAGGGTGAGGGGGAAGGTAGTTGCACGCTTAGTGATCCATGTCAGCGGGGCAAGGTTATACGATGCAGAGATTAGAAAGGAGTTCGAACTGCTTATCTGCTCTGTTAGTGGATCTGCTTACTACGAAATGAGTGTGTGAGAGTGCATATGAGTCACCCATGCTGCCAGATCTAATTTTTGTTGCAGTAACTGTAGTGATAGGTATTATGCATGGGTGAGTGTTGTGACAACACTTGCGTAATTTAAACGAATCTAGCATCCTTTTAATACTGGGAAGGGGAGCATAAACATCGTGAAGACAGCAAACATGATTACGTTGCACATTCCTCTAGCTGGTATGGGGAGAGCATCATCTTGCATGAAGATAATGTTTACGACATCGTGTTTCCTCAGTCTAGGAATGACTGAGGATGACGAAGTCATGCCACAAGAGTGAAGACCATATACAGTAGCTATCAGACTTATTCCATTGTTGTCTTCTTAAAACAAATAAGGACCAAAGATAAATTGTGAATTGGGGCCACACCATATAGAAACTTTTAAATAATGAAGACCTTAAAATTTAGGGGTCATTTTATGACCAAATTCTGCAATGGTGTGTGCTAACTCCACCATTAAGAGAGAATGTGCTTCATCTGTCAAAAAAACGTCCAAGTAATCATTACTTTGAATCTCTGCTAGCACAATTAAAGCATAATCATAGCAACTTCGCCAGTCGCTTTCTTTAAGTGCAAACTTTGGTTTCATTGTACATAGATATCAGCTAAGATGTTAAAAGCACTAATGTTTTGTGCAACAAAACTTTAACCATTCTAATGGTGAGCTGAAAAAAAATGAAAAATCAAATCCCATTGTTTAGCCAGTATATGACTTCTTTAGTTTGTATTTTGTCTAAAATATTATAATACTTATCGCCATAAGTTTTAAATATCGTATACTATAATCTAGAAACATCGCCTCCACACTTCCAGTAAGGGAACTGAAAGCTATGCCTCTGGGGTTTACATGTAGAAACTGGTAGCTCTGCATGTAGTTTAATCACCCACCTGATCAGTTGCAGCAAAGTATGCACATCCATCTTGCTTTCCACTACAATCTCCAGGAAGATCGTGCCTCTAGCAAAGCCTGAGGGGCATCTCAAGTCGAAGGTCGAGAATATCCCGGCTTTGCGATGACCCTTCAGGGACCGTTTATGGCAGTGGGAGGGGGTATTAATATGAAGGGACCTTAAGCACCAGGCACCAACTTTGCCCCCTCAGAGGACCACGCGTGAGTTATGAGTGAAAGTGTAAGGAATACCGATGATAAATGAGCTCTGGTGCGGTTACCTCGGCTGAAAATACACAAACATATAATGGTAGCAATAATAAATCATTTTGTAAAACGAGCCTGACCTCTTCTCTCTGTCTTCCTAAGCTTTCTCTCCAAGAACGCTCAACTTGATTCAGTCCTTGCTGTCGATCACGACTTGACAGTAAAGATGAAATCAGAAGGTTTGACTCCTTTGCTTTATGTCTTAACAAGCTCATTCTTTGATCTTTTAACGTCAATAGCATTTGTTAGGTGAAAATACCAAAGTGTGTTTTACATGCCACCTTAGTAGCCTGATGAAAATGTGCTACGCATCAATATATTTAATCTACTCCTTAAATTATATATTAAATATATGTGTATTTTGAATGTACATGCTTCACAAATATGGAAATGCTAGTGTCGGACAGTGAGAAGAATGGTAAAGCAGAAATGCACCTGCATATTATTACTTCAATCTCTCCTCGTTATTATGCAAGATTACCCCGAACATTGGCAATCATTTTGTTAGGTTCAATGTGCTCCACGTCTTTTAGACTTCATGGAAATGCAACATGAGAAATTGATGTTAAAATGTTATAAATCATGAATAATAAATATGAGGAAATAGTTTAGCAACCAAATGGCTTCTGAATCGCATTTTGGACCCAGAGAAAGGTTAATTAATTATAGCAATTTTGCAAAAGCACAACCAAGGAGTATTAGAGAATCTATTGCAGTGCTTAAGTAAGCAATTTCCTGAAAACCGGCTTTTTGTGGGAAGAAGAGTGCGGTAGATTTTCAAACAGATTCTATTGGGAAATGAGAATATCCGCTAGTTTTAAGACGTCGAAAACACATACGACTAAACATGCATGGTTATAAAAAAGAGATTCCTGGAGTAGAATTTTTAAACTGAAATGATTGTAATAATTGAGAATGCTTGAAATAGTCTTCACGTTAGGCTTATAAAATAAAATGTAGATATATGTGCCTCTGAACTCTCTTAATATGGGAACATTTGAGGGTCTAGCGTAAAAGAAATCAACAGAGCATTGTGAGCAGCTCTGATATAAGTGCGTGCCACTTATATTATCAGGAATAGGAATTCTTAAGCAGTTGCTTTCAAGATATCTACCATCAAACCTTACGTCAATACTGTCGCGACGCATTGTTTTGCGGCGGGCCGCGGCCGATGTGTGCGACTTGCTGAAAGAGAGAAAGAAAGAGACCTATGTCTGGAAGTTTCGTCTTCTCTAATGCCGTCTCGATTGTTGCCGACCGTTCCACTAATTTCTAGAAACAGTGACTGGAGATATAAGAGCGCCGCGGCTGTCAAAGTGAGTTCAGTTGCGATTTGAGAACTGTTAATTGTGTGTGTAGATGTGTAGTAAACCTTTGAAGTATACTGCAAGGGCATTCTTTCGTTCGTTTACGTGTGGTGAAGCAACGAGGGACTACTGTTGGTGTAACACGCCATTTTAGAGCCTGCAAGGGGTGTACAAAACGTCTTTCTACTGAAATGAAAAGCATTTTACATTTCTTCAAACAAGGCTTTTAATTCTACGAACCCACAAAGTCACAATACAAAGAACATAAAAACAGCGGCCAAAGTCACGAATGACATGTTAACGTGTTAACGCCAGGGGTTCTACTCCCGTTAGTCGTGGACCTGTAGGACCAAGGACCCGAGTCTCCTACCCGGGAGCCGAAATTCCGGGACTCTTTCCATAGGGCAATATCTGGAGTCTAAGAGCCCCCCCCCCCCATCGACTCGAAAATCAAGACGGGTGTAAGTGGATACGCCACTTACGCCCGTCAATCCCGCAGGGAAGGCTACCAAAAGCCTCGGTGGAGCCTGCTGATGATCTAGCACAACTTCTACTAGCTCTGCACGCTAGTACCCGGGACTTATTAGGCAACCCTCCAGCCCCTCCGGGCGGCCTTAGCCTGGCCGGAGGTACCCAATTCCCCGTGGGTGTCGGGAACACACTGCCCCCTCGAGTCCAACCCAACCCGAACAACTCCCTATCAGGGTGGGGCTCGAATGTTCGGACCGAGGTTCCTCTAGTAACGTCAGAGGTACCACGAATGTTAGGGGTCCGCAGCGCCTGCACCACGGCAGCTGAAGGGGACGGATCCCCTCCCCAACGGGGTGTCACGAATGACAGGTAAAACGCGGTTGGTGATGCTGTCTGCAAACGTATCTGACTTTACGAGAGATAGGGTGGAGATTGTTTGCTACCTGCGATGTCCCTGCTTCAAGTTTAGCGCAACTCTATTACCTTTCGTCTTGGCTTTTGAAGCAATTATAAATGGGTGGCGAGCAAGGGTTACCAACATCACTGTTTAGAGTAACTGTATGTGAAATGCATATTACTCGATAAAATGTAATTCGTTCTTCGCGTATATATGAACCGACAAATATCTTCTCTCATCGCTTCTGGTCTACCCTCGACCAAGACAGCAGAAGAGGACTGCCCTTATCGGCTCCAAGCCACGAACTGAGTGTCCTCCACAGCTGCGCGTGGGCGTGTGTGTGACTTCCACTTTCTCGAAGCCCTTTATTCAACCAAGGATTCCCTTTGTGACTATTTTGTCATGACATTATGAAGGGTCCGAAGAATACCCTATTCAAATAAAGTCAAGTGCCACCCTTTAGAAGTCTGCTAAGGACACTGTTTCTTACGTTTCTTTTGTTAAAACAACTATTCACCCCAACTGCTGTTCGACTCAACTGCCCTAGCACGTGTTGTAACAAAGGACCAACATTCCTTTGAAATCCATCATGATTCTTTACTTATTTCAATCCTTTAATTTTGGTGTCACTTTAAAGCTTAGAAATTCTTATGTCTCAGAGCTTACAGTAGGTAATTATTTGATTGGTGGTTAATTTAGCGATTACTTTAGCTAGGCAAATACCTGGTACCTACATGCTGTCAGTCAGTGAAGCCCAAAGTAAATCTAAACGTTATTTTACGTCATTCTTAGCTGCCGTTGGAAAAAAAAAAAAAAAAACTTGAAATATCCTTTTCGTTCTACTTTTACCTCTTAAGAGGAAACCAATGGAATTTTGGATTATCTATTAACTGGAAAGCAGTTCGTGCAAACAGCGATATCCGTAACGATGTGCCATCGATCGGAATTGGGAAACACGCCGAAGAACAAGGGTTTGGTATTACGGTCGTGTTCCAGCTGGAAGACACACACACAAAAAAAAAAAAAAAAAAACTAGGCATGCTGCCACACTCCTCCGCGACCGCTCGCCTACGAAATTCTTCAAGGTTTAAAACGTACGTGGAGGTCACCGCCCATGTGTTCATTCCTTTTGTCTCATGGAACGGGAGAGGAAGATAACCGCTCTGGTTTCGCAATTTCTTTTTTAGTCATAACGCCTTCAGTTTTTGTAACCTGTGATTGCCAAATACAAATGGTGTAAAATAATGTCATGCGTGAAACACATGTCTGATTCCATTGAACAAGAGTCAAGTGTAGTCTGTCAGACTTAAGAATTTGTCAGATATGCAAGTTCCGTGATTTTAATTGAACGGTGACTAGATGTGATAACAATATTGAATACTGTAGTTCCCTTGCAATGTAAGTACATCTGATATGTGGTAGTGAAACAACTAAGAGTTTGAAAAAACTAGCAAAAACATCTAACCCTTCAAGCATTAGATCGCTGAGCGCGTACTTTTCGGTGATAAAGGCTTAATCTTTTGTAGGCTTCTGGGGGAGTTAATGCGTTATACCCCTGCGAAGTATATGAAGTTCAAGCGGAGCCAATCATGGCGATTTCGAGTAAAGCTAAGTGCATTTCCGGTATTTATCTTTGCAAATAGTAATATACTGTCTTTCTCTGCTGTTTATCTACAGTAAGTAGAGACATTACTGCATTCTATAAAAAATATACCCAGATTACATGCGCAATATACACATTTTGTCGTTTCCAAACCCCTTAAAATTGCTCAAACGATTGTGATAAAAATATCATATATTTACCTTTTATATCATGACAAATAAAAATGACTCTGGAATTTTTTGGGCACTCTCCCTTTTCTGAAACTTTTGTATAACTCTTAAACCGTAAGAGGTACACAAAACTGTACCTACTGCACAAGAATGTTTTTATAAGTATTTATTGATCGATCAACAGTACAATGTTTTACAGATCAGAGTGAAAAGAAGGTAACAGAACAATACATTAAATAACAATAACACTCAGGGGTAGGCTAACAGGCCGCCCCCCGAACTACATATAAGTTAGAACTCTAATAATTCACTCTGAGGAATTAAGTCAATATTGGAGATGGAATATTGCAATAGAATATTGCATTGATATGTGCGATCTTTAAAAAAGGGAGACCGAACTGAATGTGACAATTATAGAGGAATTAATCTTTGGAACTCAGGTTACAAGATCTATGCAAAAATCATAACACAAAGAATTGCTCCAATCTCAGAAACTAAATTGCATGATTCACAAAATGGATTTAGAAAAGGGCGTTCCTGCAATGATTGTATTTTCACAATAATACAGATTATGGAGAAACGACGAGAATATAATCTGCCAACTCTAATAGCTTTTATAGACTGTGTAAAAGCTGTTGATAAAGTAAAAAGAAATCTGTTATTGGAAATAATGATTAAAAATGGATTTCCTCAACATTTAGTAGGGACAGTACAAAGTATGTATATAAATACAAAATTTAAATTGGAGAAATCCATAGAAAAACATAACCTAGTAGAGATTAATTTAGGACTAAGACAGGGGTGTCCATTGTCACCTACCCTATTTATATTAATGATGCAGTTGTACGATAGTAAACTATGCTCAGAAATCATTTTAAAATAAAGGGGAGAAATGTTGACACATTGCTGTTTGCTGATGACCAGATTTTAATTGCTGAGACGGAAGATAACTCACAAAGAGCCATACATGAATAAAATAATATTACAAGAGAATATAATCTTCAAATTACATATGAAAAAAACAAAAATAGTGGCTTTTATAGGAACGAACCATTTGAGAGCAAAAATTTGCATAAATGATAAAGCCATCCAACAACAAAGTTATTTTAATTATCTTGGCTATATTGTGTCATATACCAGTAATACAGATATACAAAACAAAATAAACAAATTCCAAACAATATGTGGCACAGTAAAAAGAACTTTTAAAAATTGTAATCGTCAAACTTTGTTAAAACTGTATAAAATAATGGCGATCCCAACCCTGCTTTATGGGTGTGAAAACTGGGTACTGACTATCTCACAACAGAAGAAAGTGGAGGCTGCTGAGATGAAATTTCTGAGACAGGTGGCACTGTATAGACTCATAGACAACAAACGAAACGAGGATATTAGAAGAGAATTGGAAATTCAGAGTCTAAATGAAACAATCATTGCATACAGACAAAAATGGCAAGATCATATGCAGAGAATGACCGAAGACCGTACACCACAAATAGTATACAAGTATAAACCTGTAGGTAGAAGAAATGTTGGCAGGCCACGAATGAGATAGTCCGATCAATCTCCTTGAAGCCGGAACGGGCCACAGTTCTTATACCGTGGTGGCGGTGGTGATGATGATGATGATGACGACGATGATGATGACAAGGTAAATTTTCGAGGAAGTAGACGGTAGAATCAGTGCATCCTTTTTCTGCTCTTCTGTTTTCAGTACCTTTGTCAGCCTAATACATTAAAGATTACAAATTAGAGATACGATTTTGTAATTAACACTTCGAGCAGTGGCATTTCTAGAGCTTTTACGTCCTTTTCCTATTGTTAATTGTGAATTCAGGATGGAGCAAATAGTGGCATGGACCAGAGTTCATAAGGTTTAGGGCCAATGATTGCTTCCAATTCGACACCTGCATCGTAAAAATGGTTTATGCTGACCAAAGCTGATAAAAATAGCACAGCAGTTGTTTGTGATAAGACACGTTATTACAAACCCGTTTTATGCGCATGTTTAGTATTTTACGTGATAGTTTGGCTGCGGCGACCATGTCGTTAGAGAGAATTGCTCACGTGATGCGTGCTGAGTGGAATACCAGTCTCCATTATTAACAAAAGTCCATGTAGCGTGTCGCGAGGACACGTGATCGGCCCTCTTCAGTTATTCAGTGTGCCTGCCTGTTGTTGCTGCTGCTGCATGGACGTCTCAGTTTATTCTAGACACGCCAGAGTTTTCAAACAATATTTATTTCTTCCACTTGCTAAACTTACTAAGTATATTTAACATGTGTTCTCACAGTCACTACATTGTTGTGTGTTTTAATGTATACCTGGGCACAGCATGATAATGTTTAAGGGGAAAGGAAAGTGCATTTATAAAATCGTTTTAGGTTGAATTTGTAAAATCTATCTGTTGTACAGGATGTTGATAAGCAGCACTGAAGAACTTCAACTGACAAGTCTTAGACAAGTAAGAAATTTCAGTTTTTGATTTGCCCTGAATCCAAGGAAAGAGTCTGAAGATCTGCGTAACATGTGTACAGTCCGGCAACGCAAAGAAGGTCCCTGGAAGGTATGCGCTGCCTTACACAGTGGGACAAGGACAGCCAAAGTGTGCGGCAGAGAAACTCTGCTACACAAGGAGCAGACCCTTAAAAAACATGCGCCATATTCACTCTGTATACTAAAATCGAGAAGATTCGTTCACAAAAGTAGAAACCGTCAGAATGTTTTTGAATTGTTTATAACTGAACTGACATGGGGTGTCATAAACCTGTCCAGGGAGGGTGTAGAAACCTTCGCCAACCCTCCCCCCCCCTGTGTCTCAGCCGTCGGTGACTATCTCTCCTGTAGAGGACAGTAAGAACACCAGGACAACTGAAAAACAGGGTTGGATGAATCGTTTAAGGACCTTGTTGTCGACGGGCCCTAAAACACCACACACTCACTCACTATATTGTAGACCTACTAAACTTTCCCAAAATTTCCAAACAAAAAGTCACCCAGAGAGAAAAAAGTCTGGTGTGTTACATTCACATGACTTTCTCTGCCCATTCAACCAATTATTTTTCGAAAAGCGTAGATATTTTCTTTCTACTTAATGATAACAATCCCGATAAACATTTTAAAAATGGAAATTAATTGTTCTTTCACACTGGCTGAGTGTAGGCTTAATTGTGGAAACGTAGAGTCAGACTGAAAAATTCAATGCCATAGCCGGCATTTGAACCACGGATCTTCTGGTTTCCGTCCAGCCGCTCTACCACTGAGCTACTATGGCCAACGTGCCGATGTGACATTAAATTCTCCAAGTGACTCGGACGGACGGAAACCAGAAGATCCGTGGTTCAAATCCCGGATATGGTATAGAATTTTTCAGTCTGACTCTACGTTTCCACAATTAAGCCTACACACGGCCAGTGTGAAAGAACAACTAATTTCCATTAATTGATCTAATAGTGGTTAACTATAAAGCCCGGGCCTTAAAGTACTTACACGTTGTAAGTCGCCATTAAGGTAGCTGTCTCATGTTTATGAGAACTCCTAAGTGGTTTACCGGGAAAATACGAGTCAGTTGGAGAATTCAATGTCATATCGGCACGTTGGCCATAGTAGCTCAATGGTAGAGCGGCTGGACGGAAACCAGAAGATCCGTGGTTCAAATCGCGACTATGGTATTGGATATTTTAGTCTGACTCTACGTTTCCACATTTTAAAAATGGTTGACTTATTTCGTCGTAGGCACAATGGCAATAAGAGTTATCAATAGGCTTAAGCGGTAGTCAAATATTTTAAGAGCTGGTCCTATGTGACTGAAATTTTCTTCTGTTTTCAGGACCAGGGGGGTGTGGTAGAAAAATAAAAAAAGGAATACGACTTAACATTTGTGAAAAGCATATGTATTGAACAATTCAAACCAATAACAAAGAATATTTTATTAAGGCAGCTCCACAAAAAATATATTTTGCATAAATTATACGTTTAAAAGACATGTGTATATTTATATTTATTTATTTGTACAGTTTCCATTACAATGAGTTTAACATCTCTTGTGCATTTAACAACATATAAAGTTTTGTGTAGTAAGATTTGGTTATGATTTACCAGTTATGTGGCCCAAATGACCTTGTTGTCGACGGGCCCTTAAACTCCACACACTCACTCACTCACTCACTTTACCAGTTATGCAAAAGTAATTCAGAAAGAAGAGAACTTCAAGGCATATTCCCCGGGAGAAAGAAGTTGTGGATATACGCTTCATTTTTCATGAAGTACTTGAAACATGATATTTTAATTAAAATCGCAAGAGCATTTTGAATAAATTAACATTGCCGAAAAATATTTACATTTAAATGGTGCGTCAAGTTGATTTTTTTTTTGGGGGGGGGGGGGAAGGAATTTTGGTATCGCGTTCTTAGAGGATGCTGAACTTAAATGCCAACTTTGTATTTGACCTACTTTTCATTTTTAAGTTTATGCCGTTCTTAAACACAAACGGGTTAGCCCTGTGGCTCAATCGGTAGAGCAGCTGCCTGCCGTGCTCAGGGTTGCGGGTTCGATTCACGGCGATGGAGGGGTGGGGAATTTTCTCCGACCAAAATAACTTCCCATCTTCCCCAGAGTCTGGAAGTATGAATGGGAGTGTGAATGTGTGCGTGATCTAATGATTAAAACCAAAAGAATACGAGTTAACACCTTCGATATGTTCAAAAGGAGAACGGCCGCTGATAAGACCACTGCAGTTAAAGGCAGTAGATAAGTGGGGGGGGGGGGGGGGTGGGTGGAGATTATTGGACACAGGGGGAGCTAAAATTTATATTTCCCGTGAAATTCCGATATAGAATTTTTGTGTGAAATGTAGTATCAAGAAGAGAAAATACAATTAGGGAGAAAAATTCTCAAGCATTGTGGAATCCGATTGCAGTTTTGCCGTTTTGGCCGAACACTAAAACTCAGTGTTCCTATGCACGTGTTTATTATTTTCACACGTTATCTTTTGTTTTATGCAATTTAAACCGTACCGATTTTGTTCAATCTTTATCAGATTGTTGGTATAGCTCCTTGGAGACAGTCAAAGTGATTTAGTGAAACCTATTTTGATATAAAATATACCTATCGTAATGTTTATTTTTTAGAAAATTTAGAACACCGTATATTCTTCACAAAGTTTTAACAGCGCACAAAATTTAAAGAATTACATAATAGTAAAATATTCCACCTATCTAAATATTCCAAATATGCATCATTTGCATACAACTGATCTCCATTGTTTAAAAATTACTCTCAGTTATGTTTAAAAAAAGCCTTTTACAAAAATTGTAACTAAATATGTTGACAATTTTGGAAATTAGCATAGCAAGTCAGAATACCCTAAGAAATTGTAGGGCTGACTTTTCTAATTTGAAGTGATTACAATGGTGTTGCAGCTTTTCATTATTAATGCAGTAAACGTCTTCTAATACACGAAATAAGGTAACTGTACCCCATATGGCTGTTACTCAATATGGCCTAGTAGCTATTTCTTGGTAACTCTCACGTCTGGTAAGCTATTTCAATTATCTCTGTGTTACACCCAGTGTGCAGTGACTAACAGCCCTGTTGAGATTCATTATCTTTTTTTTACTTGTTCCATTTATACCCCGCCTTTAACTACAATGGCCATATCGGCGGCCGTTCTCCTTTGGAACATATCGAAGCTGTTAACTCGTATTCGTTAGGTTTTAATCATTACATCACACACACATTCACACTCT
The DNA here is from genome assembly GCA_030765055.1 of Mantis religiosa. Taxonomy (NCBI): domain Eukaryota; kingdom Metazoa; phylum Arthropoda; class Insecta; order Mantodea; family Mantidae; genus Mantis; species Mantis religiosa. Next base: position 304,381,619 of record CM060948.1, on the reverse strand, counting down.
CATTCATACTTCCAGACTCTGAGGAAGATGGGTAATTATCCTGGCAGGAGAAAAATCCCCATCTCCTGCCAGGATAATTCCCCATTCCCACCGCCGGGAATCGAACTTAGCACGGCAGGCAGGTGCTCTACCGACTGAGCTACGGGGAGATTCATTTGTTTGCTGCCCAAGTGTATTATTTTATGCGGGTAAGCTTGTTGTGTTACTGATACATTAGAATTTTTCTACAAACGTGTCACCGTGTCAATTACGTCATGTAAATATCCTGTTTTAAATTATATAATAACTTTTATGAATGCAACAACCTTTGTGTAGCTATATGTGTGAAATGAGTTACTTGTAATTTGGATCCAACATGGCCTATTAGGTCATACTGAGTATACATTTTAGCCGTAGCAGGCCATATTGGGTATAGACCTTTTACTGATAACTTTATGTATTTTCTGTAGTAATGGTTTCAAATCACGATAAGATACGCGGTCGATGGAGCCTAGATGACCTAACAAAAGCTGCGGAAGCCATCAGTAAGATACAAATGTCGGACTATCAAGCAGAAAAAGAATTTGCTATTCTACGAAGAACTTTCCGTAGGTATGTCAAATCTGGATGTAAAATCAAAGCAAAATTGGGGTAAAAGTTTACTTTGTCCGAAGAACAAAGTGGTGAACTCTGTGCACGTATAATGAGGTTAGCAGAAGTGGGATATCCAATAACAACTAACATTTTAAGATTATGTGTCTACAGATACTGCAAGAAAAATAATATTAATCATAAATTTTCTGATGTTAAAGCAGATTGCAAGCCGCAAGTGGGCAAGGAAACTTGTATCAGAAAATCCCAAACTCTTAATCCAGCTAGGACACAGAAGTTAAACAAAGTAGTTATTCCAGACCATTTTCAAAAGATTAAAACTGTTCTTGAAGAAATTGGTATTTTTGGAAATGCTGAAGGACTTTCTAACGTTGCATGAGAAAGGTTGCAGACGGAATTTACACAAAGAACCATGGGTACACGCAAAAAAGGATGCACGCAGAGTACACATAGTTGGCAATGAACAAAGAGAAAATCTAACTGTTGTCTCTTGTGCAATTGGGACAAGAGCAGCTATTTAAAAAAAAAAAAAAAAAAAAAAAAAAAAAAAAAAAAAAAAAAAAAAATGAAAATCTTTGTCACATAGGGAATCTCAGTATATAATGAATGAATGAATTCCTGTAGTTTCTAAGTGGAGCATAGGACCTTCTGAACCGCGCAAACCCTAGGCCTGCAGGTAAATGGTTGAGAATCAGAAGTGTCTCTATCAGAGATTCCAGGATGGGGGATCAGCCCATAGCCGGAGGTGAAAGTTCAGTTTATATTAGCTGGTTATAATTAACATAATGCATACTCTAAATCACATTTCCTTAGTTTTATTAGTCTCCATTATTTTAAATGTGCTACTAACAGAAATTAAGTAGGCCATACTGGGAATGCTGTGCACTCAATATGCCCAAAACTAATATTTTGATATATTTTTTTTTATTGTGGCTTGTGTAATCATTTTAGTTGTTCCACATGTCCAGTTTGATGAACTTTATATTGTAAGCAAACGCTATAATGTATTGCCACTCACAAAAATGTAAAAAAATAATTATCCTTAGGTAAGCCATATGGGGTACAGTTACCTTATATAAGTTAACAAAAGTATACATAAGATTTTTAATTAATTAGAGTCAACTGAAAAATTCAATGCCATGGCCAGGATTTGAACCACGGATCTACTGGTTTCCGTCCAGTCGCTCTAACCTCTTGAGCTACCATGGCCAACGTGCCTTCCTGACATTAAATTCTCCAATTGACTCATCATATTTCCCGGTAGGCCACTTAGGGTTCTCATATTTGAGACAACCACTTGTGGCGACTTACCATTGTAAGTACTTAATTACCAGGATTATTATCGTAGATTATTTTTAATGTAAATTTATATTGAGGAATTAAACCTTAAAGAATTAATCCTTTTTAAATACATTACTCCGGTATATGGGTGGTTTTTAATTAATTAGAGCCAGACTGAAAAATTCAATGCCTTAGCCGGGATTTGAACCACGAATCTACTGGTTTCCGTCCAATCGCTCTAACCCCTTGAGCTACCATGGCCAACGTGCCTTCCTGACATTAAATTGTTGGCTCTAATTAATTAAAAATCACCCATATACCGGAGTAATGTATTTAAAAGGATTAATTCCTCAATATAAATTTACATTAAAAGTATACATAAGATATTTACAAGTTGCATCTGGAGGGCGTTGATAGAGTATATACCTCAAATTAAAGAAATACTCAATCTGAATCTGGGTTAAGGTGACTTATATAGTTTAGTTATTTTGAATTTATTCCAAAACGAGCATGAATACCTCGCTAATGGAAGGGGGTTAAAAAGAGAACACAGTCGTTTAGGTCAGTTACTTGCAAAATGACCGCTAAAACAGATCAGGACCGCTGCAATCATAAATCAAACGACTTGAATGACTGCAGATAGAGCATTTCATATTGCCAGCTTTAGTAACTCTGGTCCATTAAATGTAGATTATTTTTGTTTAAAACGACGAATCGACCATTCAGCTGGAAATTCAAGGCTGTTAACATTATGTAAGCCCAATATCCTTGTAAAAGCCTAATGAAGGATGAAGAGCAAGCAACCCGACCGTAGACAATCCGTTCCGAGGAAAAAGTGATTTAGCTGGCAGTTTCCTGTTTCAAAAGTGTGCCATTCAGAACCTCTATTTTGTGAAAACCCGGCACATATTCTGCATATAAATTGTATCATTAACGTCACGGCAGAGACTTTCAATCTTGTTTCTACGCTGTCAATAATGATTCACTTTTGGTGTAAATTTTGCTTAAAAGCGCTGTGCGACCGGGTGACATAGCGATGATGGAAGTTCTGTTATGTGTTGTTGCTTTTTTTCCTGTACTATTACGCCACTACGGCTATCAATTTGTATTTCCGGAAATGAACGCATTCGTTCTTTTATTCCTGAGAGACGGCAGAAGTCAGAGATAAAAAAAAATAATGTGACGTGTTGTATTCACAGACTTCCTCTTCTCTACAAACTACTCATTCAAAATCTTATTTTATCCAGTTTTTCATAATCGGGATAAACTTACTTTACACTTTTACACATTTCGATCTATATGTACTTGATATAGGGTCAGCGTCTTTCAAAGATGTACCACGAAAATTTACAAGAAAATTGCCCATCCTAAGCCTTCCTTTAATTGTTGTTTCGCATGTTTGAGACCTTTACATGACAAATAATTTTTATATCTTGAATTTTCTGTGAACCCTGTGGAGCCTCTTCATTCGGAAAGGAATTTGTATAACTTTCTTTGTATAGTGCGCCGAGGGAGTTCAGTGGTTCTGATAGCGTAGGAGTGGAGATTTTAAGTGGGTCCAAGCCAAGCCTTTACCTCTTACCTGCTCATGTGAAGTACGTATCTCTAAGGTTCAACGTGGTTCAGAGTCCTAGGCAAGTGGGTCCAAGCCAAGCCTTTACCTCTTACCAGCTCATGTGAAGTACGTATCTCTAAGGTTCAACGTGGTTCGGAGTCCTAGGCAAGTGGGTCCAATCCAAGCCTTTACCTCTTACCTGCTCATGTGAAGTACGTATCTCTAAGGTTCAACGTGGTTCGGAGTCCTAGGCAAGTGGGTCCAATCCAAGCCTTTACCTCTTACCAGCTCATGTGAAGTACGTATCTCTAAGGTTCAACGTGGTTCGGAGTCCTAGGCAAGTGGGTCCAATCCAAGCCTTTACCTCTTACCAGCTCATGTGAAGTACGTATCTCTAAGGTTCAACGTGGTTCGGAGTCCTAGGCAAGTGGGTCCAATCCAAGCCTTTACCTCTTACCAGCTCATGTGAAGTACGTATCTCTAAGGTTCAACGTGGTTCGGAGTCCTAGGCAAGTGGGTCCAATCCAAGCCTTTACCTCTTACCAGCTCATGTGAAGTACGTATCTCTAAGGTTCAACGTGGTTCGGAGTCCTAGGCAAGTGAGTCCAATCCAAGCCTTTACCTCTTACCAGCTCATGTGAAGTACGTATCTCTAAGGTTCAACGTGGTTCGGAGTCCTAGGCAAGTGGGTCCAATCCAAGCCTTTACCTCTTACCAGCTCATGTGGAGTACGTATCTCTAAGGTTCAACGTGGTTCGGAGTCCTAGGCAAGTGAGTCCAAGCCAAGCCTTTACCTCTTACCAGCTCATGTGAAGTACGTATATCCAAGGTTCAACGTGGTTCGGAGTCCTAGGCAAGTGGGTCCAATCCAAGCCTTTACCTCTTACCAGCTCATGTGAAGTACGTATCTCTAAGGTTCAACGTGGTTCGGAGTCCTAGGCAAGTGGGTCCAATCCAAGCCTTTACCTCTTACCAGCTCATGTGAAGTACGTATCTCTAAGGTTCAGCGTGGTTCGGAGTCCTAGGCAAGTGGGTCCAATCCAAGCCTTTACCTCTTACCAGCTCATGTGAAGTACGTATCTCTAAGGTTCAACGTGGTTCGGAGTGCTAGGCAAGTGAGTCCAAGCCAAGCCTTTACCTCTTACCAGCTCATGTGAAGTACGTATATCTAAGGTTCAACGTGGTTCGGAGTCCTAGGCAAGTGGGTCCAATCCAAGCCTTTACCTCTTACCAGCTCATGTGAAGTACGTATATCTAAGGTTCAACGTGGTTCGTAGTCCTAGGCAAGTGGGTCCAATCCAAGCCTTTACCTCTTACCAGCTCATGTGAAGTACGTATATCTAAGGTTCAACGTGGTTCGGAGTCCTAGGCAAGTGGGTCCAATCCAAGCCTTTACCTCTTACCAGCTCATGTGAAGTACGTATATCTAAGGTTCAACGTGGTTCGTAGTCCTAGGCAAGTGGGTCCAATCCAAGCCTTTACCTCTTACCAGTTCATGTGAAGTACGTATATCTAAGGTTCAACGTGGTTCGGAGTCCTAGGCAAGTGGGTCCAATCCAAGCCTTTACCTCTTACCTGCTCATGTGAAGTACGTATTTCTAAGGTTCAACGTGGTTCGGAATCCTAGGCAAGTGGGTCCAATCCAAGCCTTTACCTCTTTCCAGCTCATGTGAAGTACGCATCTCTAAGGTTCAACGTGGTTCAGAGTCCTAGGCAAGTGAGTCCAATCCAAGCCCTTACCTCTTACCAGCTCATGTGAAGTACGTATCTCTAAGGTTCAACGTGGTTCAGAGTCCTAGGCAAGTGAGTCCAATCCAAGCCTTTACCTCTTACCAGCTCATGTGGAGTACGTATCTCTAAGGTTCAACGTGGTTCGGAGTCCTAGGCAAGTGGGTCCAATCCAAGCCTTTACCTCTTACCACCTCATGTGAAGTACGTATCTCTAAGGTTCAACGTGGTTCGGAGTCCTAGGCAAGTGGGTCCAATCCAAGCCTTTACCTCTTACCAGCTCATGTGAAGTACGTATCTCTAAGGTTCAACGTGGTTCGGAGTCCTAGGCAAGTGGGTCCAATCCAAGCCTTTACCTCTTACCTGCTCATGTGAAGTACGTATCTCTAAGGTTCAACGTGGTTCGGAGTCCTAGGCAAGTGGGTCCAATCCAAGCCTTTACCTCTTACCTGCTCATGTGAAGTACGTATCTCTAAGGTTCAACGTGGTTCGGAGTCCTAGGCAAGTGGGTCCAATCCAAGCCTTTACCTCTTACCTGCTCATGTGAAGTACGCATCTCTAAGGTTCAACGTGGTTCGGAGTCCTAGGCAAGTGGGTCCAAGCCAAGCCTTTACCTCTTACCTGCTCATGTGAAGTACGTATCTCTAAGGTTCAACGTGGTTCGGAGTCCTAGGCAAGTGGGTCCAATCCAAGCCTTTACCTCTTACCTGCTCATGTGAAGTACGTATCTCTAAGGTTCAACGTGGTTCGGAGTCCTAGGCAAGTGGGTCCAATCCAAGCCTTTACCTCTTACCTGCTCATGTGAAGTACGTATCTCTAAGGTTCAACGTGGTTCGGAGTCCTAGGCAAGTGGGTCCAATCCAAGCCTTTACCTCTTACCTGCTCATGTGAAGTACGTATCTCTAAGGTTCAACGTGGTTCGGAGTCCTAGGCAAGTGAGTCCAAGCCAAGCCTTTACCTCTTACCTGCTCATGTGAAGTACGTATCTCTAAGGTTCAACGTGGTTCGGAGTCCTAGGCAAGTGGGTCCAATCCAAGCCTTTACCTCTTACCAGCTCATGTGGAGTACGTATCTCTAAGGTTCAACGTGGTTCGGAGTCCTAGGCAAGTGGGTCCAATCCAAGCCTTTACCTCTTACCTGCTCATGTGAAGTACGCATCTCTAAGGTTCAACGTGGTTCGGAGTCCTAGGCAAGTGGGTCCAATCCAAGCCTTTACCTCTTACCTGCTCATGTGAAGTACGTATCTCTAAGGTTCAACGTGGTTCGGAGTCCTAGGCAAGTGAGTCCAAGCCAAGCCTTTACCTCTTACCTGCTCATGTGAAGTACGTATCTCTAAGGTTCAACGTGGTTCGGAGTCCTAGGCAAGTGGGTCCAATCCAAGCCTTTACCTCTTACCAGCTCATGTGAAGTACGTATCTCTAAGGTTCAACGTGGTTCGGAGTCCTAGGCGCTCTCATTTTACTACCATCCTCATCACCCTATCATCGCAGGTAATGGAATCAGCTCTCTGGATACCTTTATCTCAGAAATGGGTAGTGGAATGAGCTACCCCGAAGGTCGTAGACCGCATATGGATAACGTTAAACACACAGTAGTATTTTTGGGTAAGTAGTAACCTATTAAGAGATACACAGAAAAATGTCGAACTCCATAAAACAAACAATTTAATTCAAGTATTTTTTGTGGCATCAGCAACTTCAGGTGTGCATGTATTAAGCGCAGACAACTTTTTAGATGTTTTCCACTCTGTCTATAGTAATTTAAGCTGGAACTTGTAATTCACATAAAAGGCGTGACTTACTAATGCTATTTCTCTGTTTTTTGCAGGTGAGTAATCGGATTTTCCTACATTACGAGCTTGCTGCGGCATGGTGAGTGTGAAAGCAGAAAATACTTTATAACGCTGGATAAACGGTGACACACATTGCTCTGCCGTGTGCCTCATAGCAAAGTTTATTTTTAGTCTCTCTGAAAATGTAACATACGTTTCATCTTCAGCCTGGAATTTTCGTCACATTACAGCTGTGTAGTGATGCAAGAATACGATGATGAATTCTTGATCTTTGAATTCAGAACCCGCTTTTATAAGCATCGTGAAAGGGTGGTTCAAAATAAAGCTAAAATACTTTTTCTCTATAAGTTTCACTCAAATGAGACAATTTTAACGCTCCTTTATAAGATGAAAACTAAGGCACTCGTTCTGTATAAATTCTCCAGAATTTTGCAATCTTAGTTGTGGCGTTTATACAAACCTTAAGTAGGTAGGTAGGTATCTTCTTCGTCCATGAACGTAACGTAAATTTAGTTAATCTGTCACAAAATTATAGATCTACACACATAAACAAACTCTACTCAAGGAACAACGATTTCTTTAAACATCTACTTTTTCAAAATTTAACTTTTTCGTTGAAAATGATGCCAAAACTTAATGGTAGTTCAACGTACAATGCGTTTAGTTTGTAACTGCACCTTACTTTCACCACGATATCTGAGACTAGACTAGCTCTTTTAACTATATTTTCGCAAGTACTGTCTGCCCAGCACAAGAAGGCAAGCTAGAGGAATGTGTAACCTAATCACTTTTACTTTTTAACACCAAAGGCTCTACTCCCTTTAGTCCTGGACCCGTAGGACCAAGGACCCGGGCCTCCTTCTACCTTGGAGCGATGGAAAACTCCAGGGTTCTTTACATGGGGCATTACCTTAAGTCTAAGGCCCCCCCCCCATCGACTACTACGTCAAGACGGGTGGAAGTGGATACGCCACTTATGCGCGTCAACCCCGCAGGGAAGACTACAGAAAACCTCGGTGGGGCCGCCTGGTGATCTAGCACACTGTTCCCACGGTGTTTATGCTCGCCTTTCCAGTATGACAAGGATGCTAGATACGTTTAAAATACGCAAGTGTTGATACATAGCTCACCCATACATAATACCTAACACTACAGTTACTGCAACAAACATTAAATCTGGCAGCATGGGTGACTCATATGCACTGTAATACACGCATTTCGTAGTAAACAGATACACTAACAGAGCAGATAAACAGTTCATACCCCTCTCCCCTTCATTCGACTCTTGCCTTCTTGTGGTGGGTAGACAGTAGTGCCAATTTTGGTTCATGTGGTCTCGTTAGGTTGAAGCTTTCAAGTTGATAACATCTCGCGAAAGTGAGTTACTTGCTGAGTTCATATGTGTATCTGTAGCGGCTAATGCATGGAAACTGTACACCGCACTACTCAAAACATTTGCATTTTTTTACTTTTAAATAGCCTGTACCCTATATACATAACATGGGCAGTTGCTGTGTTGACCGCAAGTAGGAGTTGAAGACATTCAGTGTGCTTATAAATAATCATCGGATTCAAACTCATTTTCACTGGAAGAGGAAATCACGGCTGTCATCTCACAGTTGATGACGTTTAGTGTGTTACTTTTCTTTCCCTAATCATAGAATAGACTAAAAAATCCCAGCACTACCAACTATAAAGTCTGTTTAGTTAACTCATGTGCACGTCGGCCGCTGCCTTTGACGAACCCTTATAATCGCTGACAACCCAGACCCTCCTTCTCCCAGATCTTTCTGCAAGGTTGCCACCTTTCTCGATACGTCATGAGTATCGTACGAGGTCTCGTCTAAATAATCTTATGTCAATTGCTGCAAAGCTTCCTTAGTTTTGAGGATATCTATCTATCTATCTATCTATCTATCTATCTATCTATCTATCTATCTATCTATCTATCTATCTATCTAATCTAATCTAATCTAATCTAATCTCATCTCATCTCATCTCATCTCATCTCATCTCATCTCATCTCATCTCATCTCATCTCATCTCATCTCATCTCATCTCATCTCATCTCATCTCATCTCATCTCATCTCATCTCATCTCATCTCATCTCATCTCATCTCATCTCATCTCATCTCATCTCATCTCATCTCATCTCATCTCATCTCATCTCATCTCATCTCATCTCATCTCATCTCATCTCATCTCATCTCATCTCATCTCATCTCATCTCATCTCATCTCATCTCATCTATCTATCTCATCTATCTATCTCATCTATCTATCTCATCTATCTATCTCATCTATCTATCTCATCTATCTATCTCATCTATCTATCTCATCTATCTATCTCATCTATCTATCTCATCTATCTATCTCATCTATCTATCTCATCTATCTATCTCATCTATCTATCTCATCTATCTATCTCATCTATCTATCTCATCTATCTATCTCATCTATCTATCTCATCTATCTATCTCATCTATCTATCTCATCTATCTATCTCATCTATCTATCTCATCTATCTATCTCATCTATCTATCTCATCTATCTATCTCATCTATCTATCTCATCTATCTATCTCATCTATCTATCTCATCTATCTATCTCATCTATCTATCTCATCTATCTATCTCATCTATCTATCTCATCTATCTATCTCATCTATCTATCTCATCTATCTATCTCATCTATCTATCTCATCTATCTATCTCATCTATCTATCTCATCTATCTATCTCATCTATCTATCTCATCTATCTATCTCATCTATCTATCTCATCTATCTATCTCATCTATCTATCTCATCTATCTATCTCATCTATCTATCTAATCTATCTATCTAATCTATCTATCTAATCTATCTTGTCTGTCTGTCTGTCTGTCTGTCTGTCTGTCTGTCTGTCTGTCTGTCTGTCTATCTATATATATATATATATATATATATATATATATATATATATAAAGTTAAGGGTTATTATGGAATCCAGTAGAATTGTAGCTTGGCGGTATATATATATATATACCGTCAAGCTATAATTCTACTGGATTCCATAATAGCCCTTATCTCATTCAAAGTGCTGTATTTGAAACCCAGCTCCTTTAGGAGACCGCGCAAAGTGCAGTGCCCATAAGGAAAATCACAAATTTCTTGCAAATGTGCAACCAATTCGGCTAAGGTGAGAGCTCTCCCTTTTGCATAGGCTATAAATTTCTCGACGAATTAAATCGCATGTGAAATTATCGAAACCTTAGAGAAACGTTTCCTTTTGTTTTCACACTTGATCGGCGTCTTTGGCATTCCTTTCGTCACAATATTTCTTACTGTATTTCTGTGAATACCCAGAATTTATCATCAGGTTCACTGCATGATCCCTTACCAAGATTATTTTTCAGCACATATTTATATGTATTCAAAACAAGCGTTTGAATTTGCTTAGAAATATTTTTCCGTTATAACTTTGTTTTTTGAGGATTTTGCAATAATATAACTCGGCTCAGTTATTCACACTATTGTCATCACTTTGATTATTTTCACTTGACTGAAAGTAATCTACTACTTCTACCACTGTATTTCCCTCCCACGGTCTTCACATCGTGACACACAACAAATTTCTGCACGTAATGAAACAGATCAACTGGAAGTTGGAACTTTGGCAACTGAGACTCCACTTGGACTAGACATGCGACTGTCAATTTGAGAAAATCAGTGTTGCTATTGGTCGTCAATGACAGTGTTCCATTTCTGAAGTATGGAGATAGATTTATGACGGTCATTAGCGGACGGGAGGGTCAGTTTCCTTTGAGGGGCAAACTGCACTCGCGTTCACTAGACAGACTCTACCAAGGCTCTCCCATACCCCACCACCTAGGTCTGTTATGTATGGTAAAGTGCCTCTACAGTACATCATCAATAGAACTCAGAAGGGTTAAACTATGTATATGAACAGTAACTATGTATGAATTGCATAAAAGTACTTATAAAACTCCCGACAATACATATCGACAAATAAATAAATGAATAAACATAATATCCACCCTTGATTGCAATTCCTAAAAATGTTCAGTATATTCGTTTTATAGGAAACGCGTGGGTTTTTATATCTAACTTCTATGCCTTTTAAAAAATATAAGAACTGAAAAAATAAGAATTGCGGAGGAACTTATATTTTTAATAATGTTAATTTTAATTACATAATTACTTATATTAATTACATAATTAATATGATGCTTGGCGTTAGGCATCGACATTATTGCCTCAACCATTATTGAGAGCACTGGGAGGTTATTTTTTTACCCAGACAAAGCTAATTTTTACCAAGATTCAAATTTAAATATATAGAAAACTAAACACTATAAGAAATTGAAATTCGGTATGATTACTGTATAAGGAGGTGTGCCTTTAACTACTGTATAATATTTAAATTACTTTCACATAGGTCCATGCAAAAGGGCCTTAAATCACACCGTGTGTCCTGAAACAAATATTGTACCCTATATTTCAGGTGCACTTTACTTGTAGGAATTTAAAGCTACATTCTCCAAGTTTTATCCTATATAACCTAAGATACAGTTTTATAATATCAGCTAAATGAAAATCACATATAGTTCATACTATGCACATGAAAAATTAATTAGTTTTGAGTAAAAAAAAGAAGATATTATTTTCTAGGACTGAATATTTGTTTTCATCCATTTTATAAATCAGATGAATATAAACGTTAGCCGAATGTGTTCAAGAAACACTGAACAATTACCACTACAAATTTTGTGTCAATATCTTTTATAGTTTTTGAGAAACATGCACCTAAAGTATGAAACATCAAGGTTTTGGGAAATCACGATCAAATATTAAGTACCATTCTCAGGAAGTGGGCGTATCATTACGTCTCCATGTTTAAATTGACGAATTAAAGGACTTTAATACCAGCTGACAACCTATGTTATATATCACTTTAAAGCTGAAGAATTATAATATTTTTTAACACTAAAAACAAAAAATGGATTTTTTGAAAGCTATCGACCTCCCAGTGCCCTTAAAAGCCCCAAATAATGTTATTTATATATTTTTAATGCACATTAACACATACCTAGGTAAAGTATGTCATTTTACAAGATTAATTTCTCATGGCACTCGCATTATCTGTTTACAATACAAATCGTCATACGCCAATATATACGTTTGTTGTAGAGCTAAACTATACCCTATATTGTCAGCCTCTTTTTATCTTTGATCGTTATTCTTTTATTTAGTATAACAGACATAAAACTTAAATGGCGCAAATATGAATTTATAAGAAATTGAAGTGGAAAAACCAAGTGAAATTACAAGCCGCAAAAAGAATAACATGAGAACTACTATCCAAAAACCAACCTGGAAAACAATACGAAAATCAAAACATCTGAACATCAAAAACATCTGAAACCTCACATGTTAAATCTCACCTCTGAACACTACAGTTGCTCTCATTTTAACATTTCTTGTGTTTCAAGGATCTCGCTATGCATATAAGTTTATCTCGTACTGAATGTGATTTTTGTTAGTCGGAAATCAATATAATATTATTGGCATTGTAAAAAAATCGAGCATCGTCTAAAATAGTTAATGCAACACGTATTAAAAGTGATTTTTATTTTTCTCTTAAGATTGCGAAATGTTTCGCGAACATTCCTACTAGTAAAATAAAAACGCTACTTTTAACACTTGTATCATAATCTTATATTACCTGTCTCAATCTAGAATGATCCTGTTGTAAACAATGAGAGGAAAGTTGGACTTCTGATGGTGGAGTAAAATTCACGCAAGTTGTTAATAAGAAAACCATCGGGAACTCGTTATAAAGAGGGAATAATCTAACTAGCGATACAATAGCAGTTGGACAGTTCACTTGAAACCCAGTATGAGAAAAGCCTTGGTGTGTACGTGACGTGTTGGAAAACACTTGCAGTGATTACCGCACTCTGTGGCTATGGTTCAAGGTCTATACTTGCGACATTACATATAACCATAGCAATCAATGTCGATCGTATATCGGCACCGAATAGCAATTGCGTGACGTCACGGAAAGTCAGTAGTCACTTGGCAAGCTTTCTTCCGGTATGAGTGATTATGTTTTAATGACTTTCGACAATTATCTGCCTCCTGCACGATGAGAATTAATCGAAATGATGCACCTGTCTGGAAAAGGTTTCTGTAAAACTGATTACGAACTTTAATTAATCAGCCAATTTTTCAACAACCTTTGTAGCATCTTAAATCTGTGGCGATTGAACTGAAATGACGAAATTAATGTAAAAAATAAGATCTGAGAAGTTCGTATATGTATTCTCTTAGAAACCAAATTTCTAAATAGAAATAAGACACTGGGCCATCAACTTTTTTTGTTCTTTTTTTATTCAGTTTCCGCCCATGCTATCTTGCATGGGAAGTTGAAAATTCTACAGTCCATACTTTTTTTTTATTTTTATGGCAGATGATTAGTAAAATGCATTTAGTCATCCATTTTTACATTATTTCAGATTGAGTTTTTTTTTTCAAAACTCTCATTTCACTCAGTGTTTGCGTTCACTTAATCTAGCTCAACTTTTGCCAAAAGGTCACTTTAACCCTATCTACCTCTCTACTAATGTGAACTAGTTTCATTGTTCACTGTCATTTCACTTTTTTCCATGATATATTGGCGAAACGAACAATGCCCAGAATTAGCCTCTTCTTCCGGGCGGTTCACTGGCTGAGGAGTCGAACAAAAGAGGTCTCTAATCCCGCGCAGTAACAGCATTCATTCACCATTGTCGTCAGCAGACCAGCAGAAGAGTCGGGTCACTCAGGTTTACCTGAGTTTGGGTGTTTTCGCCACAGCAGCTAGCCGCTTAGTGCGACTTTATCTGGGCGGTATAGAAGATGTTGTTTGTCTCAAGCGTTTGTGTCTGGGCATAGGTTTTTCTGATCTGTTGGGTTTAAGCCGCTCAGACCGCCGCCTGCGGTATGTATTCCCAAGGCTGCCTTCACCTGGTCTCCCCGATTGAAGGAGGCCAGAGTGCAGGCAGCACGTGGGGTAGGAAACTGTGTGAAGGGTAAAGACTCTAGACCCATTTTTGGTTCGGAGGTTTTTGGAAAGATGCAGAGAAATACTCATAGGCTAATAGCCCATGGCGTCCTTCGGGAGTTTGTATCTCCTCCTCCTGCGAGGAGCTCTGTGGTCATACCGACCCAGAGAGCTTACCAGCTGGTTGGGATGGGCAGAAACTTTGTTGTGGAGGGTTCGAGCTCTCTCTCTTACTATATCCACTACGTATGGGATGTGGGAGTATTCATGTAGGATATGAGTTAGGAATCTGCGCCCAGTATCATAGATCATCCTTAATGCCCGGTTCTGCACGATCTGCAGTCTGTGGACGGTGGTCGGAGCCGGCAATCCCCAGATCTCGCACCCGTACAGAAGCATGGGTGGAATAATCGCCCGATACAGACGCAGTTTGGTGGTAGCGTGTCTGCCTCAAGTTCAAGAGGTCTCGAGTTCGAATCTCGGTCAGGGTGAGTTACATGGATAAGGTTTTTCCGGGGTTTTCCCTTATCGCGAAAGAGGAATTTCGGGTAAGTCTAAGTTCTATGGACACTGGGCTCATTTGAGCATCATTTCACCCATTCCATACATCGTCCGATATGACTTAACGTAGCAGGACGAAAATTACAATATATATGTTCAAAGAGAACGTAATTTCAAAACTGTCACTGAGCTACTATCATTCAAAGCCTATTGTATCCTCCCCCCTGTTTTTCCATTTGTTCCAATTATACCCCGGCTTTAACTCCAATGGTCATATCGGTGGCCGTTCTCCTTTGGTCCATATCGAAGGTGTTAACTGATATTCGTTGGGTTTTAATTAGATCACTCACACATTCGCACTCTGTAACAGTATTTTTGGGTTCGGAGGAATTATGAATTTATAAAATATATGTAGTTGTGTGATTGGCCGAAGTAGTGGTGGTGTGACGTGGTATGACGTAATATGGTGACGTGCCATTGGATCGGCCAATCACAAAGTTACGGAGAAGTAACAATAGTGACAAGAAATCAATAATCTTTAGAAAAGTGATATGTTCTTCAGCCTTGTTTAATTATGATAAGTTAATAATCTTTAAAAGTGATATGTTCTTCAGTTTTGTTAGTGACGAGAAGTCAATAATCTTGAGGAGAGTGATATGTTCTTCAGTCTTGTCGTATAAATATGATAAAATAAGATTTCATCGAAATAATTTGACTTCTTTATTCCGTACCACGCCTTGAAACACATGTCTCATGACTTATTTAGAATTCGATTGATACTTCAAAATAATCATGGAAGTGAACGTATGAACATAATTTTGGAGCTGATGTTGGAGTGGACGCCTTGTACAAGAAGATCCAAGAAAAAAATCAGAATTAACTACGGAAACAAATTCCCGTTACAACTCTCAGTCATACTTTCAGACTCTGGGGAAGATGAATTATCTTGGTCGGAAAAAAAATCCCCACCCGCACCGCCAAGAATCGAACCCGGGACCCCTAGTATGGCAGGCAGATACTCTACCGTGTATTTCCTTGTTTCCTTACACCTGGAAGAAAATTGACAATCGGATAATGTTTATCTCGATTAACATGTAATAGATACAGGAATAAACCTTTAGAAGAATAGTTTGTTCAAGAGTGCCACACATCTTCTTTTTACTGTCTAAAACTATTATAAATGTCTTAATATAAACTTTTTGCACTGGTAACAAGTTATGTAATTAATGTAATACTTCAAGATCAGTGATACGGAAGGTCTCTGTTCAAATCTAACTTAATTGTATACTTACTTTAATAAATACGAAATGCCTAAACACCATGACTATAATTACATATGCTGTATTTTCTTATCCCCATTGTACCTAAAAGGAAATATATAAAATTCAATTATCAGTAACGTTTTTATCGATTAACGCGAAGTAAAAAAGAATCAGGTTTCTTATTATTTTTACGTCCTCCGACGTTAAGTCATATCGGACGATGAATGAAATGGGTGAAATAATGCCCAAATGAGCTCAGTGTCCATGGAGCTTAGAGTTACCCGATATTTGTCTTGAAGGATAAGGGAAAACCCCGGAAAACCCCTTATCCAGGTAACTCACCCTGACCGAGATTCGAACTCGGGACCTCTTGAACGTGAGGCAGACATGCTACCACCACGCTACCGAGGCGGGCTATTTTTCCTCATTAGCTGCACCTATTTTAGGTTTCCAGCTAAAGAAGGGTTCCCGCAGTGACCTCAACAATTTTATTTCGCATTCCTGAGGCAGGCACAAAGGCTTGGGTTTCTCTCTTTCCTTTAGAAATGTAATTTGTATGCATTGGACTCAAGCCTTCTACATCATCTTCTGACAACCGAAGTAGAAGTTGTGCCTTACATGCAGTTTGTTCGTTAAACAGTGGCGGACTTTCAAAGTTGTTTTTAATATCTCCAGTACCACTTCCAGTTTCCTGCTTGTTTTCTTGATTGTTCTACACTAATTGTGATTTTCTCCTCTTTAGGAATGTCATATTTTTATATAGATTTATTCAGCTCCTTTGAGCAATTATTAGAAAGAATGTTAGAGCAATGAAAACACTTATGTGGATTTTAGAACTTGCATCATTCAAGTCATAAGTTCTTTTTTTTTAAATGTGTCCTTCGCGACAAAATAACGATTTTGAGTTATTAACCACAAAACGACCGAGAGGGATGGCTCAGACGGTTTGTTTGTGCCTCGCTTTCGGGAGGACCGGCTTCGATTCCCTTGGCCGACCTAACTGACAAATAAGTTTTCTCGGGGGTTTTCCCAGGGTCGCAAAGCGAATGCTGGGTAGGTTAATTACATCACCCGAATTTCCTTTCCCTCCATTTCATCTCATCTCTCATTTGGTGGTGGTCTCTTTCAGGGTGGAAGTGTCGGCGAGTGTCTCGGCACTGTCGTGACTCCTTGGGTTGCCGCCCTCTGAATCCTCTCGCCTCATCCTTCCTCCCGGAGGTCCCCCACTTGGGGCTTAGGTACAATAAACAACAGGTTTCTGTGTCGAATCCCCTCCGTAGTAATCCTAACCACAAAACGATGAGCAACGTGTATTTTCACGTTGGGCAGTCCTTATATATGAGATAATTGATAACTTATTGTATTGAAGAATTTAAATATAAATATAGAAAAAGCATGATTCCTCCAGATCGGAGCAGCTTTTCCTTTTACCTTCGTTATGTAATTTGAAATGTTATTGTAGGTCATGGTCATTATTTTTCTAGTGGACTTATCAAGAAATAGAAAACAAACAATGAGCAAATATCACTTAAAAGGAATTGCAGCAAGTTAAGCTGCTGTTCAGCATAGAGAGATTAGAAAAGGTACAAGCGAAAGAGTCTCCAGTAGGAAAGCTTAGGCAACAGAGCACAAAGTGCCAGACCTAATGGTGGTAGGCGCAACGGACTCCCTAATGTTTCCAGGCTACGTACTTCAGAACGCCCCTGATTTGCCATCCTGCCCTTATCATGGACAGGCTCGTGCAGAGGATTTCGCACGGGGAGAAGTTCTCTTGTAAAGCACCTACACTGCATCCGCCACACATCACTGACGTCCCAGGCCCTGCAGACGTGAAAGTGACAGGTAATTACACGAGAGGAAATGAAAGACAGGAAAATCCGTCGTAGTAGGCAATCTGCTCCAGCATTTGGTTACCGATCTAGAAAAACTGCGCTAAAAGCAAGGTCAGAATTACCTGTTCAACGGGAATCGAACGCTAGACCTCTGAATGCGAACTTCAGGCATTATCACATGAGCCACTACTCGGTGCTATTCGGTGTAAATAAAGTGGATGACACAAAAAGTGTTTCTTTACATCCTTTTCACATAGCAGATCTGAGATGGCGAGGGAATTGAAAGGGAAGAACTGAAATGAGCCCGCCTTTCTTTGAGCGAATCATAATCGGATTGTGAGGATAAAGGAAATCCCACGAGGAAGAACCGTATCCACGTTAACTCACGCCAGGGAAGAGTCGATCTCTGCTCTCTTGAATCAGAACCCTGACACGCAACGGGTATACCACGAAGGTGCGCTAAGAAATGTATCCTGAGTTCATCAACAAGAAATCCTACATAAAAAGAGGCCATGGATCTAAATGACGCGTGACTTTAGGCAATAATCAGGTGTCAGTTTTAGGGTTTTGGAGACAATTTGCGTGAGAGAGAGAGAGAGAGCGAGAGAGAGAGAGAGAGAAGGTGGCAGGAGGGAGGGAAAGCTTTACAGTAAAAGTATTGTTGGAAATTTTTATCCCAAAGATTCATGTCACTCTGTTTTGTGGGGTTGAGGTAAGCTTAGGGCCCACGCTTTTTTGGTGAAAGAACAAAGGTGGGCCAGCCTTGATTTGTGTTAGTTTTGTTACAGATTTGTTTGAATTAAAGGTTGGCCTCTGTATTAAACTAACTAGTTTGCATCGATACGTGACTATTACAGCACTAAGATAGTGTTATATGAGTGTTTTCTTCCGGTTTTTATTTCTTAGAGAAATACAAGATTACATCTCCTTTAATTTGAGGGATCGTATAATGTTAGCTTTATGAATTCTGATAAATAATGATTGAGTAATAATTCTTCAATCTAGAACTATTTTCCACGAGTATACAAATGGCGCCTTCTTTTGTCTTTTGTTTTTCTTCCAGTGCCAACACTAATCACGCATCGCTTTCTAATTTTGTTTTAACAGATGACTGTAGGGAACGCCTCCTGACTACTATTTTTTTAGGCTATGTTATGGCCTGATTTCGGGACAACTTGAGAAATGTAAAATATTACGTTTTGAAATATTTCGTTTGTAGTGACTTAAGTAAATTTGATAATCAGATCAACAAAGCTGGTAACTTGACATTCGTGATATACTACGCGGATATTACTGTGTGTACACGGCTGTGTTAAAGAATCGCACACAAAAGATACATAACTATTATACCAAGTGATATTTTCACTTCCTTTTATACCACTCGATTTTTCAGCTGAAAGCGGCTAGGATTTAAAAACGGTAGGCACTAGGGAAGCGAGACTTTGTTTTTAATTTATTTAAGGTCGCTTTAACTTCGTGGGTCATATCGCGACCATCTTTTCAAAAAAATGCAATTTGTAACATATATAAAATTTTACATTAAATATACAGGTTTACAATCAAACATATAAAATATACACATTAATAACATTAATTATGAAAACAATTTACATTAAATACAGATAACTGAGAACAAAGACAAGAACATATTCATATAAGTTACCAACAGTATTTTGCAAAAAAACAGTTTCATTACTTTTACACCATTGTGTAGATTATGAATTACAATTGATTAAAGTATACTGTACATTATTTATATTAATTTCCTTTCTATATCCTTTAGGTAAGTAAACAGATTGCGGCGTAGTTTGGAAGTGTTTAGCAGTGTGGAGATATCCTGTGGGATTCCGTGTTGTTTTCTGTTTCTTTTGTATTCATTGCATTCTATGAGAAGGTGGTAAATGGTAAGGGTTTTATTACATCCTTTACACGTAGGCTGCGGGTGTCTTGAGAGAAGATATTGTTACGGCAACGGACATAACAAGTTTGGCGCCAATAGATAACAAACTGCGGATAATGTTTCACGGTAATAAAGAGCTTGCATAAGGAGTTTACGATCGTGCGGCTAGTGTACACAAAGAAACTGATAGGCGGCTAGCGTTCACAAAGCGCCGACAATTAACGATAGCACCGATAAATAAGAGACGGATAGTTTATCACAGAGGTGGAAGACTTGCCGACCCAGATAGGGTTTCACGTTTCTGGAAGGTGATATAATATTCGGATTACGCCTTGTTTATTCCAGAAAAAGTCTAGTGATTGACAGAAGAGTTTGAAATTCATGAATGAGTGTATAAAAAGAAGCCATGACTAGTGATGAGTCAGTTGTGTGTAACGAGAGTGTAGTTGTAAGAGTGAGTAAGCAGAGAACAACTGTTTATTATTGTCTTCGGCCTTGGTAGACTGATTGTGTACGTAACGTAATGCTGCTGTAATCTATAAGTGTATCTCTACGGAAATAAAGGAGATTTGGAATATCTGCAACTCGGACTTTTAATTCTACGAACCCACAAAGTCGCAATATGATTGAGTGAGGCTGGGGTGACCAATTCGTAGCCGGGTAAGAATGACTTGTTCCTTTATAGTAAGTGGTTTGGTTGGGTGAAGAGCGGTGGATCCTTTTCGTACTTGGTGTAACTTTCCTGGTTGTTGATTTCATTCAGATTTCCATTTCTGTCCTGGTATTTTGGAGGCATGATTTATAACATCTGAATATGGAATTTGGACGTTCGTTTGTTGACGTAGTGATGTGGCATCTTTAGCAGCTTCGTCCGCTCTTTCATTCCCTGTTATTCCTTGATGGGAAGGGATCTAAATGAAAACCACGTCTCTACCAGCGTCTACTAGCCTTTTGTTGGCGAGGTAGATACAGATTCTGTAGTTCGATATTCGAGATACAAATCGAATGTTGCTGGGGTTGTTTAGGTTACCTATTGCTGTTACATATTCTTTAAGTGTTATGCCGTCGTGGGCTTCGATTATTATGGCTTGTTCTTTATTGGGACCCGTTTGGGTTATAGCTGAATAACAAGGAACGGAGTTATACATTATGTGGTTATTCACATTGGTTTTTTCAGCATCTTGTTTTGATAGGCCTGTGGCCGCCTTAGAAGAGCAAAACTGTTGATTTAATGTGAATATTGATGCGCAGTTGTTTAATCGACAACTGGCATTTGTTTTCACTAACCTCAGCCCTAACGCTGATAAAACTTTAATGAATAACTACTGAAATTTAATTGTAACAAGGTTACCTGTACTTACACAGCAGCTGCAGTAGACGTTCTTGTATAATTGGTAGAATAAGTACATATAACACTGTTGTTCTTGAAATATAACTCTTAGAACTGGAGCAATGCAATTTCTCATAAGCCAAGGCCGCGACCTTCACTTGTTCCTGCGAGACGTTTTGTTGCCAAATAAAATCGCCGCACTGTCAGTCGGAGGAACAATTTTTTTGCACATTAGGATACTTAAGTAGATTGTCTTAATGGTTAAGCTTTCACAAACAAATGCATACATTTAGTATTGCAAACTAATTATTGCTGCAGTGTAACCAGGGCAACTATGAGATTTAAAATTGTAGAAGCCTGGAAATTTTTAACTAAATAGGAGTGGGCAACTTGAGTAACCCTACGTTTTACATAATACGTATGTTAAAAATAAACTTGAATATAAGCTAAACTGATATATTTGTTTTCACACTCTTATCATAACTCACGGTCGGTTCAGAATACAGAAGGCGAGAGGTGCATTCTTGGATGCAAGTATTTTCTGTAGCATCCATAACTCTCAAGGTATTAAGCATTTCGAACAAAAATACAGTGATTTTGGAGACTATTAATTTCTTACTTTAAAAGTTAGTTTTTCAAATTGCCCCTTTAAAAGTAACTAAAAGGGAAGTATTAACCTCTATCTTACCCTGGTAGAGTTGCAGGCGATCCTATTTTGTGGTTTTTATGCGAGATGTTTTCACATCACTAAAGGTCGGTGGCTTGTGCAGTGTTCCATAGGTATACTGCACATGGACTGTCCTGTTATCGGTCGCGCAAGTAAACAACTGCAGGCAGGTATAGTATTATTGTCGCCCTGTTCGAACGGTTACCATGGATTTATCTTTGGTAATAGATACCTCTCAGATAACGCACTGATTATTCTTGTAAGAGTGAGAGGGAAACTAAAGCGCCTCCCGGTCGTGTGCTAAGCACCAATGAACGCATCACTTCAGCCAATGGAATTCGCAGAAATCACAAATGACAGATACACGTTTACTCCGCGTGGAGTAATCAGTGCGTTATCTGAGAGCTGTCTATTACCCAAGATGAATCCATGGTAAGCGTTCCAGCAGGGCGACTTTACCATGACAACCGCCACAGCCAGGAAACAAAACAGTTGTGTTATACTACGCGCTGACTTTGCGTCTGCATACACTTGCATGGGAATGCTTCACTATTATGTGTTTCAAATGGGAAGAGCTCTCGTCTGTAGCGAATCAGATGCGTTAACGCATTCAGCGATGCCACATCGTTACCCCCGCTCTGTATATTTCTCTCTCTCTCTCTCTCTCTCTCTCTCTCTCTCTCTCTCTCTCTCTCTCTCTCTCTCTCTCTCTCTCTCTCTCTCTCTCTCTCTCTCTCACTTGCAAGTCTTCTTGGCGCTAACACAAACTAAATTTTCCAAGGTTTTATAATAATGCAGTTGTTGAAATCAGAATTCCAACACGGATATTGTATATTACGCAAATGGTTTAAATGTTTATTTTAATATTGTAACTTTGTGGGTTCGTAGAATTAAAAGTCCAATTTGCCGAAATTCTAAATGTTCTTTATTTCCGCTAGAATACACTGTTCAATTCTCACGTAACAACATTACATCACACATCACAATCTACAGCACCAAAGTCGATGACAATAACAAACATTAGCTGTCGTCACAACACTTCACAGCTGACTCTGCTTACCTCACTGTTTTTTCAACTGCAACTCTTGTTACACAACTGACTCATTACTAGCCATGGCTTCTTTTTATACACACATTCCTGAATTCCAGACTGTTCTCTACAATCACTAGATGTTTCTCGAATCAACAATGCATCAAATGACGTAATCTGAATATTCTATCACCTTCCGTAAACATCTGGGTCGGCAAGTCTTTTATCTCGGCTATCGGTTTACTCTAGCCGCGCTATCGTTAACTACTTATGCAAGCTCAGTATCTGAAACTTTATCCGCCGACTGTTTTCTTATTTTTGCCGACAATTTTATGCCTGTTGCCGTGACAATATCAATTATAGTTTATGAATTATATATTTTTGTAATCTTACGAAAATACCAGTGGTGCATCCGTATAGCTGTGAATGTTACGCTAAGATATAATTCTCCTTTGTCTTCAACGTCTGAGTATTGCAAATTTATGATGATAGGTTCCAAAATCTCGTTACGTGCTATTTCTTTCCAATAACATTTCGGTATGTATATATTGTTTACTGGGTCAAGTTTTCAATACTTTGTCATTCTAAAATATGTGTTTCACTTGATACTTGCGATGTCATGGAAAGAGTAGGGAACAACACTATAGCGACCAGGATTTTGATTATCTAAATGTCGATTCGGTTTTGTGTATCCTAACCTTGTAGCTTCAATGAAATCTGTAATGAATTTATTTGTATAAAGACGTATATCGATTAATGTGAAGCCCGTAAATAAAAGGCTTTTAAGAATACCTTGTTGCAAATATATAGAACACACGAAAGTGATATTGAGGAAACGATGTAAATATAAGATGTCAGATATTTAGATCTCACACAATATTGTGCATAAGGCCAGTCCGCCACTGAGCGCTGCAAAATGCGACTTTACCCGGACAACATTCATGTCAGAGGGAATTCGTGCGTAGGGATATCGGTCTTGTTTCACACACGCTCACAATGGCCGAGTGAAGGGGAGGTTGTAATTTTAGATAACTGACAGGTAATTTCCTGGTTTGGGACCGTGCTTTAGGAAAAGGCGCCACAAGGAACTGGTAGCGGGGGTGTTTGCCCAGAAGGTCAACATTAACTCGTGAAAGTTTCGATATCTCCTGACGTCTGCATGAAATGATGGCTTGAAACTCGTTAACTCGTTTGGAGTGCTGCTAAGTGAATGTGGCAATTTGCATAATTCGAGCAATAACTAGTTAGCATTTCATTGTTTTCGTCAAGAAAAGTATCATTCCGTATAGTCAGAACAATGGCTTTATCATCAGTACCTCGTGAGTACAGTCCAACTCAAAATGTTCTGTAAGCAGAACTGGGATCCCGCGAGAAAATGGATTTTGGAATCCTATACAGTGAAACAAAAGCAGTGTAAAAGCTCCAAGATTAATAGCAATCCAGGATCTTGCATTTTAAAACTCGACCACTCTGAAGTCCCCGAGGCCTTTTCCAAATCTTTCGCAGATTCATTCTTTCTTCTTCATTACTACGTTTTGATGGGCTATATCAAGTTTTAATTGCTTAATTGGAGAACTTTTCATTCCTTTTGTTCACTCTACCAGAACCTTAGGTACCTGGTTATGAAGGACTTTACAGAACTTTTTTTACTTAAAGTTACATTAGGAGAGGGCTGTTCAATAAAGAATGATCATAATTTTTTTCGGTCATAATTTTTCGCACTAAAATTCAATCTTATTTTTTTCTGTTAGCTTAATCTTACACAAACATGCCGTAGTAGTTTCATTGTTGGTACTCCTGGTTCACGCCTGTGAGAACCAGGCAAGTTCAGACATGTTCAGTATCGCCTACCGCTGCAATGGAGGTAACACGCGAAAAACAATATGCCGCTTTGAAATTCTGCTTTCATCTCAACAAATCTTCAGTTGAAGTCTATACATTGTTACAGGAGGCCTATGGAGAGTCTGTTCTTGCCCAGAGTACAGCTCGAAGGTGGTTTAAAATGTTTAAAGAGGGGAGACAATCAATTTCAAAGGAAGGTGGACCCTGTGCTCCAGTTACTGCTCTTACGGAAGAAAACATCAACACTGCTGCTGCCATTGTGACAGAGGATCGGCGAATTACCTTAAGGTCACATCCTGAAATACTGAACATTTCATTAGGTGCCACCCACACGTTGGTGACAGAAACATTACACATGAGACGTGTTTGTACGAGATGGGTTCCAAGACGGTTGATTCCCGAACAAAAGGACATTCGCATGTATGTCTGCATGCAGTTAAAGTTGATGTTAGAGAAAAATCCGGAGTTTCTTTCAAACGTAATCACTGCTGATAAAAGTTGGCTACATCGTTTTGATCCTGAGAGCAAACAGCAAAGCTCAGTGTGGAAACCTCCTTTATCACCAAACCCCCAAAAAGCAAAAGTGTTTGCTTCTGCTGGGAAAGTTATGGTCATTTGATTCTTTGATATTCATGGAATGGTTTATCAGCATGTTGTACCTGCACACGCATCAGTAACTGAGCAATACTACAGGAATGTCCTATCAGGCGCAAAAGACCACATTTCCGTGAAGCAGGCTGGATGCTGTACCACGATAATGCGCGGCCGCATATTGCCAATGTTGCTGAATATCTTTCAAAAGTTAACGTGAAGTGTATCCCACACCCTCCCTATAGTCCGTATTTAGCCCCATGTGACTTTTTTCTATTCCCTAACTTGAAGAAACGCCTTCGTGGGAGGCATTATCCATCATCAGAAGCAGTGGTGAAGGCTGAGGAGGCGATTTTGAAGAGTCTCTCAAAATTGGTTTCCAGCATGTCTTTGAAGACTGGCAAAATCGTTGGGACAAGTGCATCGCTTTCAGGGGAGACTATTTTTGAGAAGGACCATCAAAATAATGAGAATAGGTAAATGTACGTTGTCAAAAAAATGTGATTCTTTATTGAACAGCTCTCGTAGTTCAGCGAAAAAAGTTAGTGGTATTTCAATTTAGATAGCTCTTTTGGGTGGATTAGGAATTTGCCATTTCAATTTGTAAAATTATTAGGTATTCGAAAGTCTTAATTGTCTTTAGAGCCTGAGTGCATATTTGACTGTCTTTAATAACAGTTTTTAAAAATCGAAAAGAATGAGATAACAGTTCTTTATGTTCCTCAAGTATTTTCATTTGGAAGGAGACCTGTAAATTATTGGACCTCGGTGATCAATATAAGTGAATAACCGAAGAAACGTGTATTCCTAGGAAGCAAATCATACTGTGACTTTTTGGGTTCGTAGAATTGAAAATCAAATTTGCAAAAATTCTAAATATTCTTTATTTCCGTAGAAATACACTGATCAATTCTCACGTAATATTACGTCACATACACACCACAATCTACCAAGGTCGATGACAATAACAATCAGCGTTCTGACCAGCTCTCCTTACAACAACACTCCTGTTACACAACTGACTCTTGGCGCGTCGTCACTTCCTTAAATACGTCATTCATAATTCCAGACTATTATTATTATTATTATTATTATTATTATTATTATTATTATTATTATTATTATTATTATTATTATTATTATTATTATTATTATTATTATTATTATTATTATTATTATTATTATTATTATTATTATTATTATTATTATTATTATTATTATTATTATTATTATTATTATTATCGTCATTATTATTATTATCGTCATTATTATTATTATCATTATTATTATTTGTGTTTATTACAAACAGCCTAAAACCGTATGTTTTGAAAAACTATTTTCCCAGGCCTTATAAGCAATATTTCAGGTTGAGGTATTAGACTAACGATAATCAATTATGTAAGATTTGAAATCTTTTTCAACAGTGTAATTAAACAGAAACTGGCAGCATTGTTGCTATCTAGAAACCAGATATATTAATTGTATAACAAATAAATTATATTGGATATTTCATTAATAATATCTATTGTTGTATTATTTCCTAATGTTCATTGTATGTGTGGCGTTAGCTTATATTTTATAATACTTTTAAGGTACACAGTACACATATTGTTATACATATTTTAAGACTCCTGAGGTCACCTATTTTAAGTCAACTAATCGTCTTTAACGATTAAATACATTTGCCAACGTGCTATGAAAAGAAACGTTAATGAGCTTTCACCGTAGAGCACATAAAACTTTAGTTAGCACACACCAACTTCCTTTTCTTAAATCTCCATCGTCGTTGTTCCCCTGTCACCAATCCTTGTTGTTTGTGTTGTTAGCAAGGGAAGGGTTGGACGACCAAGTTTAAATACCATGCTCACCCCACCTTCAGGATGTTCTGATCTTCTCAGTCAACACTGACGCGTGTGTGTGTGTTGATCCTTAATCCCTACAGGCTATCAACCCCTCTTCCACCCTCGCGATACATGCAACTTGATACTGCACGTACCCCATGATAACCAACAGCCTACTTTGTCAATCCTCTTAAGTTCATATCTTCTTAAACCAGCAACATTATTTGAATATCTTGTTTTGCAAAGCGAAATGTACTCTGATGAACGTCAAGGTTCACTTGGGTAAATACAAATTTAGAATCAACATTCAGATGTATTTCCAAGATGAATTCTGATCATTGTTTTCGCGATCCAAAGTTCCAAAATTTCAGTTAATTTTCAAGGCGCCGTTTGTCATGTTTTCTTTAAACACAGACTGACCTAATTCCTCAGCTTACCCGGGTTCGACTCGAATTTTGATTATAAATTACGTAATTTTTCACATATAAAAACTGCTTTATGGGAATCTGTGATGTCCTTGGTTTAATAAGTGGCATGTGCAACATTAAAGAAACAGTAAAAGAGCTGTACTTTTTCCAAAATTGTAAAACAAGGTGGTATATTGCAGTTGTTCCTTGGATCCAGCATTTGAGGGGGGGTGGGATGTGCTACGAGTAGGGTTGTAATCCTGGAACCAACATGGTGAAATGCTCTTCCTTCAGGTTACCTGGCCCATTGACAGGGTACGTAAGTACGTTCCCAATAGGCAAGAGCAATTTTGCTATACGTACATACAGAGGCCGACATAAGTATTCGAACGTAAACATATTAATTTAATTTATTATTTTAAAGCTACGTAGAGTAAGCATATGTAAATACAACTGGTACAAAATAAACACGTGTCTTCCATTAAATATTAAAAATCACAACTAGCAACTGAAACTAATTTGCAGTACAAGGACTTTACATCTGGATATAAGTATTCGAACAGAGAATAGCTAGTATTTAGTTATCATCCCCTTTCTTTGAATTACTGCTGACAATCGTTGGGGCATTGTCTGTGTGTGTTTAGTGACTGCAGAGTCCATATTTCTCCACTCTGAGAAGTTCTTTCTATTTAATCTACTAAACTTCTGCATACCTAAAAAGGACGTGTAACTCTTTCGTTACACTTGCAGTATTTTCATTCTTAATGTATTAAATTAATAATAATAATAATAATAATAATAATAATAATAATAATAATAATAATAATAATAATAATAATAATAATAATAATAATAATAATATTATTATTATTATTATTATTATTATTATTATTATTATTATTATTATTATTATTATTATTATTATTATTATTATTATTATTATTATTATTATTATTATTATTATCATTATCATTATTATTATTATTATTATTGTTATTATTATTATTATTATTATTATTATTATTATTATTATTATTATTATTATTATTATTATTATTATTATTATTATTATTATTATTATTATTATTGTTATTATTGTTATTATTGTTATTATTGTTATTATTGTTATTATTGTTATTATTGTTATTATTGTTATTATTATTATTATTATTATTATTATTATTATTATTATTATTATTATTATTATTATTATTATTATTATTATTATTATTATTATTATTATTATTATTATTATTATTGGTATTGGTATTATTATTGGTATTGGTATTATTATTGGTATTGGTATTATTATTGGTATTGGTATTATTATTGGTATTGGTATTATTATTGGTATTAGTATTATTATTGGTATTATTATTATTATTAATATTGGTATTATTATTATTATTAATATTGGTATTAGTATTATTATTATTAATTAATTAATTTATTTATTTATTTATTATTCGGCTTCTCACCTTTGAAATTCATCCCGTCCCGGTTATAAATGCAATTTTTTCTTCCTTCTCGGTTTCTCTTCTGTAGGATTATAGAACAATGCTGCTTTTCGAAACCTGTTATTTGAATACACAAATATGATTCCATCCTTTTATGTTTTATTATGCTGTACAATTCTTGTGCTTATAGTTTTTGGGAGTAATTAAATTTGTATTTTGTCGTGTTTTGCATATCGTGCTATAACATGTTTTAATAAATCGTTAGCTGGCATTAGAACTTCTAAGCATTAAAACCAGATCGAAAGAAAATAAAGTTGAACTGTTACTTGACTTCACACGGTGACGTCACATGTACTAAACCTTCGTATAGGTTTGCGGACAACGCTCACAAGATCGTGATTGTGAAAACATTTTAAAATATTTCATTACGACTAAAATATTGATAAGTTAACGATGATAGAGTTTGAAACCTTAGAAATAGTGCCACTAGTCAGTTTCTATGCCCTGTACTCTGGAATAACTAGTGAAGTTTTTGCTTGGTTCATTTGAGTGGTGAGCCAGCATAGAAAGTTTTCAAGCCATTAATCCTTAGAATCCAGAATAGGTCATTATAACTGTAATCCAACTATTGACTCTTTAGAAGATTACGCTTTAAAATTGCTTCAGTTTGGCTTTGGTATTATTGTCATGTGCACCATCTGTAAGTGTATCTCCAAGGGCTACAAACTCTCAGGGAATTCCGAAGGTGTTGGAGAAAGTGTTTTGTTATAGAGGGATAGCAGAATGGGCGCCGTGTTGCTTTGCCGGTCGATAAAAGTTTATGGAAACGGGTGAAACAACAGTAATAATCTACCCCTTAGTCTTGGGGAGGAGCAAAGAGAAGGGAACGGATAAGAGTACCCCAGGGGAATGATAATCACTCAATGTAAGCTACGAGAGATGAATAAATAACCTAAATGTTGGTATCACTACCAAGTAAATGTTGCCTTCCTTTCTGGGTTTAGTAATTCTTACGCGCCACATCATGTCTTCCTTTTATTTTTTTGTTTAGTTTGCAGCCTCATGCAAATAGAACACCTGCTAGCGGAAATTGTTTTCGGAGTTTAGAAACTTTTCCTCTTAAATTGCTTACTTGTTACTAGCATTAATCTGGCGAAATTGCTCCGCAGTAAGGCGTGAGACCCGTATTCAAAAGTCCCGGGGTCCATCCTCACCATCGGGTTTCATTGTTTTCCCTGGTCGATGTGCGTATGCTGGCGTGGTTTCTTACCTACCACGACTTCCTTTCATTCCCTTTCCTTATGTTTCAAGGTGTGCCATAGGTTTCGTGGCGAATGACCCTGT
This sequence comes from Mantis religiosa, assembly GCA_030765055.1. Lineage (NCBI taxonomy): Eukaryota > Metazoa > Arthropoda > Insecta > Mantodea > Mantidae > Mantis > Mantis religiosa. Next base: position 304,351,623 of record CM060948.1, on the reverse strand, counting down.
CAGGTAGATGGTGCGAACGTTTGCTCAAAAGAAAGAGTACTCGTGGACACTAGATAACTCTCTAGGCAGTTTCAGTAATGGTAAGGACCTTCAATTCTGGAACATTTCTGCGCGTCTCAGTGGCCCATTGCCTCCTATTGATCCTTTATTTCATCCTCCTTGAGGAGTGGTAGCCACAACAGATATATGTTCTACATGGCAGAGTCTTGAGGCGTATTGATCCTAGTGTCACAGCGCTGCATTCACCTGTTATCTTGTTTGCCAGAAGAGCGAAATATTGATGACTTGGCGTACAGTAAGTGATGAAACACAAAGTACGTGGGAGATGTGTGTTTAATATGAAAGTTTAGCCCATTAATTGTTATAGAAAAATGTAAATTACCATTGCAGCTGCCGGTTTTATCGCTTTATATAAAGGGATTTTGATTCTCTCTTCTTTCTGCTAGTCACAATATTCAATTACGTTATGTATGATTTCCCGCGCCTGCCGATGCATGACGCATTCCTATCCAGAAGTCATGATTCCACCTGAGCAGAGTGTACGTACATTGATTGTCTCGCCGTGTATAAGCGATAGGCTCGCGTAAACTACTCCTTTGTTACACATATTTTCCGATACGCTTCCACGCTTTGCAAGTAGCACATCGCATTGCGCGAATGACCCCCACAGTCATATAACATATATTTGCAGAAACCACAGAGATTCTTCTCTCCCCTTCTAGTACACCTTTCTTCTTATCCTACCCTTCTGTCACCCCCTTTCATATATTATGTCATATTTTGAAAACGTTTAATATGCTTTTTCTTGGGAGTGTCACTGAAAGCTATAAACGAAGTAGGAAGTCTAGTTTGATTTGACCGAAACAGTGAAATTATTAAGGCTATTGAAATTTTCTGATAGTCTTTGGAAAATGCACTTGAATTTTGGGCATCCAAGTATAGAAATTTCAAAATTTATTTTTACTTTTGAAGTTATGGATGCTTATTGTTATCCTCAACATGGTATCGGTTTTGGTGTTAAAAAACCGTTGTATTATAACTTGTTTTTCTCGTTAAGTTTCCTAGACGTAAGAGGAAAAACTTTTTTTCTAAGTACTAAATTTACAATAATACATTTTTAAAATGATTTACTTTTGAACTAAAAGTGCATATAAATTATACCAACAAATTACCCTTTATAACACAAAGGTTGTTTAAAGCAAAGATTGTTATTAAAATTTAATCGACTGGAGCATTTGGGGTTGAGACCTATTTACATGAAAACTGCAAACGAAATTTAAAGTATACAAACGTAAGACAAACTCCAGATTAAATATGTAGCCAGTTTGAGCGAAAACTTCAGAAAATAACATTTTTGTGATTTTGTGTTAAGGGGGGGGGGGAGACCGAAGTGCTAAAACTGATTTTCTAAACTACTAAAGCTAGAGCCTCCATATTTTGTACAGATATTACTAGTAACTAAAGAAATGCATGTACCAGTTTTCATTCCAACACGTGACTGCATTCTTGATATATGAATTAATTTATACAATTTTATTACTTAAAATCAAAATCTATCTTCTTTGACAGATATTGCACAATAAATCTCATTTTGTTACAATTAAATTCCTTAATACCTTGATAACAAATTAAAGTATCGGATTTCTGAAATTCTGACTAGTTATTTTTTTAAAAATTATTTTATGTGTCAAGGCGAAGAAAACTCCAAAAATCAGTGCTTGGTCATAGTAATTACTTTTTAAAAATTAAACTATGACCAATATCAAAATTCCCACAGATCAGTTTGTTGGACAGCTTTTGAAGTGTATTGTGTACAATTTTCAGAGCACTAGCTGTAATATTGTGGGCGAAGATAGATTTTGAATATGAAAAAATAACAAAAAAAACTGAACTTGGGAAAAATGACTTTAAAGTTTTGCATGTAGTTTACATGAAAAATATATAATTTGTTGGTCTTAGAAAGCTCCAGCAGTGTAACTGATACCTTGTTCCCTCTTAGTAGCCTCTTGAGTGTTAGGTTTTAGGTGTATTTACCGAAATAGTAGTCTATTTTCACATTCCACCGCTAATTTAGAAGCAAAACCAGAGGTGAAAAGCATCTTCAGGTTCAGAGTTTGTGAAAACAATGTGGGCACGCTAAATCTTTTATCTATTCTTTCAACTGTCCAAAATCTAAAATAATATATTTGCTCTCACCTACATCCTCCTCTGGTATATACGTACTGCATTGCACCTCCAATTTAGAAAGGCTTATGTTTTTCTTTTACAATGCTATAGGTTCAGTTACTTCCTGATTTACTTCAACTGAAGTATCTGTCTTCCCCCTTCTGCTCTTATTCATTAATTTACAGAAAGTGGCTCTACTACCCTTTATCTTTGGCATTCTAAAATAGTAAAATAATGCAGTACCATATAAATGAATATAGGTACCTTAACCTCTTTAACTTCACAGGACATAATTGTTCTAGGTAGGTTTACTGAAATAAACTTGTATCACACCTTACGGTGTAATTTTAGGCACAAATGGACACTTGAGTATAATTAATATAATACAGAGAGGAGAAAACCTAAAGATAATAACTTTAAACGCCAAGTATCACTTCTAAAACATTGGAACCACAAAAGAAAACATAAACAAACATTTCGCGCCATTACACAGGAAGTATATCAAGGAACCGACTAAAAACATTCCGGAAAAATCACTGCCATCTAGGGGATTCATATGAAAGCTTGTTAAAATAGGCTACGGTGGCTTAATGCTATTTTAACACCTATTTTAAGATCAAATCGTAAGTTCTCTGCATTCAAACATGTGGGCGTGCCATTTAAAGCATGGAGAGACATTTAACCAGCATGGAGTTTTAAAAATGGCGTCCAAAACAGGTGATGCGTTTGCCCTACAGGCATGAAACGTTGTAAACAAGTAAATTAAATTACGGTACATATTTTGCGACAGAAAACCAAAATTCCATTTTTTTTTCACGAAAATGACTAAAACAGCACTTCTGCCCCCTTTAAGAACCTGTGTAACGAGGAGCATTTCTGCGCCCTGAATCCATAGGAACACCCTTGAGAATGCTAGAAAAATTTGAATAGTTTGTGTAAATTGTTGCAGATGAACACCCAAAAAAGGTTAAATTAAGCAAATAGTAAAAAGAGGTGAAAATGGGGGAGGAAGCATTGTGCTAAGTAATATATATGTTCTATCCATAATAGACTTGTATTAAGTATGTGTCTATGATATGTTGTGCGTTTAAAATCGTCCACTTAATGGAGAAGCAGAAAGTACATTTCCACGTAAGCCCTAAAATGGGACCAGATAAGAGGCGACTCCTGTTCCTGTGTATGTAAGGCAAGCCAGCGGTGTCATCAGCAAGAGAAATCAATTTGTGTAATCACTGAAGTGTGTGACACATTACGCAAACGACCCCAGTATGTAAACAAACCAACGTGCATAACCTGGTATGCTCCAAGAGTGGGGGATCAATGTCGGCAAGTGGCTCAAGTAGGCCGTGACCTGAACATAATACCTCCTAATGTGTGGATAACCTCAAGGGGCACACAGAAATGTGCCGAAGCGTTTGAAAGTTCACCGAGTATGACAAATGATAAAGATACACTATATATTCAGAAAGTGAGCTAATATTAGCTTTTCGCACATTAATTCTCATAAAACACAATTTTATCAGCACATATACACTATTATTATTCAGTGATCCGTAATTTAGAGTTTGCTGTCGTTCTAGAAGTTTCTAAATGTCAATAATAGTTTCAAGATACCTAGGCTTCTTAAAAAGTAGCACTTTTATCATCATGTATTTTCAGAACCTTATTGAATATGGAGATAGACAATGCAGTGACAGTGATAGAAATTAGACAATGCAGTCTGTAATCTAAAATACGAGAGGGCTGTTCAATAAATAATGATCACAATCTTTTTTGACAACGCACGTTTACTCATCCTTATAATTTTGATGGTCTTTCTCAAAATAGTCTCCCCTAAATGCGATGCACTTGTCCCGGCGTTTCTGTCAGTCTTCAAAGACACGCTGGAAGTCATTTTTAGAGAGATCCTTCAAAATCGCCTCTGTAGCCTTCACCACTGCTTCTGATGATGGATAATGCCTTCCACAAAGGCGTTTCTTCAAGTTAGGGAATAGAGAAAGTCACATGGGGCTAAATACGGTATATAGGGAGGGTGGGGGATGCACTTCACGTTGAGCTTTGAAGGATATTCAGCAACAACATTGGCAATATGCGGCCGCGCATTATCGTGGTGCAGCATCCAGCCTGCTTCACGGAAATGTGGTCATTTGCGCCTGATATCGACTTGCAATGTTTTCAGGACATCCCTGTAGTATTGTCCAGTTACTGCTGTGTGTGCAGGTACAACATATAACCATAACTTTCCCAGCAGAAGCAACCACTTTTGCAATTTTGGGGGGTTGCTGATGAAGGAGATTTCTACACTGAGCTTTGTTGTTTGTTCTCAGGATAAAAATGATGTAGCCAAGTTTCATCAGCAGTGATTACGTTTGAAAGAAACTCCGGATTTTCCTCTAACATCAACTTTAACTGCATGTTACCTTCATTGCAGCGGTAGGCGATGCTGAACATGTCTGAACTTGCCTGGTTCTCACAGGCGGGAACCAGGAGTACCAACAATGAAATTACTACGGCATGTTTGTTTCACATTGTGCTAACAGAATGTATTAAGATTGAATTTTAGTGCGAAAAAAGATAGCAAATACAGATCTGGATTGTGCATAAGAATCATCCTCATTCCATAATTATCATCAATTAGCGTCAATGAGTTCGCTGCAGTGGGCAAACGGAGGGTCATTTAGTTTCGAAGCATTATTATTATTACCTATTATTATTATTATTATTATTATTATTATTATTATTATTATTATTATTATTATTATTATTATTATTATTATTATTATTATTATTAGTATCATCATCATTATTATCATAATACATTTACGCTACCTTACCCGCCTCGGTAGCGTGGTGGTAGCATGTCTGCCTCAAGTTCAAGTGGTCCCGAGTTCGAGTCTCGGTCAGGGTGGGTTACCTGGATAAAGTTTTTCCGGGGTTTTCCCTTATCCTGAAAGACGAATGCCAAGTAACTCTAAGCTCCATGGGCCCCGGGCTCATTTGAGCATCATTTCACACATTCCATTCATCGTCCTATATGACTTAACGTTGGAGGATGTAAATTACACACACACACACACACACACACACACACACACACACACACACACACACACACACACACACACACACACACACACACACACACACACACAAAGAACGCTACCTTACTATTATTACTCAACATCACACATGTTCATGTTCCTTAAATAAGTAATCTGCCAACTGTTTTTCCTACTCTCATTTATATGCATAATGTTGGCGATTTTGCTTTTGGAACAATTGTAGATCGGCAGTCATATAGATTTTTCTGTTACCTCTTGTGGCATTTCTGACTTTCAGCATCCGGTATATTATGTGTTGTAGTGATATCTCAAGACGCTTTTTATATGACAAGCATTCACGTGCAGTTTATTAAGTTATTGCCTTTTTGCTCAAACCAGTAATTTCTCCTCAGTAAAGTTGTAGAGCGGAAATGTAACCATTTTCTCACTTAAACATCAGTCATTCCATTACATGCTGTTCGTTCCTTCTTACTCCTTTTTGTAAAAGAAAGAGAAAATAGTAGCAAATATTTATTTTGTGCTATGGATGGTATGAGACTCTCTCTCTACTTACGTAACTCAATGAAAAATGTACGGTGTTTTCGTGTTTCTTTTGAAAGTAACTTTTTGCTGTCGAGTGTCACGATTCCACTTGTGTAATCACGCAAGGGCGCTGTAAGGAAGGAGGCATGTCCCATAAATATTGCACAGGCACTCAGTTCAAACTCCAGCGAGGATTTAAAGCTTATCTGTATAATGCTGAGTTGCCCGATTCTTGTTTCTACTTTTCCTCATCCCACATTTAAGTTTTGACAAAACTGTTGTCATATTGCATCTTTCGGAAGTGAATGGCTGTCTCGCCTTGTCACACCTCTTTTTTCATTCATTTTTATAATCTTTCTGAAGCGTAGGTGTAAACAATGCTGTTGTAAACATATGGGAGGCGAGGAAGGCAAACATACTTAAACGGAACGCTTTTAGTGTGCTAATTGGTGGAAGATAATGAGTATTTACAGAGACGTTTCTCGGTGGGCGGTTAATTAAAACAAGATTGAGAGCATAACTCTTGTTTGCAGAAAGATTACAGAGATTCCAACATTCCATTTCAAGAATAATGGAACAATAGGGAAAAGAAATATTGAAAAACCAAACAAAATGTGGCACAAACAGGATATGTGGATTACTACATACAAAAATGTGTAATGCATGCAGAAGGAAGAGGATATCTGATTTGTTGCTTTTACATGACTTTCGTTACTCACTCGTCTACAAAATACTCATTCTTACAAAACGTTTTTCTTACATGCAATTCTTGTTAATCGAGATAAACTTTCATCACACATTTGCATACTTCGTTGTAGGAATAAAAAGAGTACACGAAGCTAAATGATAATCAGACTTCTTCCAGAGAAAGAAATCAGTAATGAATTCCCCACTTAGAAAGGCTTAGCTTTTGAATATTCAAACCTAAAACAAAGAATGTCTCGGAAATAGGTAATAAAATATCTTTTTGTATACTAAGATTATCTATTTCAGTTCAGAAATAATAGAAAGTTATTGAGAATGGAAAGTATTTCAAAGGTTACACCAGAAATTTCCATGTATGCTCTTTGTGTCATATAAATATATTAAGCATTTTTAGCTTAATGAAAATCATTGGAGCCATTTTTGAGAAAGTGAAAAATGAGACCTTTTAAATTTGCTATTTAGTCCACGTGGAATTTTTTTTTTCGAGTTGTGTCCACGACTGGAGACGCTATAAAACTTTTGTGCATGTCCACATTGAGCTAATACATTGTACCTAAAGAAATTTAAGGCCTTGATCTTCACTCCCAATCTTTTGCCTAAAAAGTCAAAGAAAACGTGTTAACGCGTGTTTTTAATTCCTTTTATCTTCTCTACTACATACTGCTAAAAGGTAGCCTAACATTTAATTCCTCATAAAATAATTTCATTTCCTGCTGGTATGTTGCTATGGTAGCTCAGAAAAGTGGCCGATAAGCCGAAGATCCAATGTACAGATCCCGGCCATTGCATTTTTCAGTCTCATTCTGTGTTCCCAACCTTAGCCCGTGCTTAACACGTGTAAGAAGACAATGATAATTCTATTATTATGGCAATATAAAATGCATTTTTAAGGTACCCTAAAACCCAAGACATGTTTAGTTAAAGATCCCTACGCGTGTCTTTGACTTTTTTTTTTACTTTTTTTTGGTAATTTTACGTCCTCCAAAGTCAAGTCATATCAGACGATGAATTGAATGGGTGAAATGATGCTCAAATGAGGGTCCATAGGCCTCAGATTTAGCCGACATTCGTCTTTCAGGATAAGGGAAAACCCCGAAAAAACCGTATTCAAATTACTCATCCTGACCGAGATTGGAACTCGGGACCTCTTGAACGAGAGGCAGACTCGCTACCATCTACGCTACCGAGACGGGCGTCTTTGAACAGCGAACTAAAAATGAGAAGTCGAATATTTCCTTACTTGGTATATCCTTGTATGTTAGCATCTTCTAAGCATACGGCACATTTTTAAGATACCCCTCTCCCAAAACTGCTCTTAACGTGAACATTTCTTGTTTTGTTTTTTCAAAGAGAATTTTAAGATTCTGATTGTGTTTTCTTATAACTGATATGAGATGTAAAATATACTTATCTTGAGATTTCTGTGAAATTCCATTTTTATGGCGGAATTTTGCACACATTGTACCAAACAATGTTTGGAAATCTAACTTTTCAGCTTTTTATGTTTAGTTTTTGTGATATTTCAAGTATTATTTTTTCAATGGCATTTTTCTCGTTTTTTCCCCCCTTTACTTTTGGAATCTCAGTAATAACTCCATTTACCGCACTTCAACGGTACACTTTGAAAGCCTGAATAGAATGTGTTCATTAATTCTTTAGTTTAACTCATTCACACACACACACACACACACACACACACACACACACACACACACACACACACACACACACACACACACATACACACACACACACACACACACAGTGGTTGGTCTATTGTACGTATTGGAAAATAAAGACATTCCAAATAGGGCTATAAATCTCGAAGCAATCTAATTTAAGCAGTGAACAACACTCTGCCCTAATTCCATCAAAAGTGAACCAATTTTGTAGTAAAATGGGCTATTACTTGGCAAACGTCTGCACCTCAATAGACCCATATTTTTCACTTTTAAAGAATAGCATATCTATAATCCTCGTACTCCTTAAGATAGCTTGCAGCGGTGGCCTACCCAAAATAATGTACATTCATAAATAACAATAGCATCACCATTCTTTCATGTATCGATCAAAAAGGGGCATTCTCGGCCATCTGCTCGACTTGGGCGATACAGGTAGGGGGCCATTGTGTCCAATGAAGCGATTGTAAGGCAGTTTCTATTTCTATGACACATCTATTGTATGAGTTGACTTGTTAGGGGAGGGACTGACTCGATAATCGGATTTCTTTCATACGGGTGCCAAGGATTTCATTAATGAAGCTTCTATGAAAGAACCTTCCGGTTTATAAAACGCTTTTCCATTGCGCGTTAACAGCTGTTTTTTTTTTCGGACCCAGCTGACTTTTACAAACGTTACCCTAAGATTAAAGTATAATAAAACGAGTACGGATATCGAGCACTTGCACACCAGGATTATCTTCACACACTGCCCAAGTGATTTATTTCGCGTGCTAACAGCTGGAACAGGGGCAGTGGTGAAATCTTGCACAAGAATATTGCTCTATATGCAGAAGAAAACCGGTGCTTTTAGAATCTTGTCTTTCAGGTAAAATATGCTTTGTAGGTGCCATTTTAACAAATAAACCTGAATATATGAAAAATTAACTGAAATTCAATGAAGTTCAACAACTTTTTGGAAAGCTATAGCATTAGGAATTTTGTTTTTGAGAGACCTGCTTGGAATTTGTGCAAGTTGGGATGTATTAGTAGTTTGGTGTGCAGCAATATATGTACTCATTGTTCACTTTGTGTACATTTTTGTCAACAAAAAAAAAAAAAAGAATTTTCTCTGCAAATGAGGAATTCTCTCAAACTATTGAGTTTAGCGAAATGAAGCTTGTAATACAAGTTGCGTATATCTATAATTTTGAGACTTTATACACAACATTCTTTTCATAACTTAATTAAAATATATTTGATGAAATTTTGTATAAATTTGGGTTGGAATTAATAAAAAATTAAACTATTTTATAACCTCTGGCTCCATGCAATACTACAAGGGCTGTTCATTAAAAAATGATCATAATTTTTTTACGATCATAATTTTTTGCACTAAAATTAAATCTTATTATATTCTGTTAGCTTAATGTGAAACAAAGAGGCCTTAGTAGTTTCATTGTTGGTACTTCTGGTCCCCAGCTGTGAGAACCAGACAAGTTCAGACATGTTCAGTATCGCCTACCGCTGCAATGGAGGTAACATGCAGTTAAAGTTGATGTTAGAGGAAGATCCGGAGTTTCTTTCCAACGTAATCACTGCTGATGAAACTTGGCTACATCATTTTGATCCTGAGAGCAATCAGCAGAGCTCAGTGTGGAAATCTCCCTCATCACCAACCCCCAAAAGATCAAAACTGGTTGCTTCTGCTGGAAAAGTTATGGTTGTCTCCTTCTTTGATAATCATGGAATGGTTTATCAGCATGTTGTACCTGCACACACATCAGTAACTGGACAATACTACAGGGATGTCCAGAAAACATTGCAGGTCCATATCAGGCGCAAAAGACCACATTTCCATGAAGCTGGCTAGTTGCTGCAGCACGATAATACGCGGCTGCATATTGCCAATGTTGTTACTGAATATCTTGCAAAAATCAACGTGAAGTGCATCCCTCACCCTCCCTATAGTCCGGATTTAGCCCCATGTGACTTTTTTCTATTCCCTAACTTGAAGAAACGCCTTCGTAGGATTTTGAAGGATCTATCAAAAAATGGTTTCCAGCATGTCTTTGAAGACTGGCAGAAACGCTAGGACAAGTGCATCGCATTGAGGAGAGAAGGACCATCACAAATTTTGAGGATGAGTAAAGGTATGTTATATATATATATATATATATATATATATATATATATATAAAGGTGATCTTTCTTTATTGAACAGCCCTCTTATGTTCAAACCCGTATTTCATTATTAAATTTCCGTGAATTTGAGATAAAACTTTCAACAAGCAGCGTTAATAGATTATGAAAAAATGGGACCTAGGTTGTAATTTTAGCATTGCTGAGATAGCGCATTCACTCTTTGCCACTACGTAAGCCTGAATTTCCTTACCCGCATTATAAGTACGGACAACATATCACACTCTCGCTTAAATTGCACAAAATATGTATCTGTGTTGAGAGTCAAACCCCGATGAACTATTCAGATATGAATGGGATATTATCGGCCTGGTATGTTCCAGGGCATGAACAATTTGCATATAAATCCGGTCTTTGTTTATTACGTATAAAACTAGTGCATTTTAATGCGCTCGAAGCACAAGGCTTCGTAACCAGTTAAGTGCTAGCAGACATGAGAACCTAGCTTTTTATTTTCTGCTAAGTTACAACCTCAAGAGCTTCGTTTTTTCAACACGCCCCCTTCTATCTAGACATTAACTCTGCATGTTAATTCCAGTCAGTGGCGGCTTCTGTATTTAATGCCGCAGGCATGCTGGTATAAAAGCGTATTGACTTGTGAAGTAGATTGTATCAGTTTTAGCTTTAGTAATAGTTGATCTAAATGGGGCATTCCTGTGAAAATTAGGCTGTTCTTTTGCAAAACATGTTTCTGATTTTGTGTGTAGTGGGGTGGGGAGAGGCGGGTATCTAAATTAAATGAATGCGATAGTGCCGTTGGCAGATGCTATTTAGCATGTGCCGAAGAGATAATCTCCTGAAAGATAATACGAATTATAAACTCATACTTAAAAAGCTCTTGAGGAAATATAGCACGGGTATAGTCTCGCTGTTCGAAGGGTTCCCATGGATTTGTCTGGGGTAATTGATACCTCTCTGATAACGCACTGATTACTCCACGTGGAGTGAACATATATCTGTCATTTGTGATTCCTGCGAATTCCATTGGCTGAAGTGCGCTCATTGGTGCTTAGCACACGAACGGAAGGCGCGTTATCTGAGAGGTTTCTGTTAACAAAGACAAATCCATGGTAAACCGTTCCTGCAGGGCGACTATGACTGCAGCTTTGAATTTCTCTTAACACGTTTCGCTAAAACTGTTTATTGTATTAACTTGACATTTTTGTATCAATTTAATAAATTTATATAGCGGCACACACTAAGTTCGTTTTATAAAGTTATCCTAACCAATGTTTTCTGCAATTGTGATTTGTTCCTCTATCTTGTGTATTTTATATTAATGTAAGTTGGCTCGCCATACAAAATACGCATTTAAATATTCACATTTCATCTTTTTCTGTCATTTAGAACAATATTTTAAAAATATTTTGATATCCCGGGAGATATTTCAATATGTTATTATCAACCAAATGGTTGAACTATTCCAAGGATATTACTGGGGGACATAACTCGGAGAGTGAGAGGTCAAATTACTTACATTAAGATTTGGAAGATACGGGACACTTCATAATTAAATACAAAATTCTCCTTGAAACTTACATACCTATTTTATTCAAAATTCTAAACACCTAAACACAATACAATACAGCATTCTACAGGCGCGGAGAGATGTAACACAAGCGAAGGTCAAGCTAATCTCTCTTGACCAGCTAGCTCCAGATCCTTCCATGGCCGGCTAGATCACAGCTACCACACTACTGCGAAGATTTCCAACCTGTCATAAGGAGCCGGACGCCTGGCGGCGACTTGACCTTACTAAATGTACGACTCATCACCGATACAAAACTGGTTTGGTTTCTCAATAATAATTCTTAAAAGTAAAGAATAATACGAAACAAAGTGAGTATATCACAATATTCTGAATAAAACAAGGATTCCTAAGAGCAGATTACTTTTAAATTAAACGCTTACATTGTATGGCTAAAGATAATACTAAGATGCTACTACGATTAGTTTCCAGAAAAAGCTGATCTAAAGGCTGGCTAAAAGTTTTCCTTCAGCCCTGAGGTAGAAATATTTACAGCTCCGTTTGAAACTTAATTAGATTAATCATTTAGTTTCTCGAATTGGTCGTTCCCGCCAACACTTAAAGATTACAGTCAAGTTAAAAAATGAAGATAGAACAGAAAAGGGGGAAACGCATTTAATTTTGTCCAAGTTAGGGGGACGATAGCATATTAATATATTCCTGTTCATATAGCAATTCATTTTCCATGCGAACATCAATTTCCAATTTCCTATCCTGGTTTTAGAAGGTGATGTCTACTCTGACGACCACGAAGGAGTTGGCAGGCTGAGAGACATACCGAGGTGTGTTAAACGTGTACCTGCCCTGGAAAGTGCTTAACCACGATGTGATGACATGTGAATTTTACATGATTCACTGAGTTTTTAATTTATGTTCGAGTTTCAGTTGAAAAGAATTCATAATGAATCACGTTGATTTAAATTTGATCAATAAAAAACAATCGATATGGTTAGGTGACGCTGTTATTTAAACATGCATATACCACAAATGCTTTAATGTTAACTGTTTAGCTCCACACTTGTACAAAATTAATCCATTACTCTTTGTACCAGCCGCCGATTGTTTTAAATTTCCTCCATATTAAATAAGCAAACAGTTTCTGCAGAATACAGTTTCCTAGGAATTATTGTACTACGTATAGCGAATCGTCAGGTGGCCAAGATAACTGTTTTCGCCCTTATGGTTTGCCCATGCGCCCTTCTCCACTCCGTGCGTCTACGATATGAACACTTTGCGAACTAACAAAGCTGAGAATGCAACTTAGGAATGAACTCAATGCCGTGTATTTTCAGCTTTTCGTTTCTGTTTGACTTCTCGCAGTCCTGTTACACGAAGAGGTTTGCTAGTTTGCCCCCACGATTGCTTCCAGAAGGTGTGATTTCGTATCGAATGTGAGAAGAATATACTTCGAAAAATAAAACAATTGCTAAGTCACAGCTTCTCATTCAGCTGAATCTGGAAAATTAATAAATAACCATAATAAAGCAATCAAGTAACATCCCGTAAGGCTTAAAACACTGTGTAATCTCTATGTGGATTATGTTAAATGCAATGTTAATGCAGTACTATGGAAACATTAATTTTATGTGTAACCATTTGACTAAAATTGTTGAATCGCTTGGGGTTCACTGCCACCACCACTACTACTAAACAATAACGGCCAATTGTTTCTAGACATGAGAAACCAACTTTTATATTTCATGTTACGTCTGTAGCTTAGTTTTTCAACACGCTCCCTTCCATCTGACATTAACTCCGCATGCTAATTCCACTATAAATCATATTTATGCGCCCTCTTGTGTAAAAAAAATGTAGGGGAGGGGTTTAATGCTATTTAAAATATATTTCAAACCGCGAAACAAGAGCGTAATTAGATTATCTGCGAATAATATACAAGCCCGCAGGGGTAGAAATTAATTATCATTTGTAATTGCATTTTCTGCTTCGCTTGCATCGAAACGCTGAATTGGGAGTTTTGCCGCAGAGTAACCTTTTCAGAGCAGTTTTTGCATCTCATTATCCCATTTTATCGATGCCATGCGGGAAGCTTTACTGATGGAAATAGGTGGAATGGAAGTTAAAAACATGGAGCTGTAGATCTTTGCCAAAAAAGTGTCTTTTTAATTTGTAAACATTTCTGTACATTAACGATAACGACTAGGGAATTTAGCGTGCAATAGAATGTATTTTGAAACCTTGCAGGAGAGCACAGAATGAAAGAGAAAGCGCAAGAGAATAAACGTATAAGTACCCTATACTGTGATTTATTCTTGAGTTTTAGAGTATGAAACCCTTAGCGCACTTTCTACATAGAACTGCATTGTATTTAATTGCCTGTATTTGTGAGAAACTGAAGCCTCATTATTTTGTTTTGATTAACTGCAAAGTATTACCATTACCACATGGGAAGAAGAGAAAACAAATCGAATATACAAAACCTAAATGTGTTATACCGATACGTTTTGGAAGTAGGTATTAAGTCATTTTAATTATGTTTTGGTATTCTAATAAAAAAATCATATATTCAAACGGCTTATGAAATTGAGAATAAGGTAAAATATTAGCAATGATATTTCCAAACATTAGCCAGGACAAAAGGAACTGTTTAAGGATATTAGGCTGTGTCGTCCTAAAGTCTGTTTAGTTAACTCGTGTGCACGTCGGCCGACTCCTTTGACGAACCCTTATAATCGTTTTACAAACCCGGCCTTCCTTCTCCCAGACCGTTCTGCAAGGATGCCACCTTTCTCAATACGTCATGGGTATCGTAGGAGGTTTCGTCTAAATAAATTATCTTATGTCTATTACTGCAAAACTTCTTTAATTTTGACAAATATATATCGCCAAGCTACAATTCTACTGGATTCTATCACAACACTTATGTTATTCAAAGTGCGGTATTTAAAACCCAGCTCCTTTAGGAGGCCGCGGAAAGTGCAGTGCCCATAAAGAAAATCACAAATTTCTTGCAAATGTGCAACCAATTCGTCTAAGGTGGGCGTTCTCCCTTTTGCATAGAATCTATAAATTTCTCGACGAATTAAATCATATATGAAATTATCTACTTTAGAGAAACGTTTCCTTTTGTTTTCACACTTGATCAGCGTATTTGGTATTCCTTTCGTCACAATATTTCTTACTGTATTTCTGTGAATACCCAGGATTTATCATGAGGTTCATTGCACGACACCTTACCAAGATTATTTTTCAGCTCATATTTATATGTGTTCAAAACAAGCTCTTGAAGTTTCTTAGAAAGGATACCCGTTATAACTTTGTTTTTTGAGGCTTTTCCAGTAATATAACTCGGCCCAGTTATTCACACTATTGTCAGCTTTTTAAGTGGCTCCCGTTACCCGTGGGAGATCGGGTACGTCTCCGGACGGGGTTGAGGGAAGCCATCAATATTCCCGCGTACTAGCCAGCATAGCTAGTAGAAGGTGTGCTAGATCACCAGGCGGACCCACCGCGGTCATATCGGTAGCCTTCCCGTTTTGGAGTTGGCGCGCGTAAGTGGCGTATCCACTTCCATACCGTCTTGAGTCCACAGGACCATTTGGGGGGGGGGGCTTGTTAGTCTCTAGGTCTTGCCTTCAGAAAGAGCCTAGGAGGCGCCGGGCGCCCTTTTGGGACAGCTCGCTCGGTAACTCCCTGGAAGGAGGCCGGGGTCCTTGGTCCTACGGGTCCAGACTAATGGGAGTAGAACATCTGGCATGAATTGAATTGAACAGGAATCCACTCTGTAATTATTTGAAGTGCTTACGATGGCTCTATTATCATATTTATATGAGTATAGATATAGGGGACATATCACTCACTGCGATCTACTTAGATCTATTACGGCTAACCTCCCCAGGAGGAAGGGATCAAGCGAAGGAACTACAAGAGGCACAGGTTGCAGGCAGAAGAGCGACAGACGTACGGAAAGTCCCTAACAGTTTCAAGGTCAAAAATTCGTTCCATTACTGGAACTCTGTTTCTTTGAGGAAGCATCTGTGCCATTTGTCCGGCACTGTCTTACACCATTAAACCTAGAAGTCCAACGGAAAGTTGAGAAGGAAACGGAAGGAATGGTAACTGCTGCAAGGGATATATTGGCACATTAAAACCTCTCAACGTCACGAATAACCCAGGGTGAGTGGGCAGGTCCTGGTAATCGATCCGGGACCTTCCAAATTCAAGTATTACACGTTACTGCCGAGTCACCTTACTCTGTTAATTTCTGGGTAGTAAAGGAATGAAGGAAACAGAGAAGAAGAAAATCATAATTCCTTTTTACTGTGCAATTCTGCAGAAATCCGGAAATGCCCTCTTATCATTTTTCTGGTGAATAAACCACATTTAATCCTCTTAGTGCTACGCAGAAGCGTAAACTCAATCGCAGTAAAGCCGTACATAAAGAAATGTTAACAGTTTTACACCATTTTCATTGTAGCAAATTGGTCTCTCACAGTTCCCTCTCTGGGTAATGGATACCATGGTATGGGAGGCACATCACGAAAGCCAGAACTGAAGCATAAGAGAGAGAGAGAGAGAGGGGGGGAGGGGAATTACATGAGGGCAAGACAGAAAGCCCATGTTTCCAAATGAAAGAGGAGGGAGGGATGAAACTAGTCTCGACCCTTGTTTTTATTAGTCTCTCCCTTTATGTTAGTTTGAAATAAATTGGTAGCCGGCGTGTATAGGTTGATAAAAGGGTAACTATATTGTTAATAATGGCCTACAGCGGCGATATTTGTACTACAACAGTCGGTACGTGTATTTTACCTTTGTTGCTGTGTTGAGTTATTAGTGAATCTACAGGAATTGCTGAAAGGGTCTAAGGATTTCAAAAATCAGATTAGTTACATACCCTTGCCTTTCTCTACTCACCCTTACAAAGTATTGATATCAAAGCTTATTCTTGTGTCTTGTTACATTCGCACATTCATTGAAGAACGGTTATCGCGGAGTCACCCCACTGGATTTACTTGAAAATACTATAAGCTTTTGAAAGTGCAAACAAAAAACAAACTGTCTCGGAAATTATTAACGCTACAAATTGTTTTTAAATGTAAATTGTTTATCTACTTAATGAGATCTACATTGTTTACAGTAAACAGTTGTAAGATTTTGTCTTATCTCTTATGGTTCACCGAGGTTGCACAAGTTATTCTGAAAAGGAATTCAGATGCTGTTCCCACAAAATTTAAAATCTATACATTTGTCAATCCATATTTTAATTAAAAATCTGGTGCTGTTTTCTGTGTAAAGTTTAGTTTGGAGTGGGGAGATTTTTGGTAAATCTTCGTAGCCTAACTTTGGATGCTGGTGAACTGCAGTACTAAGTGTGATATTTAATGCACTTTTTATTTTTGGGTTACGCTTTTCAGAGCCAGAAACACGCACACACACATACACACATACCTAAGTATGGATAGAGTCAACATGAAAAATTCAATGCCATGGCCGGGATTTGAACCACGGATAACCTGGTTTCCGTCTAGTCGCTCTAACCCATTGAGCTACCATGGCCAACGTGCCGTCCAGACATTAAATTCTCCAGGTGACTCATATATTCCCGGTAAACCACTAAGAGCTCTCGTATCCGAGATACACCGTTTGTGGCGACTTACTATCGTAAGTACTTAAGTCCCAGGCTTCACCATTACACTCTTATTGACTTAATTGGTGGAAATGAATCATTTCTTCACACTAGCCGCACATAGGCTAAGGTTTTGTATGGATAGAGTCAACATGAAAAATTCAATGCCATGGCCGGGATTTGAATGGTGAAGCCTGGGATTCAAGTACTTACGATAGTAAGTCGCCTCACACGCTGTATCTCGGATACGAGAGCCCTTAGTGGCTTACCGCGAATATATGAGTCAACTGAAGAATTTAATGTCAAGACGGCACGTTGGCCATGGTAGCTCAATGGGTTAGAGCGACTGGACGGAAACCAGGTGATCCGTGGTTCAAATCCCGGCCATGGCATTGAATTTTTCATGTTGACTCTATCCATACAAAACCTTAGCCTATGTGCGGCTAGTGTGAAGAAATGATTCATTTCCACCAATTAACTTAAACATACGTAAGTGTTTTCCTTAACATGCCATTTTTGGATTCAGGAGCCCTCAAAATATATATTACGGTGAAATTTCGCTATCAGATTTGAATTTAATACAGCACGTCCTCTTCTTAAGTAATCACTTAATGATTTGAAATGATTTAACCCTAGTTGATTGAGCAAAAAAAAAAAAAAAAAAAAAAAAAAAAAAAAAAAAAAAAAAAAAAAAAAGCTTCGTTTACCATCAGGAAATTTGTGTTATAGATTAGATTAGATTGATTTGCGTTCAGTAGGTTCACTGGTAGCCAGAGAAGGCTGTGAACATTGCACATATCCAGAGGTATAAAGTTTAATAGCATATATATGTACAAAAGTTAACATAAGACACATATTATAGTACACAGGCAATATGAACAACAATATGGAAAACAAAGCAGGGATAATTATATATGATACAAAATGAAACACATTTTAAACCAGCTTTCACTGGACTTATGCCAGTACGTCTGAACCTTTTGCAATGGATACCATTCTTGTTATTTCTTAAATACATATACATTAAAAATAAACTTTCAACTTGCATCAAATATTTATTAGTAATGATTTGTCATTGGAATAGTTAGATACTACTTACAGAGCTACAGAAGCATTTTCAGGATAATTTGTCATTCAGATAATCTTGTACAGAATAAAAAGATTTTGAGCAAAGGTACTCTCTAACAGCATTTTTAAAAGCACCGAAATTATCAACTTTTGCTTTAAGAACATTAGGAAGTGCGCCAAATATTTTGATAGTTTCATAATGCACAGCTTTCTGGAAGCAAGAAAGTTTAGCACTTGGATAATGTATATTACACTTTTGTCTAGTGTTTATTTTGTGAATTACATTATTTGTTGCAAATAAGGCACGATTGCATACAAAGAATTTTAGGATCGAGAACATATACATGCAAGGCAGCGTTAATATCTTCAATCTTGTAAAAAGATCTTTACAGGATCATCTGTTGTGGGTGTTAGTAATGATTCTTATAACCTTCTTTTGCATAAGAAATATATATATATTTTTTACTTTCTACTGAGTTGCCCCAAAATAATATTCCATATTCCATAATAGAGTTAAAGTATGCATACTATACTAATTTAAGTGTGTCAATAGAACTCACATTAACCAGTTCTCGGATAGCATAACAGGCAGAGCTGGTTTAATTAAACATTATGTGGTTTAAATTTAAGTATAATACAGTTTAAATATATCTATACATTACGCATGAAAGGTGTTATATTAAAATAGTCGTATTCGCCTCAGCTGGGTATATAATGTTGAGCACTTTTTATCAGTTGTGTTGGCTTCTAACAAAATAAAACATTCCTATTGAAATTTGTAATTTCTTGGAAATTGCAGCCTTGGAAAACCAAGAAAGAAAAATATTCTTCTTTGATAACTCAAAGATTCTCCAGCTATCTCGTTCTGGGAGTTCCAAATGACTTAGCTGTAGACGGGTCCTAAAACGCCACACACGCACGCACTCACTCATACTCGTTCTGGGTCTGTTCACTTGTATTCACTCTGTCTTCATTTTTTAAATTAGTTTTATATCTGACAGTCTCTTTATGTGTTCTTTTCACTGGCGCTCCAAATCTTTTGGCTAGTCAGTCATTCATGGTAGCAATGTCTTAATGTCTTTTATTCATATTTTTACCTTAACCACTTGTTTGTTGGTGTTCGAGTTCATTCGCATTGGATAGTAAAAGAAGTGCCATAAATTACAGTAAATATTTTTCCTGTTTCTACTTTACACCGTTTAAGAATACTTCGGTCAGAGTGAAGGAAAGTTTAGTCCTGTTGGGGAGATCTATAAGTGAGTAACGAGAGGCGAGCGTCTGATGTTTCTCGTGAGCTGTGGCGGTGTGCCGGACGCCTAAAGTGGATTGGTCGGGAGGAACGTGGTGGCGCATGAAAATTCCATCTGGGAGTGCTCCTGGGAAGGATGCTGCGTGGCGATTTATCTCCAGCTCCTTCTCTTCCCCCATCATTCTTCTCTATCTCTTCCAATCAATCTCTTCGTTTTCGAGCCCACATGCATCACCCGCTCATGTGTTTCCAATTAATTGCCCCTACATCAGGCTATTCTAACTTTTTGTACAGACTAATGCCACCCATGTGTACATACTGTTTCAATCTTCGTTTTCCGCTGGGTTTAATAATAAAACAGGAAGGTGTAGAACAAACTGATTTGCCTTTCCTTTCCTTATCTACGGAAGCCAGAAACAAGGTTTCCTCTTTTGTCGAGAAACCATCGAGTGGCCATCTTATCCAAATGATCTTGACATACAATAGACCATTTGAAATGCTTGTAATTATCCAAGAAGGGGACACTGAAGGAGTATTGGTCTTTGAGCCAAATTTTACGTGCATTCAGTAACTCTGTTGTGGAATATACTTGATTTGCGTGGTTGTGAAATAATTAGATACAGTGTTGTCCATTCTCTACGATGATGTTAATATAGGTAAATAATAATGCTAAACACGGGCATGGTTTTTGTCACACAACAACCTGTTCAAGGAAAACAGCCAGTGAGGGGTGAATAGGTCAAGTGACAATGCGAGGAACGAGGCAAAATTTTATGAAACAGGGTTTAGAGTCACATTACACTAAACATTTTTAATAAGTGATGTTCCTTTATTCACTTCTCGTTTATCCTGTAATGGTGGTAAGTTGAAGTTAATCGTTTTGTGCTGGTATTAATGTATCTGCTTCTACTTAATTGCACGTGTATGTATGAACAATATTAAACCCTCAAATATTTGATATATTTCCTATTGCATACTTCAAATTGGACCTTACCCATTTAAATCTTCACTGCTTATTTAATTTCGTTTTATTTTTTATTATTTACTTACTATTTAATACATGCAGTAGTTAAGTGTGAGATACAGATTGTTGATTAATTTAAGTAAAGCATGGCTAATCAATCACCAGGTCTCTGCCAGTGTCATAACGTTGACAACTTTGCAACAAACCTATGTTCAACAGCTGCAACTAAATAAGTAATTAATTTTATTATCGTACTATTATAAATGCACATGTATATATAGAAGTATATTATTATTATTATTATTATTATTATTATTATTATTATTATTATTATTATTATTATTATTATTATTATTATTATTATTATTATTATTATTATTATTATTATTATTATTATTATTATTATTATTATTATTATTATTATTATTATTATTATTATTATTATTATTATTATTATTATTATTATTATTATTATTATTATTATTATTATTGTTATTGTTATTATTGTTATTGCTGTTATTATTATTGTTATTATTATTGTTGTTATTATTATTGTTGTTATTATTATTGTTGTTATTATTATTATTATTATTATTATTATTATTATTATTATTATTATTATTATTATTATTATTATTATTATTATTATTATTATTATTATTATTATTATTATTATTATTATTATTATTATTATTATTATTATTATTATTATTATTATTATTATTATTATTATTATTATTATTGTTGTTGTTGTTGTTGTTGTTGTTTAACTTTAGAATTCATGTTTTAGTGTTATAATTTAGCATGTATTTCCTTTTTTGTGCTGGTTTAACCTGTATTAACTTTTAAAAATTTGGAATTTATTTTATGAATTTTTCTTACAAAATTAATCCTTCACAAATACTATTTTAACTTTACATTTACATTATGTCATTCCCTGAATTTATTTTATGAATTTTTCTTTCAATATTAATTCTTCGCAAATAAGATTTTAATTTTACATTTACATTATGTCATTACCTGAATTTATTTTATGAATTTTTCTTTCAATATTAATCCTTCACAAATGCGATTTTAATTTTACATTTACATTATGTCATTACCTGAATTTATTTTATGAATTTTTCTTTCAAAATTAATCCTTCACAAATGCGATTTTAATTTTACATTTACATTATGTCATTACCTGAATTTATTTTATGAATTTTTCTTTCAATATTAATCCTTCACAAATGCGATTTTAATTTTACATTTACATTATGTCATTACCTGAATTTATTTTATGAATTTTTCTTTCAATATTAATCCTTCACAAATGCGATTTTAATTTTGCTTTTACATTATGTCATTACCTATCAGTCATGTGTTTCTCTACAAAATCTATCAAATGCTAAAAGTGCAAATAGAAAAGCTAAATAACTGATGCTAAAAACCACCACACCTAAATTTATTATAAGTAAGTAATACGCTGATCTCTCAGACGTATAATCCATGAAAACTCTTTTAAAGTTCCAGAACAAAAATGTATATGCTGACATAATCGCCCATGGTTCTCGTTGGAGTCTTGAGCCGCACTATGCTGTTAAACTGCGGCCAAGAAACGCGCAAGAAGGAAATGTTAAATTTCACGCCTGGAGCCCATTTTATGCACTAGCGCAGCCTAAAATTTGGTTTATTTCGTGGAATCTCTCGCTTCTAGCACTTTAGTGGCTTGAGAGGGAGATGAGGACCATAAACAATAGTATGCAAAACAGAATTACACTTTACGGCATTGTTGCACCCTCTTTTCCTTTTTCCTAGCTTAATTTTTGCTGTTTTCTCCTTATTTTTTACCTATTGTGTTGTTTTGGAGTTTAAAACCCAGCGCAGAGGCGGCACAAGTTTACGACTCCCATACCACGTTATAATCAAATTTCTCATGTTGTCTTGCAACTACAAGGAGAAATGAAAGGCAGCATTTTCCTTTTACTGCGGAAGTTCAGTGGCGAGCTGGCTGCCTCAGTGTTGCACCTGCGAGATTGAGCTTTGAAATTAGGAAATTTGGCACAAATTGAACTGCATGTAATATCGGTAGCAGCATCTGCGTGCTGGGGTGTACAGGAGGGCTAGAGCATTATCTAGGGCCTTAATATCGAGGTACTACAGTCTCATGTTTATTTTCTGTAACAGTTTTAGACGTACATGCTTAGTACTACACTGCAGAGCGTTGAGGCGTATTGATTTTCAGTGACACGGCGCTATATTCGCTCGTTAGCTTGTTTAAAGAAGAGCCTACAGTAAGTCACGAAACAAGTAAAGCATGTGGAGCTGCGTGTCTGATATGAAAGGTTAGCCAATTAATTATTATACTCAAATGTAAATTACCATTGCAGCCACCGTTTTGTCGCTTGACACAAAAGGATTCTGATTCCCCCTTCTTTCTACTTGTCACTGTATTCAATCACGTTATATTTTGTATGATTTCTCGCGCCAGTCGATGCAGGACGCGTTAATGTCCAGAAGACATGATTGCATCTGACCAGAGTGTAGATAGACTGTTTCGCCGTGTATGTGCGATAGGCTTGAGTAAACAACTCCGTTGTTTCACATATTTTCCGATACGCTTCCACATTTTGCCATGAAGTATACCATGTTGTTACTGAGCGAAATGGCAATGCGATAACCTATTAGATTCAAATTGGAGATTCCACGTTCGATTCACGTCGACCACCCATT
This sequence comes from Mantis religiosa, assembly GCA_030765055.1. NCBI lineage: Eukaryota > Metazoa > Arthropoda > Insecta > Mantodea > Mantidae > Mantis > Mantis religiosa. Next base: position 304,328,200 of record CM060948.1, on the reverse strand, counting down.
CTTACCTTGGGCTTTCCATTTACCTTTTGTCTTAATTTGAATCCTGGAGGGATCTCTCCTTCACTATGATTTCCTCTTCTCCGGCGTCCCTCGATTGGTCTTCGGTCTCCCGTGTAGTGGATACTCCTGATTCGCGACGTCGGGGTAGCCGTCACCTTGGCCGCCTTCATCCTCAATGCTGCCGTTAGCGCCTCGTGGATGGTTTTGCAGTCGCTGAGCATTAGGCGCTGACGAATTTCCGTGTCTCGTACCCCGTCAAGGAATGTGTAGGCGGCTTCCCGGGATACAAACTCTGGTGTATTTCTAAGCCGAGCTAACCATTATTAAGGGTTAATGTTGATTTAAAACAGTAAAGAATTAAAGCCCGAACTTGTTGTTTAATCAAATTCATTTTAGGTCCGCCCAAAATCTTTAATTGATGATAATTAACCAACTATTAGAGAAAATTGAACGAAGTAAACGGGAATCAAGCCGCAAAACATTAGAAAGCAGCCGCCAAATTTCATTTGTTTTTAGAAACATGGTATTCTTAAACATTTCAATATCAACTTGTACCTTAGTTCTTAGGAATGACGGGTCTGTCACTCATTCGTCAAAATGACGTGGCTTGCAGGAAGTGCCAATCCGCCGGAGTTGCGTGTCCTGTTTATGCGTTTGTTATGAAAGAAATCCGCACATCACGTAGAAGAAAAGAGAATACAAAGGGCGGCCGCCTGTTTGATTCCATAAACAAACGCTATGACTCTCCAGCCCTTGGGTTCCGTGACCTTGAGGTGTGCTTATGATGAATACCGTTAGTTGTAAAGCACATCATGTAGATCCAGCTTATTTTGTGGCAATATTTCACGTAATTGTTGACCAGAACATGGCTGCATTACTGTTATTGTAATGTTCTAAACAAATTAGTTACTGTTTGTACTAAAAGTCTCGCATATTTGCTACATGAATAAAATATGTGTTATATTTAATAAATAACTTGTAAATGGGCCTGTTTTCATTGCTTTTTATACAATATTTTTATACAAATGAGGGAGGGGGCAGAAATGTAGTATGGTAAAGATACAAATGTCGGTAAGATACACCGTTTATCCCCAAATAACATACAAATAGGCTCAGTCGGTAGAGCACTGCCTGTCGTGCTAGGGGTCCTGGGTTCGATTCCCGGCGGTGGGAATGGGTATTTTTCTCCGACCAAGATAATTCCCCATATTTCCCAGAGTCTGGAAGTGTGAATGAGAGTGTGAATGTGTGTGTGTGTGTGTGTGTGTGTGTGTGTGTGTGTGTGTGTGTGTGTGTGTGTGTGTGTGTGTGTGTGTGATCTAATGATTAAAAGGAAAAAAAAAGGGAAAAAAAGCCTAACGAATACGAGTTAACACCTCCGGTATCTTCCAAAGGTGAACGGCCGCCGATATGACCATTGTAGTTAAAGGAACAAGTTTTTAAAAAAAAAAAAAAAAAAAAAAAAAAAAAAAAAAAAAAAAAAAAAAAAAAAATTACAACAATGTCGATTCTCAAATGAACAGTTATTCTTTCAAATGTTTCCAGCAGAACAGTTTGGAATGTTACTTGGTGTTTTGTTTCCTAAGTTTATGCAAAAACTAACACGCTGACTGTTACTTAATATCGACCTGCTATTTTAAATGGCTATTTCAGCCTACAATATATGTACTGATGTAATGTTAATCTGCTGGATGATTAAGGTCATTTCTGATTCCTATTTTTCACAGGAAGTAGATGAAAGAATAAATTTTTACAATACTGGTATAACCATGAATGCACTAATGCTTGCTCTTGAATAACGTCTATTTGGAAAAATAGACTCAAACTGAAAAATTAATCCATAGCTTGGATTTGAAATACGTATAATAAATTTTAAAATTAAATTGACATTGCGTTTAGGGTATTCGGGGCAATAAAGCGAAACGACCATCTGTGATGTGATTTGCTCCAAATGGGAAAGATATTATGTTGTCTCTGATTGGCTCAAAACGAAGCTAGGTAGCAACGAACTCTACTCCAGCCGATAAAGAATTGCAAAGTCAAATTATTAATTAGACTAATGCCCGATTTCACCAACAGATGTTAAAATCGACGTTAACAAATGTAACGTAACAATTGTCATAGCGGTAACACTTTCTTACATTTCGCCAACCTCTTTTCTGAAAATGTTAACAAACCTGCGTTAACGCCAAGAAACTTGTAAATATCTCAGCCATAGAAGGCTGTGGATGAGTCGTATTATTTTCTGAACGTACTGCGATGCGCTTTTGTTTTCATTTTCGTCTGCACAAGCTAAAAAATGGCGGATGAACAAAATCATAAATAAATCCGTGAAACAAATTTCTCATCGATGGAGAAAGATTTGTTAATTGAATTGGTGATGAAGTGTAAGGATATCGTGGAAAATATGAGGACGGATGCGGTGAATGTAAAAGAGAAAGATGTCACGGGGAAAATATTGGAAACGAATTTATTTCAAATGCATGTGTCACTACTACAAGCACCAATTAACTTTTCAGTATTACGTAAATTTAAAACGAGGAGCGAAGAAGGGCAAGTGACTTGAACGTTTCAAGACGGGAGGTGGACAATGTATTATCCACCTAATTCAGTGAATTATAAAATAGCAAAGTTATTAATACTTGAAGCAAAGGCGAGATCGGCATATTCTTTTCGATGCATATTCTGAGTATTACGTGAATTGAAAACGAGGTGCGGAGAAGAGCAAGTGACTTGATCGTTTCAAGACGGGAGGTGGACAATGTATTATCCACCTAATTCAGTGAATTATAAAATAGCAAAGTTATTAATAGATGAAACTAAGGGCGAGATCGGCATATTCCTTTCGATGCATGTTCTGACCTCTCTTGTACTTCCGCAGTAACCTTCATAGCAACTTGTTTCGACAGTCCATAACTCCTTAAAATTTTTTCTTCTGATAGCTCCTCAAAATAATTTCTCCTCATAGGCCATACTCTATTACGAATGTCATTTAGACAGTCTTAAATATCGCAAATCGACAACAACAGCTGAGTTCATGCTCGCCATCTTGACTATTTACAATTGTTAATGACTCAACATCAGAAATTTGGCTTACTAGTTTAACAAGGGATTTAACACGAGTGTTACGCTAACACTTGTTGGTGAAATGCAATTTCTGTTTTAACTATTGCTAAACTCGTGTTAAGTCTTAACATCTGTTGGTGAAATCGGGCATAAATCTTCGGCTTCCTGTGCCGTTGCCGTTGCTTTGACAGTTGAACGACATTGAATTTTTCAACTATTACTGATTCTCCATCTTGAGCCTACACGTGGCTTGTGTGAGAGAGCAGTTATCAGTGACAGTAATAAGTTATTTTAAAGCATAGTGCACAAGCAAATAGGCGTGTTGTGAGGATTCTTTATTATAAAGTTGAATATTATTAGTGTCCTTTTTATTTATTACTGCATATCTACCGAGCGAGTGGGCTCTGCGGTAGCGTGTGAGTACCGTATTTTGAAGGTTCCGATTTTGATTCTCGGCGACCAACCACTCTGGTTTTATTGTGGTTTCCCCGGCTCAGTAAGCGAGTTTTAAGGTGGTTGTTTTCCTAACACGATTTTCCTTTACGCATCATGATTTCTCGTATGGGAGGAGATTCGTCCCCTTCAGCTGCCGTGGTGCGGGCACTGCAGACCCTTAGCACTCGTGGTACCTCTGACGTTACTAGAGGAACCTCGGGCCGAACATTCGAGCCCCTCCCTGAATGGGAGTTCGGATTGGGTTGGACTCGAGGGGGCAGTGTGTTCCCGACACCCACGGGGAATTGGGTACCTCCGGCCAGGCTACGGCCGCCCGGAGGGGGTAGAGGGTTGCTTCATAAGTCCCGTACTAAATCACCAGGCGGCCCCACCGAGGTTTTCGGTAGTCTTCCCTGCGGGGTTGACGCGCGTAAGTGGCGTATCCACTTCCATCCTGTCTTGACGTTGTGCTCAGCGGCGGGTGGAGGGGGGGGGGCTTTTTAAGAAATTAGCTATTGCCCTATGGAAAGAGCCCCGGAGTATCCATCGCTCCCGGTTAGGAGGCCCGTGTTCTTGATCCTACGGGTCCAGGACTAATGGGAGTAGACCCTCTGCACATAACTAACCCATCATTATTGTGTATCTGTTATGGTTTACTAGTTATGCAGAAGTCGTCCAGAATGAAGAGGACTTGAGGACATTCCCAACAAATTCAAGATATACAGTTCATTTGTCAGTAAAATATCCTAAATATATGGTATTTTAATCAAAATTGTTAGTCATGTTTTAGAAAAAAGATATGTTATCCATTTAAAAGGTAGAAGCGCGCGCACCACACACACACACACACACACACACACACACACACACACACACACACACACACACACACAACGAACGTTTTTTGAAGATTCCCTTTTGATTATTCATAGAGCCTCAAAATGTCTATTTTAGGAATGCAGTAACTTTCATTACTTTAGAAAGTAACAATTATGTTCAATGTCTGTAATTCCAGATGTGTTTAGTTGAATATCAGCATATGTGAAATACTGCCTTCTCTACATGGAAAGAAGCATTGGCGTTTAGGTTGGCTTATCAGATTTAGGCCACCACGTCCTACGTAACAGTAGAATAGATTACATCGTCTGTTGCTGTGATTTCTCGCATTATTAAAGTGGAACACAATGTTGCTTTAATATGTTCGTTTAATAAAGTGTAATAAATAGAACACGTTTATTAGTTACACATTCCTCAGCGACATGGTATGTAAGAAACGCAGTGCTGCAAGGCTCTACTGTTTACCCAGTAGATAATATGTAGATTTGTAATTCCTTGTTATTTTTTAGTTAATTTACTGATCTAAGTTATCCAGGTCTGATAAATTTTGTTTCTGAGCTTGTTTGAAATTTATTTGATTTTATATCTGTGTCTTAGATTAATCAATATGAAATATTGCAGCTCATATGATTGAAACTTTCGGAAACACGAAAAAAAAAAGCCTTACCCAAGTAGATAACTGATGTTAACCGAAATTCAGGCTTCGACTTCCTGACTTTGTGACACAATATTCCCATGCCACAAAAGTAAACAAGATATTTGTTAAGTAGTTTTTACATCTTATATGATTTTTTCCTACTAGTGCCAAGGAAATGCTTAATGTTTTTAAAGGCGTTAAGTACTTTGTGGTGTTAGAGGCTGTCATTCTACGGCAGCGTTTTCCTGAGATGGACAGTGCACCAAACAACAATGATCTATATTGTGATTCCGGTGTAAAAAAGTCGATGTTTCGAGTTTCAGAGAGAGTGTAAGGTGATGGGAAAGATAAGTTAAGAAAACAAGCAGATAATAAGACGGAGAATTGTGAATAATTTGGAACAGTGTCTTCAGACAACGAATGTCTCGTGGATCATTTAGGCTGAACAACATAATATATCAGGGAATACGAGATGATTCCTATTATTGGGTGAATTTTCTGTATATAAAGCTATAACAGTTTGAAATGATAGGCCGTTCATTTGTTTTCTATCAGTGCGTGCATCTAAACTTAGACTATCGATTCAGTTACCTTATTCCCCTTGTAGATACGACAAAATGTCTAATAAACTGCTTCTGCAAAGGTTTATATGGATTTACAGAAAGTACAGTTAGAAAATTAAGTTTTCGCAAAAATAGTGTATTGAAGTTACGTAAAAATAAACCGCAGTGGATGGAGAAAACCGCATGAATGTGACATTGAGTTGTCCATCTAGCTTCTGAATGCGTTTATGTAGCTACAACAAAACCTTCATAATTAACATGAAGTAGGCAAAAATAAGCTTCAAATTCGAGAGCCATGGTAATATTAATTTCTAGTGAACTCTCGATGTCGACGTTGTGAATTGCTTTAAAGTAAAAAATGACGATAGAAGTTCCAGCGAGATGCAAGAAGGAGCCTGTTACAGGTCGTAAGAAATAGATATCCTCGGGAAGCAGAGTGCAGCGCAGTCTAATCCTGCTTAGGAGAAGTAAGGGATTTGCTAAGAGCCAGGTAATAAGCTAGGCTCAACGCCTTCGCGTGGATTAAAATCCGCGTTGCCCTTCCATTGTTATTCAGTCTCACTCGAGGCTTTAACTACGTCAAACACTGTATTAGGGCCTGCAATCCCCAGCACTTTTCCTCTCCATTGAATATGCTGAAATACTTCATGCCTATAAATACTGCATATCTTCAATCGATATGATATATCAATCGATATGATATAGGAAGTACATCTTATCTAAATAGTTAAATCATTTATTGCTAAATATAAAAACTGTTTCTCTGAGTATTTTAGCGTGCAATATCCAAACTTTAAACCATATAACAATGTTGGAACCCTTCGACGCTGAATCCATGAAATTAAATACCGCTGTTTCAAAACCTCTGAAAGTTGAGTAATTTTCTAACTCTCCTGCTAGATATTTTGATCGTTTCCTGAAATTACCCAATAGAACTTGTAACTGCAGTATCAGGCAGCGATTAGGAGGCGGCGAATTAATCGAAATCAGATAATTAAAAAAGAAGATAAATTAATAAAAATGCTTTGCTAAACTAATATAAAAATCTTGTTATAGTAATATTAAATTAGAGTGGATAGAGTAATGATTAAAATAGCGGTTGACTTAAAGAATAAGAAGGGAAGAATATAATTTAATATAACATACATACTAGCATCCAGGCAAGAAAGAGAAAACATTCTTGTAAAAATCTGTACAGGAAGGGAGGACCGTTACCTTCTTTGTGGTAGGAAAAGTTCAATGTCTGAGAACTATAGTATACTTCCAGCCAGGAATGTGTTGGGACAAAGGGCTTTCAAAATGCAGTTGAGCATGAACACTAAAGGGTGGGCTGAACGTCAATGAGTTAGGTAAGTTTTGCAAACCAATGCGAAAATTCGAAATAAATGAGAAACCAATAATAATGTAACATTTGAGAAGGGTGAGCTAGTTTGGTCATGTGATAAAGTTAGAGAGGGGGTCAGAATAAGGTTCGGACTGAATCGTGAAGTGAGAAAAATTTACTTAAAAGGTGATACTACGACAGGAAGGACGTGTTTATGCGCGTTAACAAGAGAAGCGAAGATTTATAAGTTTGAAATGTAAGGAAGTTAAGAATAGCGCAACCAGCGTAAGAGGAAGTAGCATTAAAAGTTAATTAGAGCAAAGTAGTCGTCGTATAAGGAAGAAATAGAAACCGCGAGGAAGTAACTTTAAACAAGTAATCCAGGGTTTCAAGTAAAATCGAATTTATGTTAGGAATTTTACTAACAGGTGGTCACAGATCCAAGTCGATAAGCAAACTTAGTAGGAATTAAACCAAATAATTCAGCAACAAAGTGTTATTAATACGACTGAGTAGCCAACAACCACCAAAATCCATTTCCTACAACCATTCACCTGAGGATAAGAGAACTCATAGCTCCAATTAGAACCCAATCAATTTAACACTGCTATGCGGGTTTGCCGCAAACTAAAGTGAAACAAAACTAAGGAAACACAAATTTGATTCAGACGTATAAATGCAAAATATGTATTTCGGTAGAGCTGCATGGGTCGCACCAATCTCCTTTTATTTTATGTGGACCCACTCCATTAAGTATCATTCATTGCTAATATCCGATAACGAAAATAGCAGTAGTAAGGCCAATTAGCACTTCTACTCATAAGGTGTGCATTTTTCAAACCAGTTGTGTAGTTTAAGTGTAGTAATAGGCGCTCAAGTGTGCATTTCTGCTTGTTTTAGTTACGAGAATACGTTCAGACAACTGGACAAGGATCGGATGCTAGGAAGGTATGGCAAATAGAACAATGTGATCTATGATGGGTAGTTTTGAACCATTCATCAAGCACAATGTGTGTTACTTACTGTTAACAGTGATGCTTCAAAACAAGTACCTAACAAAAAAAAAAAAAAAAAAAACAGAGACATTGGGGCCTTGGAAAGGTTAGGTCACGATACTACAAGTTCTTTTCTTTATTTTTTTCCACTGGAGAATCACACCATGTTTGGAATTATCTTCTCAAAGAAAAGATACAATGTTCGCGAATCGGCGTCCACTTTGATCGAATAGGCAACCTACATGTCAATATGAGGAATGGATCATTATATTAAGTAGCCCTACTTGCTTCTTGTTCAATACTTTTAGGTACAGTCTTTCTTGTATTGCTAACACTATCACCGGCAAATGTATTTGATGTACTAAATGATGCTGCTGCTGATGATGATGATAATAATAATAATAATAATAATAATAATAATAATAATAATAATAATAATAATAATAATAATAATAATAATAATAATAATAATAATAATAATAATAATAATAATAATAATAATAATAATAATAATAATAATAATAATAATAATAATAATAATAATAATAATAATAATAATAATAATAATAATAATAATAATAATAATAATAATAATAATAATAATAATAATAATAATAATAATAATAATAATAATAATAATAATAATAATACTTCCCGTCCTTATGAATTAAGTTGGAAAACTTAACTATTAGACAGCTGCTTAATCTCAGGAAGACTTCCGAGTTCGAATCCCATGCCTGTCTTCAGGTTTTGTGTATGTAATAAACTCTACTGTACATGGACCGTACTGTTCATGGACAGAGAAAAAAGATCCCCATGCCGACTTCAGTGGACCTTAAAACATGTATTTATGAGGTAAGTGATAGAAAAAAGTAACTAATCCCATTGTTTTCCCCTTTGAAACCATATTGAGTGTGAGCAAATTTGTGTATAATTAGATAATAACATATTGCTAGAGTATTTTAGAGATAAAAGGAGGTTTTCCCGCTAATTTTACTACTTCTAATATTCCGTGGCAGGTAATTGCAGTACAATTTAAATTATTCGCTTTCACGATTGATGTATGCTCATAATAACACTTCAGCAGATAATTGGCAAATAATCGTTATTGGGTGGGGCCCAAGCAGAAACTTAATTGATTGCACTTTCTTTGTATCCTCTGCAATTATTTGTAATTATAATTACCACACGTCAACCCCCGTTAATTAGTGTTGTTACTCGATTTCTTCCCTCACCTCTTTTTTTAGTTTTTCTTACCTGATGTGCTTTAAAGAGAACGGTCCCAAAGACTTTGCCCTTCTCGATGTTCTTGTTCGTGTTTTATAAGATAAAAAGGAACAAATAAGAGGTGCATTTTTAATTAAACATCAGTTGGAAATGTGAGCAGTACATATTTTTGGGAGCTTTATTACGTTCCGTACCACGTAACAGGGGAGAGATGTATTGCGTAGTATCAAGATTTCATGGAAAATATAGCTTTTCAGACTCTGAAAGCAATTTCTTCAATTATCAAGCGTAGTTTTAGGATTAAAGGTAGTAATTTCTACGAAGTTACTCACATTCTAAAACTCTTTATATGAAATGATTTTGGTGCTCCATTTGCTAAAGATATTCTCGTAAGTAAGTTATCTTTATTTCCATTTCAATTACAAATTATTATACATTTACATACTGCTGGCTCTCTTGGGCCCAATAGACTCAAACTCTGAGGTTGTGGAGCTAATGGGCACCTATTGGCAACTTCTCTAAAATACTTCATCATTTTCGTCATATTTAATTATCTTCCTTAACCATTTGGCTCCTACTTTGCCCAAAAAGTTCCCAATTTCAATTAAATGTTTCCTAGTTTTTACACTCATTATAGAATATAATCTATAACACAGACCATTTCTATTCATAAAAGTAAACTCCCCTAGACTGTGATTTCCTTTCACCCCATTGTACATCATCAAATCATTCTCCTCACAAAAGTATTAGTTTCTTACCTTCATTGTTAATACATTTATCTTTGCTCCTTTTCTCCGCCTCTTTTCTTAACCCATTTAAGTCCCCTTCAAAATCTATTGTTACCCAATCGGCGAACTTGCGGCCGGCTGCGGGAGAGGATAGCCGGTGGAGGGGGGCGTATGGCATCGGGGCCGCATCCTCGCCGGTCAGCTGGCGCCTGCGGAGGCATGACAGGGTGGGGAGAGGGGAAACCACGGGGGTGGCTGAATCTTCGTTTCCTCCTCCTGCCGCCTGAAAGAACGCGAAATCTCCGGAATATCTTTCCTCTCCATGGTAAAGAATTCTTTAGAAACATTTAGCCACCTATAAATAGAAGCACGATGCGACCGAGAGCTCAGTTCAGTTCTTGGCGAGCAGCCGTGAGGAACGCCGTGCTAGCGAACGGACTGGAAGACTGTGTACGTGTATAATTTCACGAACCCAAAATGTCACACTATTAACTGCAATGATTTTCCCCTACTCTTGCATTGAAATCACCGATTATAACAAATCCTTTATGTATGTCTCTATTTAATATTTCTTTCCTGTTTAGTCTCATCTTAACAAATAACTGTGGGTCATAGAATTCTGAGATGTTTCGTTGGTTATACACTATTGCCACATATACACTTTCTATCCCCCATACTCCACTTAACATACACCACAAAACTGATTTTTCACCTAAGTCATTCAATATTTTCACCTTTATCTTAGGGTCTTTTTCACTAGTAATCCTACGCCTCCTGAACTTCTGTTTATGTTTCTGTTTAGTGCCACATTTCCCATAAAAACAAAAATCATTCAAATCCACATTATTATCTCTTAACAACCAAGTTTCCACCACACCTATCACATCAGTCAGATGTAGAATTTCAGAAATTTCTCCACTTTTTACCTTGCCCCACCACCCTTCAAAATTCCAGAATATAACCCGCAAAACCTTGCCCTATACAGATCCCTTTCTCAAACCTGAATTGCTGCACTTTGGCCTTACCCCTAGTTATCCTTTTCATCTTTTCTCTCCCCTCTTCATAGTCCGGTACTAAAGATATTCTAAGAATTGTCATTAAATTATCGTTTTATATTTATATGAGTGACATATACAACCTGATCTTTCTGTAATTAACCTGTGAGCTCCTCTTCATTTCTGACGAATATTAAGAGTTCCCCCTAAGGGCCAATGATATTTTAAAACTAGCGTTCCACCGCGTAGAGGGTCGCGGGTCCGAGTACCGCCCTGGGCATGGGTGTTTATGTGTATAGTGTATGTGTGTGAAACTACAGAAAACAGATAGGTAATTAAACGTAAACAAAAAAGCGGTTAAATAACGAAAAGAAAAATATATATCTATATCTATTATAAAAAAAGAATAATCAAAACTGTGTCAGAATAAAACTGTATATTTCGTTAAAACAAATTATATATATACATACAGAGAGAGATATCTATATAGTTACATTTGAATGGTATTTCATGTACTTAAGAAGGGGAAGAACAGCCCAGACAAAGCTTCAAACATAGAGCAAAAGAAAGCAGAAAGGACGTGTAAATAGTAGAGATAATCAGTATAGGTCAGAACGAGGTAATCCTAACCAGGAAAATAATTAGTTTATTGAAACAAATGAAATTTGAAATCACTGAAAAGCAAGATAAGTAGGCGAGTTAGCAGAGACATGTAGTTAAAGAAATATCAGACAAGCAGGACCAAATAACTGTGGAAATCGATGAAAAGTAAGCTAAGTTAGCTAGAGAGCAAAAACAGTAATTTAAGAAATGTCAGAGAAGCATAACTATATATCTAGGGAAATCAATGAGCAGCATCAGCTGGCTACTGAAATAACTGATACACAAGCTCAGTTAGCTGCTGATGTAACAAAGTCAGTTAGCTATTGAAATATCTGTGAAACAGAGCCAATTAGCTACTGACATAAGCAATAATATATAGGAAATAAAATCTGAAAGGTCTCAAAGAGAAACAATTGTGGAAGTCAAGAATAAGTTAAAAAATAAACTCAATGGATTTAGGTAAAATTGTGCAGTCTACTTCATACATTATATATCATACGAGAGTGGGTAAAAAAGTAATGCCTCCTGTTTTTTTCTCTTTTAATTGCCAAGAAAATTGAATCCAATTTATTAGCTTGAAAACTACAAAATTACCGATTAATTTTTCAATATTCAATATAATCTCCGTCCTTTTCCACAGTTCTGGTCCACCTTTTAACTAGGGCATGTATTCCAGTGTGGTAAAACACGCGGTCTTGCTTCCTAAGCCATTGACGCACGGACGTTTTCACAGCCTCCTCATCTTCAAAATGAATCCCACGATGAGCTTCCATTAGTGGCCCGAACAAATGGAAGTCTGATGGTGCCAGGTCAGGGTTGTATGGGGGGTGAGGTAAGACTTATCATCCCAATATCTCAATTTCTGCAGTGGTGTAACGGCTGGTGTGTGGTCTTGCATTGCCATGCAAAGGAACATCCGCCATAGTTTTTGTTGGCGAACTCGGCGAAGACATGCTTTCATTTTTTTGAGAGTTCTGACGTATTGGAAACAATGTATTCTACATCCCTGCTCCAACAAATCAATCATAAGCACACCCTCTGCAATCCAAAACACTGTCGACATAACTTTCGCTGCCGACCGCTGAGTTTTGATTTTTTTTTTCTTCGGTGACGTTGTGTGATGCCATTCCATTGACTGCCTCTTTGAGTCGGGTTCAAAAAAATGAACCCATGTTTCGTCTCCAGTAAAAATTATTTCCAGAAACTCCTTTCCCTCCAAATTGGAGCGCTGCAAGTATTATGAGGCTATTGGTTTCCTTGTTTCTTTGTTTGGGGCTGTTAACATTCTTGGTACCCAACGCGAACAAGCTTTTGAGTAACTCAGTTGTTGAATAATCGTTATCACACTGCCTTTACTGAGGGAGGTAATGCGACACAATTCACCTGTTGTTACCCGGCGATCACCATGAATGATGTCATCGACTTGCTGAATGTTGCATGGAGTTACTGCAGTCACCGGCCTGCGAAAACATTCTTGGTACCCAACGCGAACAAGCTTTTGAGTAACCCAGTTGTTGAATAATCGTTATCACACTGCCTTTACTGAGGGAGGTAATGCGACACAATTCACCTGTTGTTACCCGGCGATCACCATGAATGATGTCATCGACTTGCTGAATGTTGCATGGAGTTACTGCAGTCACCGGCCTGCCGCTTCGCTTTTCATCTGCCAATGGTGTTTGCCCTTCAGCTCCGTTGCAGCGACGAACCCATCGTCCAACTCTGCTGACAACCACCGTTGCATCCCCATACACATTTTTTAGCCTTTCGTGAATGTGAATTGGTGTTTCACGTTCCGCAGTCAAAAATTCAATCACTGAACGCTGTCTAATACGAATGTCGATGTCAGCCATTTTGTAAGAGGATGCAGTGCTGCCACCTTTTGACTTAGGAACTTACTACTGCAAGGAATTGGAGAAGAAAGTTTGAGGATTTGCGCCAAAGTTTTCACATAACTTATTTAAGGGAAAAAAAAGGAGTCATTACTTTTTGACCCACCTTCGTACATTAGAGAGAAGTAATGGAAGTCTCCTCTCAGCATATCAAGGAGCGAAGCCGACAATGAAAACCAAGACTTTGTTCATCTACGATAAGGTACGAGATTGCATTAAATTTATGACAATTTACCCCACTTTTTATAGCGGAAACAGCAGGTAAAAGCAATTTCCAAAATACTACACAACACGCACAACAGTGTAAAAATAATGCAACCAAATTTCAGGGGAGTAAGAATGTAAGCAAAAAATGAATGAACAATTTAGGTAAAATATGCAACACGAAGGGCCGAACTAAGCAAACTGTTTCTAGCAGCATCACAAATTAGTCGTTCAACAATTGAAACAATTACAATACACACCTATGTATTCCACAGGTTCTGCTTTAGTTCTTAATTCTTCTTTGTGCGGTCTGAACGTTTGTAAATTATATCTTGTTTTAGTGTTGTTAACTTATCTACTGGAATGTATGTGTCCCAAAACTTTCAGAAATGTTGTAGGGATATTTTATAACAATTGCATTCTTCTCATTTGCTTTGGATATTTGCGAGATCTTGAGATTTTGTTTTACAATATTTATTTAGCTTTCTGTTAGAAAATGATGTCTTCATTGGGTATGTACCTCTTGTGTTAATATTTTGCTTCTTATAATAATGCTAGCATCACTAGGAAGTTGATAGAAACAAAAACAGAAGAAAATCAACAGGTTTCTAACAAAACGTCAGCTGGAAACAGATCTTGTAGGGAATACATGCATTCTAAAACACATCTGGTATTTGGATGTTTGTGAACACACCGCTGAATTCACTGCAATCCTTTATGATTTTTACTAAGCATGACTTGCTTTTTCTCTTCTTAAATGGTAAGTTTCCGGTAATTACAGAAACGGAATACTTACGTTTGTCAAAATGTATGTGTGTAACAGAGCAAGAAGTTAATTGCAACAACAATTTAAAATATTTTATTTGTGTTCTCATTCAAGTACTAAATAAACATTCCCGAAACTCAATTCGTTGCCACGAGCCTCATACTCAGGAAGCAGTTATCCGGAATACAAAATATAATACCGCATAAAACAAATACAAATTGTTGTACAGATTTGTTGCAACGTGGTGCCTTAAGTCCCAAAACGTTAATAACGTAAGAAAAACTCAAACACAGTGAAAAGAGAGCGCACGAACAAAGGCAAAATCGGCAGTCAATTGTCATTAGATGCTTTATTTCAGTGCCCACACTAAAATATATGTAGTTGAAACATAGCTGAGAGAATTTATCAAGCTATTACCATGGTAACAAAACCTTTATTTTCTAAGAGTCAGGCAGCTTTTAATAAAAATATTTGTAGCTCTAAAATCAAAGATGATGTGGTGTACTCAGCAAAATATGAATCTCCTCTTCTTCTTCTTCTTCTTCTTCTTCTTCTTCTTCTTCTTCTTCTTCTTCTTCTTCTTCTTCTTCTTCTTCTTCTTCTTCTTCTTCTTCTTCTTCTTCTTCTTCTTCTTCTTCTTCTTCTTCTTCTTCTTCTTCTTCTTCTTCTTCTTCTTCTTCTTCTTCTTCTTCTTCTTCTTCTTCTTCTTCTTCTTCTTCTTCTTCTTCTTCTTCTTCTTCTTCTTCTTCTTCTTCTTCTTCTTCTTCTTCTTCTTCTTCTTCTTCTTCTTCTTCTTCTTCTTCTTCTTCTTCTTCTTCTTCTTCTTCTTCTTCTTCTTCTTCTTCTTCTTCTTCTTCTTCTTCTTCTTCTTCTTCTTCTTCTTCTTCTTCTTCTTCTTCTTCTTCTTCTTCTTCTTCTTCTTCTTCTTCTTCTTCTTCTTCTTCTTCTTCTTCTTCTTCTTCTTCTTCTTCTTCTTCTTCTTCTTCTTCTTCTTCTTCTTCTTCTTCTTCTTCTTCTTCTTCTTCTTCTTCTTCTGCTTCTTCTTCTTCTTCTTCTTCTTCTTCTGCTTCTTCTGCTTCTTCTGCTTCTTCTGCTTCTTCTGCTTCTTCTTCTTCTTCTTCTTCTTCTTCACTCCATGGTTTGGGCATATCGCCCGTTCCGGCTTCATAGATCTCTGCAGCGTTTCCTGGGTCGTCCTCTGTCTGTTCTTCCTTTTGGATTATAGTTTAGTACTGCATTTGGATATCTTCCATCCTCCATTCTTAATATATGGTCATGCCATTGTTGCCTTCGTTCTGATATTTTGTCATGGATTGGTTCGATTTCTGATTCTTTTCTAATATTCATTTCTTATTTTGTCCAATATTGTACATCCTTTAACACTTCTTAAAAAATTTATTTCGGCAGTCTGTATTTTATTTAAATCCTTTTGTGTTGGCATTTACTGGACTAAGACAAGGGTGTAGCTTATTACCTACTTTTTTTGGTATATATGGAGATATTCTAAATAAATGGAAGATTTTAGTAGAACCAGGAGTCAAAATAAAAGAAGATAATTATATTAATATCCTGCTGTTTGCGGATGATCAAATAGTGATTCATTGGAATGAAAATCAACTGCAAAAATCAATGTGTATTCTAAATAATATAGTTCAAAAGTATAATTTTAAAATATCAGAAGAAAAAACAAAAATGATGGCTTTTAAAGGAAATTATAATGTAAGATCAAGAATTGTTTTAGGAAATAGGATTTTAGAACAAATATCGAGTTTAAATATTTAGGATGTAACATAAATTTTAGAAACAATGCTGATATAGAAGAAAAAGTAAACAAATTCCGAGCAATATGTGGGAGAATTCAAAGAACTTTTAAAACAGAGTGAGAAGGGATACAAAAATGAAAATGTATAAGGTAATGGCTATTCCAACTTTACTATATGGAAGCGAAACCTGGGTGCCAACATGAATCTCGTTAAACATATTAAAGTAGTATTTGGAAGGGTATTGGATATTAAATTTATTATTCCCTGGAATCGTTTGAATTCTGGGCTTCCAGGACATTACCAAACTGTCCTGAGCTAGCCGCTGATCTCAATGTTTAATTTTGTAAATCTAATTGTTTCATCAGCTAAATATAAGCAAAAGGAATATCACACTCTCATTTGCACAGAACATATGCAACGTAAGTATAAATTAACATAAGAACATGCCGTGAAACAAAGCAATAAGAAGTAAATTCCTACATTAATCATCGTGTGACGGCCAGTAAGTATTCCAATCAAGGTGACCAACTTGTACTATAAATAGTGTGCAGTATAATGGAAAGTTGAATCGGATTTGACAAAAGCTTAATGTTATAGGTGGTAGTCGAACTGGGGAAAGCCGAACAATAGATTTTTCGAATAAGATTCAGTTTTTCTGCTTTAGCTCATGCTTGTTCATATCTGCCGACTTTTGGGAGTCCCCGCAGTCAAATTAAGTGGCAGCATAAGCCGGCTTTTCGTGATCTGCGTACGGTTTCAGCAAAAGCCGGCGACATATTTACTGTAATTTTACCTAGACTTACGAAACACCCCTTCATCAAGTATGTACAGATCCTCGCCCTTGTGAACGGCATTACTAACACCGATCTTAGTGTCGTTTTCGATTTTTCTTTTAGCCCCGGTATTATAAAGCAGGTTTAAACTTCGGTTTTAGGTTAGGTTTAAATTATTGGGTTACGTTTTGCTTTGTAATATAAATGTTAATCTTCAGTTGAACTTCGGTTCAACTTCAGTGGAACCCGTGTTCGGTGAACTGAGTTCAATGCCTATGTTCAGTTTAATGCTAAAGATGGCGGTCCATGCTGTAGTCACATATGAATAGCGGGGAGCCATTTGAGAAATTGTTAAATAATATTATTCAGATAATAGGACTTCGGAGACCCGGAGTTTTCTTAAATACGAGGTACGTCCAGAAAGTAAGTTCTGTTTGGTAATAAAATTAAATTGCAAAAAAAAAAAAAAAAAAAAAAAAGAAGAAGAAGAAGAAGAAGAAGAAGAAGATACATATAATGAGTAAACAAATTTTGCACGTGGCATGTTACGAAACCATGGAAGAGTACGATAATATATTAATTTACTGTTTAAAATCCGAGGCGAGCGCAATTATAAATCTTTAAGATATATAAAGCCTTTCAAATGAAAACTTCTGGATCGGAAAAGCAGAATAACTGCATTTCTTCTGGACATACTAAATAAAGACCATAATTTGTTTTTAGCTTCAATAGTTGTATTAAAAATGCCTTGTACACAGCATTCTTTATTATTGAAAACAGGGCTTCGGATTACATTTTTATAACTTCTGTTCATTACGTCATAGCGATTATTTAGTCCAATATTTGAAAATCGCTCTCGAAATCTAACGTTGTTGCAACGCGTCTGATACATTCATACTTATGCCCTGAGTAAACTGTGGTATGTGGCGCAGATTTTGCCGCTCCCTAAGCAGTTCGCCCAGCGTTTTGAGACTCTGCTGGGATACTTCCTGTGGACGGGGAAAGCATATCGAGTAGCTCGCCCGCAATTGCGTCTACCTCTAAAGAAAGGTGGTTGTGGTCTAGTGGATGTTGACAACAAGTGTATGGCGCTGTTAGGAAAGACAGGATTGTCCTCGTTACTTGGCAGTGAGTCTCCGATTGACAAGAAGTTTTGGTATGACCAGTTACATGCCGTGGAGAGACCGACACGGGGATTTCATCATTTAGTCGCCAAGCTTCATGCTCTTGAAAATTCCGGGGAGCGACTGGAGAAGTTTCTGACAACCAAGAACCTCTATCGTCACTTGATGGAGCCAGGTATTCAACGACCTAATGTGGAAACAAAATACAGTCGTGATTGGAAATGCGTTTAGGCCAATGCAACCAACTGTAACCTTCCGTCGATCTGGAGAGAAACTGTTTATGAAGTTGTTAATGAAACGGTTCCAACTGCAGAAAAGATGTGGCGTCACGGGAGAGTGAATTCGAAGATCTGTGGCGTATGCGTGGAAGATGATACACTTGAGCATCGCTTGTACAACTGTTAGCGGGCTGACTTGATTTGGACCTCCCTCCGAGACGCATTACATAAACTTCGTCCAGAAGAATGCTTACGTTCGGTACCACAGCTGGTACAACTGGAGCTTCCCTTCAAAGACACGAAATTTCATAATTTTGCAGTGTGGTTGGTTGCTGGTACACTACACTGGCTGCTGAAAGTACGGCGAGGAGACACTGTGTTAGGAAAGCACTTACGTATATTTTTAAAGGAGCAGAGAGGAACCTATATACGGAATAAAATCTTGCGTTCTCTGGAGCCATACATTTATCACCTGGAACAAATGCAGATCTAATAATCATTTAAGCAAATAGAACCCTTCATATTGTCTCACAGTACAAGCCAATAAAACAAGAACATTTCTAAACGACTTACCCTGTACCCGTTCCCGTCTTTTAAAAAAATATAAAAGAATAAAAAAGTTAAAAAAACTAAAAGAATATATATATAAATTACAAAAAAATACAAAATACAAAAAAACTTACGATACACTTGTTCAATAGTCTTTCTTTCCTTAAAGACATTTAAAATTATTACTTAAGACACTTATACAAAGAGTTAAGAAAAAATAAAACAAAAAAAATGGATGCAGGCTTCGTTATATCCATTTATTTCGGAATCTAGCTGTGAAGTTATGTTTTATTTTTTATTTTTGGAAAATTCTCTTTAGAATTTTTCAAACAGCAGGGAAGAATAGATCCAGAGATTCTTAAAACAAACACAGAAAGACATGTGGATGGTTACTCTTATTTGTCTAATAGGCTTGAAGGTTTTTAGTCACCTTTGAAATTCTCGCTTCGACTCATTAAATCAGAAATTTATAGCAACATTAAATTCAAGGATTGACGGAGAAGTAAACCGGACTGGGATGTATCTTGAAACTTTGCCCGGGATGCTGACGTCATGCGACCCGTGCGCCACCTACGTACACATGTGTGTGCTAGCGCATGTAAATTCTCAGCCTGCGGCGCTTAACGATACAGTTCGCTTCTGTCATGATCATTTATTGCCAACCTGCTGCGGCAGCGACCGGAACTTCTTGTTTCGTGATTAATTACCTTGAAGGCTGCTCCTAACATGCATATTTTGATATCATTGCCATTTCATCTTTTAGCTATAACTCACAGCGTGAAACTTGATGAATTTAGGCATACGCTGTCCATGTTTTCACCCAGACAAGTGTGCTGTGGAAGCCATAGTACAGTATGTTTCAAGGAAAGGTACACTTTCGGCAGTAAACTACACTTGTTAAATAAAAAAGCGGAAGAATACCAGATAGAGGTAATTATTGACTATAATATGTCAGTTTATGTTTCACATAATTATTTTAGCATTTGAAAATTATGTAAATGCAATTTTGTAGCATTGCAGCCAACCAATCTCTGTTTCATATAACCTTGCCCCGCTGACATGTATCACTCCGCGTGCAACTACCTTCCCCCTCACCCTAATTAGCTAATGCTTTCGCGTCTTAGGCCATAGGCGGTGCCTTCCCGTCATATTTAAACCTGCAGTAAACGTCATAATAATTGCCGGGAAGATAGATAAAATCATACAAATAAGAATATGAAGGCATGGAAATATAACTATGTAACTGAGCAAGTTGAAACTGAATGAATGAGCAATGAAACTGAAACAAGTTTATCATGAAAGGCCTTCGGCCTTTTCCACTGGGATTTTTTAAAGCAGCACACATACCTTGCAAAAATGCTTATCTTTCGGTCTTAAAAGTTGTGTCACGCCATACTTGTGTGTCCTTCATTCACCCAAGTTTCATCAGGAGAGTATATTTTGCGATTTGTATCCCGGTACAGTCTGATTGTGCTTACATAACGTCTTCGCCACACAGGAATATCGCCCCTGGGGTGGTAAGTTTTCCTGTTCTCTCAATTTCACTTCGCGAAGTTCCTATGGATCTAACACTCACACCTGTAAGTTCAGAGCACAGCTGTTCGACTTCTCTCACTGACAAAGACGGATATTTCTCTGTGATTGCATTAAACACATGCAGCACAATTCTTCTTTCGCCGCTTTGTAAAGGTTTTCCCTTACGATGTTTCAGCGAAAAACTGGCGGTAGACTCTGCCATTATACATATAATAAGTACACGCGCAATAAGCGATCAATAAATAAATTTAGCTCTCGCACTCGGCACAACACACCTTCGAATGGGAATATATGACTAATCCAGTTCAAAACAAGGTCAGTGATAAGTCATATAAACAAATATGTCATCACTACCGCTAAATCACGTGCTATGTGAAAGACGGGCTTCTGAGCAAAGAAACTTCCTCTTTACTTCGTTTAAGAATTAACATGCATTTCAGATAAATCAACTCTGTTGCGTAATATATTTAGTTAAAACAGTTACGAAAATATAAATTTGAAAATTCTCTTCCAGCATATAGAGATATATCACCATGTTAAATAACGAATTAATTTTTACAGCACAACAGTGTATACTACCATAGCAGCCAATGAGAGGTGATAAGATCACGTGACCGTCTAGAGATACGGGGCAAGCTTATGTGAAACAAGCATTAGTGATAATTTCTCCGCGAATGTTCTCTCTGGAGTACTCAAGATCTTCAGGATATCCAATAAAGTGTTGTATTTGATTCAGGAGTTGAGCTATGACATTGTGATTGACACAAATGAATCTGTTGTTTATTCTTCTCGCTCTGTCTCACACCCTGCTTCAAAAGTAACTTGTCCTTTTTTTCCCAGAACACTAAATATTATACGAAGTGTTACAGTAACGCAATATATTTCCACATCAAGAGGAACAATTATGATCATGTTCAATAAGTAAACCTCTATACCTGTGAAACAAATGACTATACACTTGTGAAAATTGTTTTACTAACATGATTAATCTAGAGTATATTCGTTGTATACAATAAATTTGAACTGCCGGTCTTACTTTATTTACATCGTACCAAGAAGCTCACCAATTCAAGAACAAAGACATTCACCAAAGTCAGTGACAGTAGTGGCACAGATGCAGATCTAGGGAGGCATGCAAACTCGCA
Source organism: Mantis religiosa (assembly GCA_030765055.1). Taxonomy (NCBI): domain Eukaryota; kingdom Metazoa; phylum Arthropoda; class Insecta; order Mantodea; family Mantidae; genus Mantis; species Mantis religiosa. Next base: position 304,306,820 of record CM060948.1, on the reverse strand, counting down.
TAATTAGAGACGACGCAAATCCCGAAGTACAGACACACAGGTAGTACACACATTTAACAGTGTGTGGTGTGGCACTATCTTGTTGAAACCATGTGGGCTCCTCATAGAAAAATGTAAGTTCTGTGCTAAAAAATGGACCAAGCACTTTAAAATACCAATCACTGTCTCCTGCTATTGTTCCTTAAACAGTAATAATGTGAATTTACCAAATGGTATAATTTTTTAAATTGACGACGTTAATTTATCACAAAATTGTCTAATAGAATGAAACATTTTCGTTCCAAAATTGCTTTAACAAATGCGCAAAACTGGAAATTATTTTAGCAAGGTATTACGAACCAAACTGCATATTTATTCTAAGATATTAATGTTTGAAGCATAGTTTATGAAAGAGTAATATTTTTATGTAAAGGTATTTGAATGGTAGCTGGTATAATTAATTCAGATCTTTTCGTTATCTGCATCTGCCTTATCTGTCTCTATTGAGTGCCACCGGGGAGCTTCAAACTACGAGAGCTGTTCAATAAAGAATGATCATAATTTTTTACGGTCGTAATTTTTCGCACTAGAATTCAATCTTATTATATTCTGTTAGCTTAATGTGAAACAAACATGCCGTAGTAGTTTCATTGTTGGTACTCCTGATTCCCGCCTATGAGAACCAGGCAAGTTCAGACATGTTCAGTATCACCTACCGCTGCAATTGAGGAAACATGCAGTTAAAGTTGATGTTAGTGAAATATCCGGAGTTTCTTTGAAACGTAGTCACTGCCGATGAAACTTGGCTACATCATTTTGATATTGAGAGCAAACAGCAAAGCTCGGTGTGGAAATCTTTTTCATCACCAACCCTCCAAAAAGCACAAGTGGTTGCTTCTGCGGGGAAAGTTGTGGCCATCTCTTTCTTTGATATTCCTGGAATGGTTTATCAGTATGTTGCACCTGCATACACAGCAGTAACTGGACAATGCTACAAGGATGTCCTGAAAACATTGCAAGTCCATATCAGGCGCAAAAGACCACATTTCCGTGAAGCAGTCTAGATGCTACACCACGATAATGCGCGGCCGCATATTGCAATTGTTGCTGCTGATTATCTTGAAAAAATCAACGCGATGTGTATCTCTCACCCTCCCTATAGTCCGGATTTAGTTCAATGTGACCTTTTTTATTCTTTAACTTGAAGAAATGCCTACGTGGGAGTCATTATCCATCATCAGAAGCAGTGGTGAAGGCTGCGGAGGCGATTTTGAAGGATCTCTCAAAAATGGCTTCCAGTATGTCTTTGAAGACTGACAGAAACGCTGGGACAAGTGTATCGCATTCAAGGGAGACTATTTTGAGAAGGACCATCAAAATTATGAGGATGAGTGAAGGTACATTGTCAGAAAAGATTGTGATCATTCTTTATTGAACAGCCCTTGTAGCTATTAGGTACCCTGCCCTCTGCTATCGTCTCTCAAGTCCGACCACCCTAAGTATCCTCTCAACCTCACCCTCCTTCCGCAGGAGCGCATAGGCCCAAATCACCTTCTATAGATGGAGGTGCAAAGTCCACCCTCCGAGATTCATAGTCAATATACAGTATGAAATATATACAAGGTATTTTGTCGGTGTCATGTGATTAATCACCTTTAAGTTTGCTCCTAACCTGCAGCATCATGCATCTTTTGATATCATTGCTATTTCATCTTTTGGCCATAACTCACCCAGTGAAACGTGATGGATATAGGCACGAGCTTTGAAATATTCTCTGCGGTACATGTTTTCACCCCTGACAAATGTCCTGATATGTCTACAGCAGCCGTTGTTGGTAGTCAAGAATCGTCGATAGGGACGCAGCAATTTGTCATACTTATCTCGCTAGTTCTGCCACCGTCCTCGTAGACAACGCTCAGCCATGTTCCTTCTTTAGAAAGGAGTAAGTTTCGGGAAAGTTTCTCTGGTACCATGCTGTTGTAGAAACTTACCAGGAAGCATATGGATCGGACATATAACCATACTTCGTAAAAGGAAAAGAGCTAAAGAAAACACGAGTTGCCAGCTTTGACTTTGAAATGAGTAATCACAATGTTTAAAAACATTCGTGTAATATACTTGTGATAAAACGTAGCCATAAATAGCATTTATACATCATGGAATAGAAAAACACGTGTTATTCATTTAAATGTACTGGACGAATAACATTTTGGGCTATTTTTAAGTTTAATGTAATCACATGTTTTCAGTGTGAACAGTAAGCCAGCTTTTATCTTCCGCTCTTTTATATCAATGTTATACGGGATAGGCTTAATATTACACTACTAAACTGGGTTTGCCTCCTTATTATAACAATTCCATTTCCCATTTACTGCTTAAACTACAACATAACATCTAGATTTATATTTTCTTAATCTAATATTCAAATGAGATAAGCGAAAACTTAGAAATGTCAAGTAGAAATGTTCTAAATAACCGCACCTCTCAGTTGTGACTGTTTACTTTAGCTGCATAATAATGGACCTTCTAGACTTCTTTCATCGCAACACGCCATTTAGAAAAGCAATTAAGATGCCATTTTGTAGCTGTTTTGAGTGAGTGATATGTGTTGTCTGCCAAATTACATAGCGGTACAAAATTGTAAAATTTTTAAATTTTTGATTCTCGCTTTTCCAATTTAATGTTAACACTTTTTAAAACTCAAATACTAAAATTATCAGGAAAATTGCTAGTATTTTCATACACGTTTTAAAAGATGATGTTTTAATTACTTTTTTTTAAAAGAATCACTAAGGGAGCAAAATTCCATACATCCCATTAATCATTGACATTTGAGAAAAAGCAACACGCTTAACGTTTATCACTGTATCTAAGGAGCTTTGTTATCCATAAGCTCTTGTTAGAATAAACCATTAATAAAATTTCACAGGTTGTTTATTAGTCATGTGTGATAGTAGTGAAAACAGTGTAATTCAGTTGGAGGTTCAAAGTCTATTCTTAGTAGAATCTCAGCTTGAGATTTCCTGATTTTTTTTCAGCCTATGGATGGATATCATAGCTGAAGCCATTTTGAACATCTTTTACTTCTTTTCGCTGTTGTGATATTTCTGGTTTAGGGACATTAAACCTATAACTGAGATATCGATAGAAAAATATAATAACAATAGTGACAATAACAACAATAACAATAATAGTAATAATAGTAATAATAGTAATAATAGTAATAATAGTAATAATAATAATAATAATAATAATAATAATAATAATAATAATAATAATAATAATAATAATAATAATAATAATAATAATAATAATAATAATAATAATAATAATAATAATAATAATAATAATAATAATAATAATAATAATAATAATAATAATAATAATAATAATAATAATAATAATAATAATAATAATAATAATAATAATAATAATAATAATAATAATAATAATAATAATAATAATAATAATAATAATAATAATAATAATAATAATAATAATAATAATAATAATAATAATAATAATAATAATAATAATAATAATAATAATAATAATAATAATAATAATAATAATAATAATAATAATAATAATAATAATAATAATAATAATAATAATAATAATAATAATAATAATAATAATAATAATAATAATAATAATAATAATAATAATAATAATAATAATAATAATAATAATAATAATAATAATAATAATAATAATAATAATAATAATAATAATAATAATAAACAGTTTACATTGTATGAAAGTTATTTACATATTAACATAAATTTCACTCAGAAAACCCAATCATTCATAATAAACATTTTGCAAAAACGGAGAAGCACTTCAGTAATTAAAGCTGAGCGGGATGACTCAGGCAGTTTCGTCTGTGTCCCGCATTCGGAAGGCCCGGGTTCGATTCCCGTAGCCTACCTACCTTCCCCATGGGTTTTTCCGGGGGGTTTCCTGGATCGCGCAGCTGTACAACTACCACCGTATTGTGCAGCGTATCCAGGATGCCCTCCACGTTTTACACGCTTCTGGCGTTAGCGTAGTGTGTGCATGGATCCCTGGTCACGTAGGCTTGCGGGGGAATGAAATGGCGGATTTAGCAGCCAAGACGGCTACCATGAAGCCCAGGGTTCGAGTACCATCTGTAACATCGGAAAATTTTAGGGCCGTATTGCGGAGAGCTGTACAAACCTGCTGGCAGGAGGAGTGGTCCACTCTCCGCAATAATAAACTTAGAACTGTGAAAGAACTTCCGATTTCCTCGGTTACCTCCTGTCGTTCATCTCGTCGCGAGGAGGTGAGTTTGGCTCGATTGCGTATTGGCACTGCTTTTTTACTCATAGTTTTCTTTTGAAAAAGGAGCCTGCTCCACTGTGCCCGTTTTGCAACGAAGCGTTATCTGTCCGACACGTGCTGCTAGAGTGTTTTTACCTAGCACACCTTAGGAAGCCCGCCTCGGTAGCGTAGATGGTAGCATGTCTGCCTCACGTTCAAGAGGTCCCGAGTTCGAATCTCGGTCAGGGCGAGTTACCTAGACAAGGTTTTTTCCGGGGATTTCCCTTATCCTTCAAGACGAATGTCGGGTAACTCTAAGCTCCATGGACCCTGGACTCATTTGAGTATCATTTCACAAGCTCCATGGACCCTGGACTCATTTGAGGATCATTTCACCCAATTGATTCACCGTCCGCCGATATAACTTAACGTTAAAAAAAAACCTTAGGACGTCTCTGCAGTTGCCGGCAAGCTTTGCAGAAATGCTAGCGGATGATAATAAAGTAGTGGAGAAGTTTTTAGATTCTTTTCTAGGTTAGACTTTAGGATTTAGTGAACGGAAATTTTGGTAGGTTGGATTTACATTTCTTTTTATTTATTTCACTTTTGTTTGTTTGTGGTTATGTACATGTATCTTTCGTAAGTTTATTTACACTAGTATAGAATTTTAGAAAGATTTATGTCGGGCTTTTGCCATGACTATTTTTTTAAAGGTCGCTGATGACCGCTGTAGTTGAGCGCGGAATGATATGCTCTGAGGAAAACTACTTCCTCCTCCGGTAGGTCGGTTGCCGGTCTTCAAATCTGCTGCTGAGACCATTTGTGAACCGAATGCTGGGTGCCTTTCCGTACCGCAGTAGGAGGGCATGTCCGTTGCCCTGGCCTACATCTGTTACCTAAGAAAAATGTAAGGACCATGTCCTCTGCAATGCCATGGCTCCTTGGGACGACGGCCCTCTGTCTCCTCTCGCCTCATCCTTCCTGCCGGGTCCCGTAGGGGACCTCTGACTTTACTAGAGGAACCTCGGGCCGAACTGCCGAGTCCCTCCCGTAGGGGAGTTGTTCGGTCTGGGTTGGACTCGAGGGGGCAGTGTGTTCCCGACACCCACGGGGAATTGGGTACCTGTGGCCAGGCTACGGCCGCCTGGAGGCGGTAGAGGGTTGCCTCTGTCCCGGGTACTAGCCTGCAGAGCTAGTAGGTGTGTTAGATCACCAGGCGGCCCCATCGAGGTTTTCGATAGTCTTTCCTGCGGGTTTGACGCGCGTAAGTGGCGTATCCACTTACATCCCGTCTTGACGTTGTGCTCAGCGGGGGGGGGGGTCTTTTTAGACTCAAGGTATTGCCCTATGGAAGGAGCCCCGAAGTATCCATCGCTCCCGGTTAGAAGGAGGCCCGGGTTCTTGATCCTACGTGTCCAGGACTAATGGGATTAGCACCTCTGTACTTAACTCCCTTCCTGCCGGGGGTGCCCTATTTGGCATGGGTACAATGGATCACGACTGTTCTCCCTGCCGAATCCCCTCCATAGTAAATCTAATCCTAATCCCTTCAGCAATCGAATGGGATAATGCTAACGAAACTGCAGATTCTGCTTATCTAAACCCTAACTCAATATTTAGTGAACAAGAACAGGTTTGACATTCTGTAGGTGGAAAAATATAAAGAGAAGTATAATCATGGAATGTAATAAAATGTATGAGTTTCGTTGGACTTACTAAGACCTTGAATTTATTTTGACATGTTTATGAACAAAGAAAAGGTTCACCAACTTCCAGGATGATAAATCAGAAAATCTAAATTCATTTAATTGGCGGCCAGCAGTATGTATGTGTACGTGGTTTACTTGCTTGTTAAAGTTTACCGTGGGAGGAAAGAATACATTGGATTTCGCCAGCAGTTACTGACCTTCATCGAGATGACGTAGTGCCTGACCTTGCTAGATTCGTAACAAGACCTGTGTTAGAAGTTAAATATCCTCTTTTTCTTCAGTTGATAGTGATAACCAGGAAGCGGCTAATGCTGTTTTCAGTACTGCGTAAGCTAATCGAACCGATAATATAGGATGTTTAATAAATATTCCTTTTTCTTGTACTTGCTGAAGTATCCCGATATGGGACTACAATACCCATTTGTCATGACTAAAATTTCTAGTTACAGTGACCGACAGAAGTATTCGAATACGATAGCATGTAATAGTGCACGTACTATAAATACTGTAATATTTATTTGGCAGTGTTGAATTTTTAAACATGCAAATATTAACCTTTTATGTATCGGGAGTAATACTTAAAATATCACTTTGCATGTATTTATTACACAATCTGTACTGTATTTATTCTATTGTCCCTCTTATTGGAGGACATAAGTATTCGAACGTACCCAATCGAACAGAGAGAAAAGTGGTTGCACGTACCCTACCAGATAGCAGTTGTGTTTATGCTGTGCCTCGAGACGGTATGCTCAGTTATTCAGCCGATTGTGAACTCCCAGATAATATGGTACGCAAAGGAGGCATTGGTGGCAAAGAGGAATATCGTGATAAATATGTACAAACAAAACAAATCTCTCTCTGAAATTACCAAAACCATTAACAGAAGCAAAGCTATAGTGTTCTGCATAATTCCACACTTCAAACAGACAAATACTGTTGTAAATAAACCTAGAAATGGCGCTCCTTTTAAACTCACCACAGAGACAGGAGGCAAATAATAAAAATGGTGAAGCAGAATCCGAGAGTCACTGCATCTGAGATTACAGGATGCCTTGAGCAACATCCTGGCACTGTGGTTCACACCAGAACATCTGAACGGGTTTTAAATATTGCTGGGTACAATGCCCGCCTTCCTAGGAAGAAACCATATGTTAACAAGATCAATAAGAAAAAGGTTATAGAATTTACTAAACAGTATGTGGTGAAACCAACAGAATTCTTGGATAAGGTTCTCTGGTCGGATGAGAGCAAATTCTGCTTATACAAGAGTGATGGACGTCTTAAAGTGTGGAGACTGCCAAATACAGAATGGGAACCTAAGAACATGGTAGCTGCAGTGAAACATGGTGGCAGTAGTGTAATGGTATGGGGCTGCACAGCTTCATCTGGCTCTTGGAAACTGGTGTTCATAGATGGGACCGTGGATAAATTTCAATACAAGAGGATTCTTAAAAACAATATTAAAAAGAGTTCAGAGAAGCTGGGATCAGGGCATGATTATTACGTCCAGCAGGATAATGATCCGAAGCGTACTGCAGAAATTGCAAGGCTTTGGATCGTGTACAACACTTCTCACACTTTGAAGACCCCGCCCCATCTCCAGATTTAAATACTATAGAGAACATCTGGAAGGAACTCGAGGAGCGTGTGAGGAAGCATTACAGCAGAAGCAAGTACCATGTGAAAGAACTTCTTCAAACAGAGTGGAGAAATATGGTTTCAGCAGTCACTAAACCACACATACAGACAATACCCAAACGATTACCAGCAGTAATTCAAAGAAAGGGGATGATAACTAAATACTAGCTGTTCTCTGTTGGAATACTTATATCCAGATGTCAAATAACCGTTTTATTTCTACTTGCTAGTTTCAGGTGCTATTTATGAGTTTATATATTTAATGGAAGACTCTAGTTTATTTTGTACAAGTTGTATTTGCGTATGCGTACTCTGTGTAGCTTTAAAATAATATAATTAATAAATATGTTTACGTTCGAATACTTATGTCGGCCTCTGTATGTTTACAATTTTTGTCAGAAGCGCGCAGAACCCACAGCTCTGCTTGCATTGTTGCATTAACAGCTAAAATTTTTTCTCCCTCTATCTCTTACCCTTTATCGCTCTTAAGTGCCCTTTCTACTGTATGCAATAGAGATGTTACGTGATAGTTTCAAAGTAATTATTCAGTTCCTCAAAAATTAAAAATTAAACCAAGATTCAGTGATACACAAATTTGTGAATGTGCCTCATAAATTGAGAATGGAATAGAATATCTCCCTCCCATTCGAAAGGTCTCGAATTTGAATTTCTTTCGCAATTTTCAGTGACTTGGTAAGGTTTTCGGCCATTTCATTCGTATATTCATTCCCCTTGCAGTAATATAATAATAATAATGATGATAATGATGATAATGATGATAATGATAATGATAATAATAATAATAATAATAATAATAATAATAATAATAATAATAATAATAATAATAATAATAATAATAATAATAATAATAATAATAATAATAATAATAATAATAATAATAATAATAATAATAATAATAATAATAATAATAATAATAATAATAATAATAATAATAATAATAATAATAATAATAATAATAATAATAATAATAATAATAATAATAATAATAATAATAATAATAATAATAATAATAATAATAATAATAATAATAATAATAATAATAATAATAATAATAATAATAATAATAATAATAATAATAATAATAATAATAATAATAATAATAATAATAATAATAATAATAATAATAATAATAATAATAATAATAATAATAATAATAATAATAATAATAATAATAGTTCTGTTAAAAACTATATCCATCTTTATATACGTAAATGTGTGTGTTATGTATTTTAAGAAATTGTTATGTGAAGAAAATATTTATTCCAATGCTTTTCAGAACATTTAAAAGTCCAATACATTCTCTGCAAGTTGCTTTTCCATTTTAAATATGCACATTGCTTTGTCATCCAAAAGTTTGCTAGTTAGAATATCACCGATTTTTATGTGATTTTATGAAATACCGTTGCACATATACTTATCGCAGCGCTATGTGTGTTGGAATATAAGTTTTGATTTCCTTGTTAAACTGTACAAATAGAGGACTCATAAAGAAAAGTAGTCTACAAGCACTTAAAAGTTTAGATACAGTGGAAATTAAATTGTTTTTTCCACACCAGCCGTGTGTAGGCCAAAATTTGGACAGGTGGAGTCAGACTGAAAAATCCAATGCTACAGCCGGGATTTGAACACGGCTTTTTTTTTTTTTTTTTTTTAACAAGAATTAAGATCATACTGGCACGTTGACCATGGTAGCTCATTGGTTAGAGCAACCGGACGGAGACCGGGAGATACGTGTTCAAATGCCGGCTATGGTATTGCATTTCTCAGTCTGACTTCACCGGTCCAGTTTAGATGCATTTTGTACACACACACACACACACACACACACACACACACACACACACACACACACACACACACACACACACACACATACACACACACACACAGACGAATCATTCCAACTGATAGAAACTGTAAGAGAAAAACTACAACAATTAAATAAAAAAGAATGGATGATAAGAATAGAATGGGTAAAAGCCGAGACAGGAATAGAAGGAAATCAAATTGCAGATAAACTTGCGAAACGAGCAACAATAAACGATAACATAGAAAGCTACAACCGATTCCCAAAAAGTGCCATCAGGAAAAAAGTACGAGAAGAAACACTCAAAAATTGGGAAGCAGCATTGCAAAACATATCAAAAGGACCAGACACAAAACAATATTTTCCTACAGTAGCAAAACTATTAGAACGAAGACTTAACATATCAGCAAACCTCACTACCATTTTAACACGACATGGAAGGCTTAAAGCCTATTACAAGAGATTCAACATAACTGATGATGCTACATGCACCTGCAACAGAGGAGACGACACCACAGATCACATCCTGTATGACTGCATCGAATGGAAGGACCAAAGGGAAAAACTAAGGATGCAAATAAACAGGAAAGGAGGGAAGTGGCCAGTACATAAACCAGCACTTGTGGGACAATATCTAAGGGACTTCAGTGAATATGTCAACACAATCGATCTAGAAAGTGCTGAATAAAGTAAATTAATTCTAGAAGACTACAGTGACTGTGTGAACACAATCTGGAAACAAAGTAAACCAGAACCTGTAATATTTCAAATGTAATGTAGCATGTGAATGAATAAAGGAGAGAAAAAAAAAAAGACACGCAAACACAAACTACCTACATTTTGTCTTGCAGTTATGCAAACATTTAATATTATTTGCTGTCGTCTCACACTCAAGTCCGTCATTTCACTTACGTTATACAAAGTTTTTCCACATACGCCAACTTTTCAACTCACAAATTATCGTATTGCTAACTGTCTTTTGCTAGAGGCCTCTACGCTCTTATAGCGAAAACTCATCTCCTAAATGTCATTTACAGAGTTGTTTTGCTATGTTAAAGTGTTTACAAAGCTGGTAGAAATATTTGCTGTATGTGTTAACATGACTAACGTTGTGGGATATTTAGCTCGTAGAGTTTCTGAGAAATCTGTCAGATTATGGAAAAAGATAATTTCGAGAAAGGTAATTACGGCGGCTGTAAGCATGTTAAGCCAAAGCGGAGCATGAAGCACAATAAAAAGTACAAATGGATTAACGGTATAAAATTGAAACTTCTAAGAAGATTTTGGTTTGTTATTTGATTTTACCATATTCGCTTTGAAGTTTCTCCAGAAACAGATATCGATTTGGAAGTTCCAAGAGAATTGGTTTAAGAGTTAAACTAGGTAATTTTCAAGAACAACAGCAGAATTTCTTCATTTGTGACTCTCCGCTGCGGAAATTACTTTTTAAATGGAAAAGACAATTACAGCACGCGACGATGACTTAAGTTATTCCAAAAGTTTCGTGTTACTGGGTTTTAATACAAAAATCGTCTATCGTTCCCGTCCTGTTCCCCATACTAAAAACTAGTAACGAAGTACACAGAATACCATCGGTTATCCTTAAACTTTGGAGAAAACCGACACTACACAAAATTGTATGTGTTTCAATATGCTCAATTCATGGATTAGGCCGATAACTCACTTTTGTCCATCATAAAAGCCAGGAATGTTCAGAGATGTCATCTAACCCATCATTCGTCTACATTGAGATATCAGCGTAAATATCTGAGCCAATCAAATATCAAGTCAGAACTGACAACCTATCCTTCCTTGATTTTCTTGCCCATGAGGTTTATAATTATATATTACTACCAGTGACAAAAATACCAAATTACTTATGTAACATTGATACCAATCAATGATGGTAGAAAATGTACAAAGATCCCTTATCTCAAATTACTCCAGACGTAGACAAAATGACGCAAAATACATAAATGGTTTACATATTAAAATAAATAGTGAAATACATATGGTGGATAGAGTCAACATGAAAAATTCAATTCCATGGCCGGGATTTGAACCATGGATCATCTGGTTCCCTCCAGTCGCTCTTAAACTTTGAGCAACTATGGCCAACGTGCCGTCCTGACATTAAATTCTCCAGTTGACTCATATATTTCCCTGGTAGACCACTAGGGGCGCTCGCATCCGAGATACACCGTTTGTAGCGACTTATTATCGTAAGTACTTGAGTCCCAGGCTTCTTCATTTAACTCTTATCATTTCAGTTAATTGATGGAACTTAATCATTTCTCCACACTAGCCGTATATAGGCTAAGATATTTGATGGATAGAGTCAACATGAAAAATACAATGCCATGGCCGGGATTTGAACCACGGATATCCTGGCTTCCGTCCAGTCACTCTTAACCTTTGAGCTACCATGGCCAACGTGCCGTCCTGACATTAAGTTCTCCAGTTGACTCATATATTTCCCCGGTAGACCACTACGGGCTCTCGCATTCGAGATACACCGCGTCATGTTGACTCTAACCATCAAATATCTTAGCCTATATATGGCTAGTGTGGATAAATGATTAATTTCCATCAATTAACTAAAAGTAAAATACATATGTTGAACTTTCTTTGAAAAATATGTGAACTGCATTCTTTTTTAATTTTGTATCTGTTTATACAACGGGCGTCCAGAAAGTAAGTTCTGCTTCAGTTTATCTTCGCTCAGCGCTGCGATCGCAGTTCCGCACATGCGCGGTAGACGCTCTGTATCAAGCAGAAGAAACGTGTGCCATTGTGAGATCGCTGTCAGTCACGTACGCTTTGTTGTGCTTGTTTACAATGCCGGTGTTGATTGAAATCCCGCCGCTTGTGAAATCAGATCTGTCATTCGTTTTCTGAATGCTAGGAAACTGAAAGCAATTGAAATTTATCTCAAATTTGCGATGTTTACGGACAAAATGCGATGAGTGATACAATGGTGAGAAGATGGGTCCTACAGTTCAATGAAGGACGTAGTGCAGTGCACGATGAAGAACGAAGTGGGCGTCCATCTTTGGTTACAGATGAACTGGTTCACCCGATTGATAACAAGATCCAGGAAAACCGCGAGTGCTCTCGCTATGGCATTTCCCCAAATCTCACGATCACTAGTTCATGAAATTGTTACCGAAAAACTGAAATATCATAAACTTTGCTCACGTTGGGTGCCAAAGATTCTTACTGAGCAACTCAAAACAAAACGGATAGGTAGTGCATTTCTGTTTTTGACCCGTTATGATGAAGGCGCCGAAGAATTTCTGACACAGATAGTCACAGGAGATGAAACTTGGGTTTCTTGCGACACCCTGAAAGTAAGTGTCAATTATTGGAATGGAGGCACACCTCATCCCCAGCAAATGTTAAGCCAAAACAAATCTCCACACCTCGAAAAATGATGTGCACAGTGTTCTGGGACAGGAAAGGCATCTTACTCATTGATTTCTTACGGCGTGGTCAAACAATGAAAGCAAATGTTTATGGCGAGACACTTAGGAAATTGCGCCACGCAATACAGAATAAGCACCGTGGAGTGCTGTCAAAAAGTGTTGTGTTTCTTCACGACAACGCACGACCACACACTGCCAATACGACGAAAAACATCCTACAGGGATTTGCCTGGGACGTATATGACCACAATCCGTACAGCCCTGACCTCGCTCCTAGCGACTTTCATCTGTTTTTGCATCTTAAATCTTTATATGGCGGTCAACACTTCAACAGTGACGAAGAACTGAAAGAAAATGTTTCGAACTGGTTGAAGACACAGGCGGCAAACTTCCATGAAGAAGGCATACAAAAACTTGTGCCTCGCTATGACGAATGCCTGAAAAATTTCAGCAGTTATGTGGAAAAGTAGTCTAAGAGTTGTAGAATTTTGTGCTATAAATAATTTTTCGGTATCTGTACATAATTTAATTTTATTACCAAACAGAACTTACTTTCTGGACGTACCTCGTATAATCGGAAAATAGTACAAAACTTTGAGTGTATTTGTATGAGGATATTTCGTGCACCTCGACCCACCTGTTACCTGCCTACAGGAGGTAGGGATGAAGTGAAGTTACCACAGGAGGCTATAGGCTGCAGAAAGTCTTTATCCCTATATCAGGATCCGCCGTACAGCCCCAACACAACGAATTCCGGGTCTCGACGGACGTCGCCGTCCCAGCAAGGGTAACTTAATGCCAAAAACGTACGCATTCGCGCCTTCTCTCTGCCATATGTCACAAAGCATACAAATATGCATGGAAGAAGACGTAAACGGAATGAGGGGGGGATGATTATGGAAAGGAAATCGTGGTAAGCATCGGGCATTACCTGACAAGGAAAACCTACGAAAATCCCCAGTAGTGCGTAGGCGACAGGAATTGAACCCGCAACTTTCCGAATGCGAGGCGCACACGTTGGCACGGTGTTACCTCATTTGGTTGGCTCCGTTCTTACAAACCCTAGTTGGGGGAAAAGGGCAAAACTCCTTAATATGTCCATAATACTCGTAGGTACTAATGAGACTTTCATAAACTAGCCATTTTCTGTTTTTGTTATTGTTTTGAACTTTCCAAAGTAAAGAGTCGTGCTTTTGCTTTTGCAGAGAGCGTTCAAAGGGTTATGTAGTCTAAAATTCAAGGCAGGCCCAGTAAGCATTTTAATTGCTCTTTTGCGTGCTTATGCTAGGCGGAGGAGGTACATGTTTTATTAAACCAAATAATCCGATGTCCATTGTTTCTTCAAAATATTAAGTTTTGAGGGCACATGGAACTAAACCAAAATAATTCTTAAGAAAACAGTTAGCGGATGCACAAGTATGTGTGTGTGTGTGTGGGGGGGGGGGGTGGTTAGCTGTAAAGTAAAAACAAAACATCGGATAAATACCAAACATTGCATGTAAAGTTAGCAATTCGTTATTTTATTTTCCTGTAAATGGGTCACATCACTTCAATTAAATTACTATAAGTTTAAGATAATTGTATGAGTAATAACTATATTATTTAGAATTTTTAACCTTTTTAAATGCTGCATTCGAAATATGTACACATTTGCATAACTGCTAAACCAGGAGAAATAAACAAACATCCATTGCACAAATAATGGAGATTCTATTAAATACAGTTTGTGTGTGGCATGTGTATGGTTTTTGCAGTGTTAACCATTTCCGAGTTATCTTTTGCTATTCCGTTTTATATTCCAATGCTGTCATGTATATTTTGAAGTTCCATTCACAATACCATGCAAAGAGAATGGAATTTGAAAGCCAACATACAGCAACCCGCTGTTGAAAAACTGTAGTATGCCCTTTGTACCTAAAATAAAATGTGCAGTGGAAATATTCCAGCAGATGTTCATCTCGATTCACACGAAGTAGATAGATAAATGCAGTTTTATAAGAATAGTCTGTGAAAGAGAAAAAACACGGATAACTCGGAAAACAGAGACGTAAACTGGAATCCTGTTGCTCTTTTGTACTACCTCTTAACCCATGGCGTAGTAGCCCAAAGTGGGCCTGACCCTATCATCCCGACTGCCGGCCTCATGCTGATGCAATTTTTAATGGGGAGCAAAGAATTCCGCGTTGGCGCTGCAGTTTGCAGAAAATAGTGTTTAGCTCAGGGTAAAGCATTGAGATTTCTCCCAGGGTATGCGTGAGCATGTATGAGAAGGATAGTTTTAATGACACTGGAATGCCCGTTTGAAACTGGTTTAATGACTGCTTCTTTTTATCATTACATCAAACTCGAAGTTGCCGACCAATGTTTGCCAATATCACTGTTTAGAGTTACTGAAGGCGGAGTACATATTACTCGATAGTACTTAATTAGTTACGTATAAACCGACAAATATCTTCTCTCATCACTTCTGGTCTGCCCTCGACCAAGACAGAAGAAGACTGCCCTAATCGGCCTCACGCCGAAGTCTGCTGTCCACAGCTGCGCGTTCGTGTATGTGTGACTTTCACTTTCTGGAAGCCCTCTTTATTCAACCAAAGATTCCCTTTGTGAGTATTTTTTCATGCCATTATTAAGGGTCCGAAGAATGCCTATTCAAAGGCAAGTGCTATCCTTTAGAACTCTGCTAAGGACACTGTTTCTTACGTTTCTTTTGTTAAAACAACTATTCAAACCCGTTGCTATTCAACGCAACTGTATCTGCACGCGTTCCACACAAACATACATTCCTTTGCAATCCAATATGATTCTTTATACATTGCAATTCCTAATTTCGGTATCAACGCCCACATACGCTAGACAGGTGACCGATCATACAACCGATACGGGGAGGAGATGTGGTCAGCCTCCCGGCACCTCCAGCCGCAAAGTTGCTTTCTATACTAAGGTTCGCTACCTGTGTAGCTCCTCAATTTCCTCACAATGCTGAGTGGCCACCTGTCCTATACCCGGGACTTAAAACCCGCACCATCCAAGGATGGAATCAATCACGGGCGCATTCCGGACGCAGGGAACCAAAGCACACGCTCTAGTCCACCACGCCACGGCGCAGGACTTGTGTACTTCCTGCAAATACATGTATCGAGAAGTATCGCGATTAAATGGAAGTAGTCAGCAAGGCAAGCTTTTGTGTGGATAATTTGTAGAAAGAAGTCATCATTCATCACATTTAAAAAATTCGATATCGAGATTTCAGCCAAAATACAGCTTTTAGGACAGTATGAGTCTAAGATAATTATTTTAGAAAAAGGGCCGTGTGTGTGTGTGTGTGTGTGTGTGTGTGTGTGTGTGTGTGTGTGTGTGTGTGTGTGTGTGTGTGTGCGTGCGTGCGTGTGTGTGTCTGAGTCTGGGTTTCAGTCTGAGTCCCAGTTGTGAGTGTGAACGACATAATTCATGAAGGAAAAGTCGGTTGAATACCAAACTCTTTAATTAAGTTCAATACCTTCCAAGGATACCATCATTTTTCAGATATTTGTTATTTGCCTGAATTTTCCAGTACTTATATTTTTCTTAGATGAGAAGTGTTTATTCATTGTTTATTTATTTACCATGCAAAGAGAACGGAATTTCAACAGCATTTCATAACGAGCAGCTCTTTAAACATTTGACTATCACTTAAACCTCTGTATTCTCAGTCCCTTACAGCTACAAGAAGATTAGCAATAAGTTCATGTTCCTGGAATCAAATACATTAGAGGAATAAGTGTTTGCTTAGCTTGCATTTGATTGCAAAAATCAATTGTTTTAATACAATGAGCTCTAACACAGGTTTCTTTTCTGCTTTCAGGTACGTATTAGCAGTGCCTTACGTATGTAAGTATTAGGAAAATAAGTCGTCCGATATGTATGACTTCAGCTGGTCTAATTCGTGGCTTGCCAAACTGAAACCTCGAGCATCCAGGCTAATTTAATAACTTCCTGCTGTGCTTACAACCAACTTTCGACTGTGCAAGAAGTCGCAGTCATTCATTTTCTCCAACACAGTAATATGAACTGGTTCTTTAGTAGCATTTGGTGGTTGATTGATGCGGAATTGAGGTTCAAAATGAACACAGGCCGATACAGTGGTAGTTCGGCCAAGTGCTGCAGGGCAAATATGCAGCCTTTCGAACTGAGAGACAGAAATCGAAAGCACAATACTTCATTTGGAACATGCACAACGGGCTTGCAGTTAAGATGACTGTCCCAGGTAAATGAGATAGAGAGTACACATTAACTAGAAATCGCACCTGCATCAAGAATCTCTCAAGCTACAGCAGTAATGGTACTAGGCGTGTCGGTAAAATAAGGTCTCCAATTTTATTTAATATAGAAAACATGTTTATTGTTAATGAATGCTTCATTGATGGAAAGGCGGAACTTACAGCTACTTTTCAACGTAATCACCATTGCGATCGATGCACTTTTGCATGCGCTGTGGCAGTTTTTGTATACCCTTGTCCTAGCACTCTCCCGCCAAGTAGCGCAGGTGGCGCTCAACCTCGTTTTTCAAATCATCGTCGCTCTGGAAATGTATTCCACCCAGGTGTGGCTTCAACTCAGGAAACAGATGATAATAACTAGGTGCTAAATCTGGAATGTAGGGGGGATAGGTGAGGATGTTCCAGCCAAACTGGGCCAGGAGATCTTCGGTGAGTATTTTGGAGAACCACCTCGCACACACCTTGTGATAATGCAGAGATTCGGTCAAATTCTTGTCAACCGTAGTCTTACTGACTTCAGGAATACGTTCGCACAGCTCGCGAACTGTCACACGCCAATCTTTAAGCATTTCTTGCTCACTTATGCAATTGTTTCGGCTGAAACCGAAGGCCGACCAGAACGCTGTTCGTCATGGATGTCTGTACGTCCGTCTTTGAACTGTCTGACCCACTTTCGCACATTTTTGACGTCCGTACACTGTGGCTCATAGACTTCGCATAACAGAGGATGAATTTCACTGGGGGTAGTGCCCTTGGCATTAAAAAACGGATCACTGCACGCAACTCGCACTTGGCGGCGGAAGTGATAGGAAGCTCCATCGCAAACCGCTGCCCAGCCAAGATTAATGGTTGCAACGGGTTCGTTGTGGTGGGGATTTGAAGGGGTGAAACCAAGCTACATACAGTGTTGCCGGATCTTGCATAATAGCGTTCCTCACGGCTCCAGCGGCTTGGAGACCTTATTTTACGGACACACCTCGTACTTATGCTGATGCACTGGATTAGACTACGCTACGGAAGGGATACGGCACAGAGGTCTAAACTTGGTCTGTTGTGCCTATGCCAAGTGGGGCACTCGCGAGAGGAAGGATGAGGTGAGAGGAGACTGAAGGTATCCGACCCAAGGAGACACGGCAGTGCAGAGGGTATGGTTCCTACACTTTAACAGTTTTAAATTCCCCGGCAGGTCAGAACAACCGGTATCCCATCCTCCAGTGGTCCGAAAATGCCCCAGCAGACAGGTTTAGAATTTAGTAATACTGCTTCTCTGTGGAGAGTAAATATTTTTCTTCAGATTTGTATGCACTAAAATACCTAAACTATGCATTACTCCTAAATTTGGAAAATATACACTAAGCGCGCACTAAAGTTGTGTACTTCATACTTTTATTACTTGCAATGCTCATTGTTTCATAATTCTAGTCGATGTAATTTTATTTGCAATATAGAACGATCATGTTGCCGAATGCACCAATTTTATGACATTTA
Source organism: Mantis religiosa (assembly GCA_030765055.1). Taxonomy (NCBI): domain Eukaryota; kingdom Metazoa; phylum Arthropoda; class Insecta; order Mantodea; family Mantidae; genus Mantis; species Mantis religiosa. Next base: position 304,288,207 of record CM060948.1, on the reverse strand, counting down.
TGGGCTAGCACGTTTGTATGCTGAGTAAGATCTTTTCACGACTACAAATGTTATTGAGCAAAAGTTCCGACGAAGTTTCTTCGGGGAGCACTACGTTTTCGCCTTGAAGATGTTTATACACGGAACACAAAACTTGAATGTCAGGTTCTCTCTCTAAACACTGCACAATTTAGCGCATGCTTTAAAGGAAGCCTCTCAGACCTACTTTGAATCACACTGGGAAATACGTAGGTGTCCCTCTAGAAAGTACTTTTAATATTTAGTCACTCGTGTGTTCAAATATTAATCTTAAAATTAAATATTTTAAAGTACATTCCTTTCTCTGAGCAATGAAGAAGCAAAATCCTCTGTACATTATTAAACATAACATAATTAAGATCTAAATTTGTATTTACTTACCATGCTGTGGGATAATCTACATCACAGTCCGAAACACCTGCTCACTTCTCTACCAGGAAGGAAATGCATGCAAGTTGCTCTTTTGTTTATCGTTTTAACACGCCAAGTAACAACAAATGAAATGCAAGGAGAGAAATTAACGTCTCAAATATGTTTCATAATTTCTCTCCTTAAATATATAAGGCCTAAATTCTATAAAATTTTGTTGTTGTTGTTTTCATATGCTAAGCTTTGGCAATGAAGCCATTAGCTCTCTTGCTCTCCAATTTATCTATGTAGTGGGTCCGGCAGGTAGGGCTTCACAGGTTAAAAGATGTTCTTCAGTCATTTGCTCTTCTTTGTTGCACAGAGGACAATTTGGACTTGTATAAATTTCTAATCTGTGTAAGTGTTTGTGGATTTCTGGAATAATTTCTGGATTTTTAACTTAAATGTTCCATTTTTTATCTTTGGCTTTGTTAGATATTAATTGGTTTTGTTTGTTTTTATATTTGCTTTTGATTAATCTTTTTATGGGTGTAAAGGGTGAGTTTTTACTGTTGTTCTGAATTAAATTTGCACTTTTCTGGCAAGAAAATCAGCTGATCCATTTCCAGCAATTCCACAATGCGCAGGTATTCACTGTAATATAATTCTTTTCTGTAGTTTTTGAAGTTTTTGGACCATTTTGTGACATAGAAAGCATGACAGCATTTTTGAATTTATCTATTCTGTATAGAAGGTGTTGGAGTGAAATATGAATAGCCGTTATTTCTGCATCACAATTTGTTGTGTGGTATCCTGCTGGTTGATAGAATGAGAACAGTGCACACTTAATTCCTGCTCCTGAGTTGTTGACCAAGTTAGATCCATCTGTGTAGATATGTAACCATTGTTAGGTGGGTATCTATTGTTCACAGTTTCTAATGCTAGTGCTTTTAGTACAGGTTTGGAAGTTTCAGATTTTGTTACTATTTGTTTTAAATCTAATTGCATATTAATTGGTTCAAAAGTTAGTGGGTTTTCTTTGATTGAAATGTTTTGTTTAGAATTAGGAAGATTCAGATCTGTTTTTAATTCCATAACTTTGTTTAGGAAACTTGTTTGTGTTTTCATCTTGGTTGGTTGTAGTAATCTTTTCTCCCGTTTTGTTGTTTTTAACCGCAACATTATTTCATGTTGTATGGAACTTCAAAAAGTCATAGAAGAAAAAGAAATAGAGGTATTCATCATTCAAGAAGCCAATGTAACAAATGATCTACTAAAATATTTTGAAATTTCTGTATTTAATATATATGTTCTTCCCAAATCACGCAAAATAGCTGGTGGAATACTTACAGGAGTCAGAACAAACATCTTATCAAAGTTTAAAATTCCATAAAATGTTGTACCCAACCGGTGGATAATATTAATGTGGCACCCTGAATATTGTCACACTGCCCTTCTTTACACAAGCAATTCTATAATGAACGTTATAGAATTAACGTAAATTAACATTATTCTACGGGTGTTATAATCTTCAATGTATAGTTTGAGTGACTCGTGTTAAGGACTCTACATTTAGCCCCTGCTATATCAGTCACCTTAAAACGATAATATTATAACTCTGTGGGCTCGTAGAATTAAAAGGCCGAGTTGCAGAAATTAAAAATCTCCTTTATTTCCGTAGGAATACACTGTTCAACTCTCACCTAACAACTTTGCATCATATATCACAATCTACAGCACCAAGGTCGTTGACAGTAACAAACATTAGCTTTCGTTACAACATTTCACAGCTGACTCTCTTTTTACAGACAACTCTTGTTACACAACTCACTGTTTTACCACAACTGCGAGCCGCCACGTTCTTAAATACCTAATTCGTAATTCTATAACAATCTCTATCAGTCCAGAAATTTCCGGAAGAGAAAAGAAACCAAAAATTCTAGAAGCGTAACTTAATCTATGCCGGTGAGTCCTTTACCTCAGTTATGTCTGCTTGCCGGCGCTTGTTTACAATAGCCCCGCTATCATTAACTGCTTAGTAAGACTCATTATTACCATGTAACTTTATCCGTCGACTGTTTTCTTATTTGTGCCGAAACTTTTATGCCTGTTGCCGTGACAATATGAATAATGATTCGCAAAAACTTCTAGTATCGGCTGAAGCTGATTAACTTAACCCATGTATTACAATAATGCAATTTTTAAACATTGTGTAATGACTGTGTTTGTGAAGAGTGAAACAAATGCGTTCCATATGCGGGCTCGAATTACTAAGTAGGTCAGAGCTTAACGTGAATGTGTCCAGAAGTAACTTCGTACTAGTCATTAAAATGGTCACGCATGGGCTACTATTTACAACCAGAAATTAAAAAGTAACGCTACAACATTGCACCCAAATTGCATTAGCAGTAGCATTGAGAACAGCATGCTCTCTGCAATAAAGGTAAAGGTTTATAGCGTGCAAAAGAAGGACCTGGAAGAGATTTCTGTTCATCCGCTTATGGAGAAACCCAATTACTTCAGCCACGACTGCTAAAGAACGTAGGTATAAAGTTTCATGATCATGCGGTCATTTAATCTTCGAAAATCCCTGCCTCTTTAGAAGTATAATACTTGTGAGAATGCAGTGAATGTTGTTTCTAAGGGAAACGTATGAAGGTCAAAGGTTATACGGTTATGATCTTTCTTAACTGCCTCTCTGGAATATAGAATGAACAAGAAATAGTAGTTGTGGAATTAATGGGAGAAAGGAGGAAAGATGATTTGAAAAATCAAGATTTAATGTGTAACAACCATAAGACTTTCCTTATCCATCGTCAGATATTCATATAGCATCTTTAGCCATAAACTTTCCACTCGGCGAACTGAGATGCTGGATATGTTATTATAGGAAGGAGGGCGGAAATATAATAGCCACTGTCAAAACTCCTTAGGAGTGGAATTGGATGGCGAAACCTTAATGGATTCAGGTACCAGGGGACTTCACTTTGTAAGCAAATAGAAATGCCATGGCTAAGGCTGATATGGAAAACTGCTGCACGTCTGTACTTAATTTTATTGCTCCTACGAGGACTGTTCAATAAAGAATCATCACAACTTTTTTTTGACGACGTACCTTTACTCATCCTCATAATTTTGATGGCCATTCTCAAAATAGTCTCCCCTGAATGCGATGCACTTCTCCCAGCGTTTCTGCCACTCCTCAAAGACATGCTGGAAACTATTTTTTAGAGATCCTTCAAAATCGCCTCCGCAGCCTTCACCACTGCTTCTGATGATGGATGCCTCCCACAAAGGCGTTTCTTCAAGTTAGGGAATAGAAAAAAGTCAGGGGATAAATCCGGCCTATAGGGAGGCTGAGGGATGCACTTCAAGTTGATTTTTGCAAGATATTCAACAACAGCATTGGCAATATGCGGCGCGCATTATTGTGGTGCAGCATCCAGCCTGCTTCACGGAAATGTGGTATTTTGCGCCTGATATGGACTTGCAATGTTTTCAGGACATCCCTGTAGTATTATCCAGTTACTGATGTGTGTGCAGGTACAACATGCTGATTCACCATTCCATGAATATCAAAGAATGAGATGACCATAACTTTTCCAGCAGAAGAAACTACTTTTGCTCTTTTTGGGGGTTGGTGATGAAGGATATTTCCACAGTGAGCTTTGCTGTTTGCTCTCAGGATCAAAATGATGTAGCCAAGTTTCATCAGCAGTGATTACGTTTGAAACAAACTCCGGATCTTCCTCTAACATCAACTTTAACTACATGTTACCTCCATTGCAGCGGTAGTCGATACTGAACATGTCTGAACTTGCCTGGTTCTCACAGGCGGGGACCAGGAGTATCAACAATGAAACTACTACAGCGTGTTTGTCTCACATTAAGCTAACAGAATATAATGCGATTGAATTTTAGTGCGAAAAATTATGACCGTAAAAAAATTATGATCATTCTTTATTGAACAGCCGTCGTATATAGCGAACGGAGGGTCACCCACAATTGGAGCAGAGCACCCCACCCGACCCCGTTGTGAATGCTGAGAGGGAGGAATGTCGGAACAGACCCAAAGTGCAGCCAGATCGGATAATTACGTGCGTAAGCATGGACGGTATCCCTAACGTTTCCAGTTCCAATGCATCCGACGTAACCCAAGCCCACTCACTAGCCCCTTGCACCAAGGTGGCCTCTAGGTTGAAAAGCGCAACTCCACCGCTCAGCCACAACATGCCGAAAACAGCCGCCTGGTCCTACAGCCCTGAAGAAATTGATAATGAAGGATATAATTGTTACGGATATAGGGGATAGCAAGCTCGTGGTAGAAGAGGAACCACCCCAGCATTCGCCTACCAAATCGGGGAAACCACGAAGCACCTATGGGTCAGAGTGGGCCATTGTCGGGAAATGAACCAGAACCCCGAATGCGGGTTGCGCACATTACAATGGAGCATCTCGCTCGGTGCCCTTACAGGACGAACATGTTAAAACGAGACTTTTGATAGGAAATCCGGAGTGACTTTAGGAATGCCCGCCTCGGTAGCGTGGTGGTAGAGTGTCTGCCTCACGTTCAAGAGGTCCCGAATGCGAATCTCGGTCAGGGTGAGTTACCTGGATAAGGTTTTTCCGGGGTTTTTCCCTTATCCTGAAAGACGAATGTTGGGTAACTCTAAGCTCTATGGACCCTGGGCTCATTTGATAATCATTTCGCCCATTCCATTCATCGTCCGATATGACTTAACGTTGGAGGACGTAAATTACACACAAAAAAAAAACAGAATGCGAGTTCCGCACATCATCATGGAGCACCTCGCTCGGTGCCCTTTAAGGACGAACATATTAAAACCAAAATTTTGATAGGAAATCCGGAGTGTCTTTAGGAATAGGATGACTACGGAGTGGATTCGGCACCGGATCCTGTGGTTTATTGCACCTAAGCACCAAGTGGAGCATCCCCGGGAAGAGAGATGAGGTGAGAGGAGACCCAAGGAGTCATGACACCCGCCGACACTTCTACCCTGAAAGAGACCACCAGATAAGAGATGATATGAAATGACAATGGAGGTAAAATGGACGGACAAAATTCGGGGCATGTAATTAACCTACCCAGCATTCGCCTGGCGCCCCGGGAAAACACCCGAAAAAATCCATGGTTCATGAAGGTCGGCCACAGACGAATTCGCCTGAGCCATCCCGCTTGTTCAGTGTCTTTACTGCACATAATGATTGTATGCCACGTGTGCACCAGAAACCCCTCAGCATCAGCTTCCGCCGTCAAACAAACGTAAACGTCATTCAGCTTCCCCCGCCCCCACCAATAAGCCTAGCGTATATTGCACTGACATGCGAAATAATCCCAAGAATACACCTGAAAATATATTGCTTAAAATGCCCAAATAGCAAAAAGAAACGCAACGAATATCTGGAAAATAGCAGTCCCAAAAATATCTCATTTGGCACAAATTATCTAGTTTATCGACTTCGCGATTTTTCTTAGTTAAGATTGTTGTTTAGATGTCCTAGTTAGAAAAATAAATAATAAATCCCCATAAACTGAAGAGAACTTTCTCAAAGTGTTGTAGAAATTCAGGACACAAATTTCATTTATGTTGTCAAAGTATTCAGCATATTTAGTATAGTTTCAAATCGTAGAATTTCCCAAAAAATCTTTGCCTGGCATTCTTAAATAATGTACAACTGGGAAGTACTAAATATGTTAGGTAGTAATCCGACTTTTCGTTGCATTGGTCATAGACATACACAGAGGAATATATAGAGTTTTATTTTTTCTTTCTTTTTTTAAAAAAAGTTCAGACCTAAAACGAGTGTTTCCTTTGAAATCTTGCAATTGAGTTTTCGGTCAGAATATAGCTCTTTTTTTTTTCTAGCATGACCGCAGGAAAGATAAAAATGAATAATTAATTAAATAAAACTATGTGGTAGTTTTTAAAATTTCACTCTATTCTGTAGTGCTTATCCATGCTCCTTCGTTATCATTTTCAATTGTAAGCTGCGTAAATAATTAATTAAGGTGACCCTGTAAGTAATGTGCAAATAATGTGAATTATTTTCATTCAGTTAACTTTATAGCACAGCAGTTTCTTCTTCTTCTTTTTCACTCCAAGGGCTAGGCAATGCTGCCTGTTCCGGCTCAAAGCATGTCTGACCATCGTTTTCGTGGTCTTCCCGGATGTCTCTTTCCTCTAGGTTTATAGTTTATAACTCTTCTTGGGATCCTATCTCTCGGCATTCTCTCAATATGCTCTCTCCATTCATTTCTATAATTTATTATTATTTCTTGTAAAGAACTTATTTCTAAATCTCCTCTTATTTTTTCAATTGGAATTTTATCTAAAAGAGTACATCCCTTTACTGCTCTTAAAAATCTCATTTCGGCAGCCTGTATCTTGTTTTTGTCTGCTTCTGTTAATATCCATGTTTCAGAACCAAAAAGAAAAGCAAGCACAGCGATTAGTTTATAAAATTTCATCCGTGTTTCCTTTCTGGTTTTAGTTTTTAGGCCTCTATTTATTATACCGCATATTTGTTGAAACATTGGTAATTTATTTTTAAAATCATTTTCATATTTATAACTGACATATGTTCCCAAATATTTAAAACCCGTAACTTGCTCTAAGATAATATCATCAATTACTATTTTGGTTCTAATAGTGTCTTTACCCCGAAGCGCCATTGTTTTTGTTTTATTTGTGGAAATTTTGAAATTATAATTCTTACATAACTTCTGTAAAATATATGCTGCTCTTTGCAGCTCGTCTTCAGTTTTACTTATAATTATTTGGTCATCCGCAAATAGCATCGTCTTAAGAATAAATTTTGGTGCAAGATGAATGCCTCCGTTAATCTTAAACATCCACTCTCTAATCAGATCATCTATATAAATTGTGAATAAGATAAGAGGCAAACTGCAACCCTGTATTGCACCTTGATTTGTATGTATCCATTTACTACACATTCCATTTACAATATGTATGCTGATTGTTGTATCCTTATATATAGATTTTAGAACTTTAATGAGATGATTTGGGTAGTCTCTTCTAGTCATGATTTCCCACAAACATGTTCAAAACATGTCAGTTGCACAGACTTTTATTTGAAAGTGCATAGAAAACGGTAGAGAAAGCAATGAGGATAGCAATTATAAAACATAAGGACTTGTGTGTCTCCATTTTAGCTTTTCTACACTTCGTTTTCCTCATATTATATAGCACTTGGAGAAAAGTACCATGGGAATTCACGCGTTTACGTTTCGCTATGGCAGTTTTAGGCTTAATTATTCATAACTTTATCTTTTGTTTTAAAACTCTTGTTCGTCTTGAAATCAGAGACGGTTGCAGAACGTGTCAAAATTGGAAACCGTGCATGCGCGCACCTCTTTTGTTTGAAAAAAAAAATAATAAACCACGACGAGGAAGCTTTTTAATTACTGGAAAGCTACGAACGCAATGGAAAAGAAAGGGGGGAGGAAATATCGGAACCTGAAGATTTCTCTTCCATTGTGTGCATTGCGGGGGTAAGGATAAGAGAGCTTGGAAAAAAATGAAGCGTTTTGTGATGTGAGAGGGCACGTATCAATGGTTTCAAACTCATAAAGAAGCAGTGCTGAATGATGCTAAATAACTTGCATGCTTAAAAAGGGTAAAGAAGCAGCTTCCTTTCTCTTTCAGAAGGTAGTTTTACTCGTCTGCGCATACTTGGCCGAAGTAATGAGTAAGATTTAATAGGGAGAAAGTTGTTTGTCTCCCACCCCCTCTCCCACGCCTCTGCTTCTAATTTTAGAAGCTGTTACTCGTATCATTACTTAGCGAAATAGCCGAGTGTCATCCAAAGCTTGTGTTATTTCTTTTGTGGGGGGTGAACCTCGTGAGGGGGAACGGCTCTTAGGATACGGGTAGTTGTCATGGGATTTGATTGTTACGGCTTGCAAAGGGGTTTGAAGGTCTCACGAGTTATTCTCTATTGCCTCATGTGTGCACGTTTTCTTGAGTCCCATTGATGTAAGTTGGGGTACAGGAAGCAGCATGACGTCACAGAACATTCAGAGCTACCAATGCTGGCAAAAATGACCCCGTATTGGTGACTGCCCATTGTTAGCCAGAAGTCAACTCCAATTGTACAGCTTGTATAAAACATCGTTTACAGGGAATTGGTGAAAATGGTGAGAGAGCAAGGCACTATAACAAATAGAGGTGTCATCACAACTCACGGCAGGTGGAGCACTGACTACCGTGTCTCGTATACAGGTGAGATAGTGCTATTGCACATCTTTTTTCAGTGGTGGGGAAATAACGACGTTTTATACAAGCTGTACATATTTTCAAACAGCCTAGGAATTAATGGAGCTTGAATGATTCTTTTTCTTTCGATATAGTACTTTTGGATCCACTTACCATTCATGCTGTCATTGTGGAGAGATGAATTTCTTGCATTGGGTGTTGATAAATTAACTTACTTTACTGCACTGTATACATGAAGCATACTAAATGATCTATCTTTTCAGCCCGCCTCCGTAGCGTGGTGGTAGCATGTCTGCCTCACGTTCAAGAGGTCCCGAGTTCGAATCTCGGTCAGGGCGAGTTACCTTGATAAGGTTTTTTCTGGGGTTTCCCTTATCCTGATAGACGAATGTCGGGTAACTCTAAGCTTTGTGGACTCCGGACTCATTTGAGCATCATTTCACCAATATTGTCCGAAATGATTTAACGTTGGAGTACGTAAATTATATATATATTTAATATTGCAGACATGGAATATTGGGTAATTAAATTTGGTAGTTCAACATTAGCATTTAAGTCTAAAGTGGGTTATTAACGCCTTTTAATTCTCATATTTATTTACAGTTTTGTTCATGCAGTAGATTACGTTTGACCTGCAAGTCATTACTTTTTAAAGTTAACAACCAGGGATGAATAAATCGTTTGCGAATAATCGATCGCCACTTTGCCAACAAGATTAATATTGATGGCCTTGCTACTAGAACCACCATATTAAAGAATTGTTATTAATTTATTTGCTGTATTTTCGCGTAAGAACTTTTCTTGATTTACTATCTTCGAAAAAATAATATGCAGCACACACGTGTTAAGAGCATTGGAGAATTTCGGAAGTAGAATCAAATGGAAATGGAAAATTAAGTGGAATTAACTAGGTAGGAACAATGCAATAAACTAGAAAGTATTGACCATTTTGAAATATGAAATATTCATATTTGGGTATGTACGTAATTTTAAAGTGCATCATGTTACGTAATTTTTTGTCATAGGTAAGTATTGTCATTTGTTGTCATTTGTTTTATAAAATCTTGATGTTGTCTGAACCTCCTGCGGATAATGGATCCTGTTTGTAATCAGATAATAAGTAGGAAAAATAGTATAAACGTCATCATTCCTAGAAATTGCTGTTACAGATAGAATAACGATGTTATCCAATGATGTAATCGCAAACCAACAGAGCTCCGACTGGCAGTGTGGCAAGCATTTCAATATTTTTATAACTTGTTCCAAAAACAGTGCTCTAATGGTACAGTCGAATGTCCTTTTGGTTGCTAACGCTGAGTAAATAGTTTAGAGCATACTGTAAATCTGGTTTTAATTTGAGTTGTTTTAGGAATTGGGTCATATCTGATTTTAATCAGTGAGAGATATCAGAATATTTTCTCCGCGTGGAATAAATCACGTGAAAGGAACTGGTTTCATTTTATTGCTGTGAACACCTCAGGCTAATTATTACAACATGACCAATATGATTTATGAATGTTATTACTACTCTTCATATATAACGGCGGTTATTTTCTGAGCTTTGGTTCCTTCTTTAGTGCTTCCAATTTCCATTAATGGGCTGTTAACGCCGAATTTAATTGTATGGCACAACGCAACGATGAAGAGCTCAGTCAATGAGTTTCTAATTTTACTTCTAAGTATAGAACGGAAACGTCGCGAAATTTCTTATTTCTTTGTTTACATTAGTCGAGTTATAAACATTGCACACTAAGTCCCGGTTGCATAAAAATCGCTAACTGTAGCTCATTTATATTCGAAGATCAAAATTGAACTAAGTTTGCGTACCCGCGCGGGCTGATCTTAGATCAGATGAACGCCGTTCAGTACTGAGCTGAGATCACAAAAACAAATGCGGCAACATCGCTAAACATGTCAACTTTCGTGTTGTATCGAAAGGAATCGAGAATTATCGAAACTATTGGACTCTGTTTAATTCTTTTGCACAGAGTAGCCAATATAGACATAACAAAAACTAAATAAATCTTTCGCTTTATGGTTATTTGTCCTAGAAATAATGTTATTTTAAATAAACAGTATAAGAATTTACTCCATATTGAAACAGTATTTATCAAAAGTTAATCATTTCGCGTACTTTATCTCCATTATATGCCCAATGTACATCTTTTTTCATTTTCGTCTGTTTACAATACTGTGAGCTGGAAAATAAACACAAATATGGAAGATAAGTGAAGTTTTAAGCTACAAATTATTATATTTGTACATAAAAATGTAAGTTCAAGCCAAAGAGAAGATGCGTTCCGCTAATTTTAAATCTCGCACAACCCTTCTTGTTTCACCCTTTTCCATAGTCATCCTGATGAAATGAGATCTTAAAGCTCCAATCTCCATTGTAACTTTGTGTATTGTTCTAAACGCAGTCCCTTTATTTATATTAAACATATCCCCAGTCACCATTTGGAAGCTTTCAGTTGCAAAGAACCGTCATGTGAGAATGATCGTAAATATTGGATTAATGTGAGCAGGATTCTAAATATTGGATTGAGTGCATAATTGCTCATGGTTTGTGTTCTTAATTGTACATGTAGCCTATGCTCCAGTTCTTCAAATACATGCTTTGATAGTCGAAATCTCATTTTGAATTTTCTGTCATTTAGTTCTGAGATGGGATTTCCTCTATGTTGGAAAATACCAGGAGACCTTTCAAATTGAACATTTTAATCAAATCTCATTTTGAATTTTCTGTCATTTAGTTCTGAGATGGGATTTCCTCTATGTTGGAAAATACCAGGAGACCTTTCAAATTGAACATTTTAATCATCAGAGTTATCAGAGTAATCTGAATTCTGAAAATAATAAAAATGTATAGGTTATGAACACAAACAATGCAGCTTTAACATACATTTTTGAAATAAAGAGGCTAATTATTTATACAAGTAACATCAACCTAAATGCTTTATGTACTATTTATTTAGAGCTGCACTACTTATTTCTTCTCAGAAAGTATTGTGTAAATTCTGCAGTTCAGCTGATCTAAGTTCAATCAAATTAACTGGAGAAAACTCAACAGTTAGGTTTGATCTTAGATCAAGAGGCCATGAACTTATATCAATGTTTAGACAACCAAAATTCTAAGTTCATCTTGACTGAAGATCATTTTCATATGCTTGAACTTAGATTATCTTGTATGCAACCGGGCCTAAAAGAGAGCAAGAGAAATTTGACTTCTAATACTCTGGGATCAAAAGGAAGAATAAGGACTTGATGTGAAAAAAAAAATCCGGTAAACAAAGGTAGGCCGAATGACTGTTGTTTTGGAGCGGTTATTACTATTTTTACATCCCAAATTAATAATTATCGCGAGCAATGTTAAGCAAATGAAACATTGCATTTTTTTGTGAATACAGTATAGAACCTAATGGCTAGAGAAAGTCATATGTGGTTGCATATCACATTTTTATTCATCTCTTGAGATAGTGCCAAAATAATTATATGATTAATATGGTTTGTTTTAAACATTTGGTTACAGATTCAGTAAAACAAGGTGTGGTTCATTTATCCAGAATCATAACCTACACACTAGTAAAGAACGAATCTATTTCCCTTAATGAAATTAAATTCTTGTGTATATTTTTCAGTTAGTTTACAAAATAAATACTGCAACTGATGTATGTGATTTGCATTCCGATTTCGGTTGCATAAGGTGGCTCAAAAGCTATTAAATACATTTCATTCCTTTACCTCTTAACCTCTGCATACGTAATCGAAAACCCGGGTGCTTTGTTTGTAAAAGCACGTGTTATGTTGTAAAAAATAAACACACATGAACACGATCGGTTGTTGTGTCAAGCCCTTGTATTCCATTGACGCTGAAATGCCATTCAGAGCACGTATTTTGTTCATCTGTTTACATATTGCAAACGTTTTGAAAATGATTGACTCTAGGAGAACATGCGTGGAATTTGAATCGAAACCGACATGGCGAATAACTGAAATATCTCCACCAGTGAAAGTGGTACAGGAAATTAGGAGATGCAGTATTGACATTATCCTCCGTATAGCAGTCCCAATGCTCAGACACTGTCTTATCACCAGAAGAAGGTGAGCTGGAAGAATATACTACTATCCGCATCATATTTATGTTTAGTACTTATATACAATACCCAATGATATACAATTGACAGATAAATACGTAATACCTACCACAGCAGATACACACTGTAGGCCCCTTGACGGACAAAATTATGAGGGGTGTTGTGCACTCTGGAGGGGTAAGGGGGGACAGTAGCGCTTGGCAGCTCACGATGTCATAAATAGATCTACTGTCTACATTAACTGCGTTCTAATCAGAATGTGGCTGTAAGGAATGTGTTGAGTACCAACAATCGTAACGTCTTCGGAGAAAGACTACGGTTAGAGTTTCAACATATCATCAAGGCTTAGGCCTCATAGAGGACATTCGGATACTAACGTTACGCATTCCGGGAAAATAATTGGTGCTATATGTGGTATCATATCTAATATGATTCTATGTGGATTTCCAGACGGAAATTTGAATTTCGTTTTTCATAAATTATTTCAGTTTAGAATTTATTTTTTCAAGGAAACTAAAATAGGGGTTTCGATATTCGCAGTATTTTGAAAATGTATTAAATTGTTTTTACTCCCATGGGTACCTCGTCACTTGTTAAACTGAAAGAAATTAAAGGAACTTTAATTTAGTTTAACCTTTAAAATGTGCAGAATAACATCTCTTTACAATGGATCGTTAATATATGGAAATTTGTGGACACCAACATGGGGAACATTTTAGTATTTTACACCATTTGATAGGAAAAAAAAATATAAAAGCGTAAATTTTCAGTGCTCTCCGAGGGTGCCGGAGACATATGAGAACTCAAGTAAATCTGAAACATCAAGAGTTCAAAATTAATGCTTCTTAAAGCAGCACTCTGCAAATAATTTGCAAAAAGTGGAGAATGTCTGTTATATGAAGCGGATTACGGAGATGAGAACAAACGCTGAACCGGGATCCAGGTTCCAGGTAGAAATACCTTGAATTGTGGGCACAAGGTGAAGACACCGATGACCACCGATTGCTGATTATGCATGGATACCAGTTGCAATAGTTTGGAAAGAGAGAGCATCTGACATGAGCAATAAAATTAGAAAGGCTTAGAAGCTATAGGAATGGACTTCATTGGACAAGGTTCAGATAACTAGTTAGGAATACATAGAGGAACATGGGGAGATAATTTCGCAGTGCACAGAGAAGCATGTTAAATTCTGAATGGAATTAAGCAGCATTGTCAAAGAGGGTTCAAAACGATTAAGCTAATAGCTCGTCAATAAGACAGCATTCAGGGCAAATTATGTGAGGAAGAGGAACTATGAGTAAATAGCCTAGAAATTACAGCAGCACAAATGGGTATTTCTGTCGCTGTAACTACTTGAATATCTGTTTCAAGCTGACACGCGGTTAAATACACTGTGGATGAATGCAGCAGTATAGGCTGTGTATTGAAGGTTGTTATTTAAAAATAAATAATATGCTGCATTCATTTTTCGACAACCTTATAGAAATACGAGTCATAGCTACTTCCGGAACACTAAATCGTTGTTTGTCATGCAGCATGGGTAACGGCAGATGTTGGAACCAAATGCGCACATATGACATGTCCGTCCCTCTCTAATTAATCAGCAGAGATCATTTAAACAAACCGCAGCGGACATACCCACTCCTACGGAAGGACTCGGGGACACCATGAAACCCGTCCTTGGTCGTTAGCGAGGGATTCACCGGATGGATTTTTCACCATCGCTGAACATTAACCCCGTGCAGGGGGCAGCTTTCATACCGCTGCATCTATCGCTGAATATAAATACCCAACTTGGATGTATAGTAAGCCAAGGGAAGATACAAGAGCTTCTTACATTTACACTGGGACATTCCCGTTAACCAAACAATTTTATATGAATTTGACACATGTATGCGTAGGAAAGCCACAAGTTTATGTGATTTATGGGATCTGCATGCTAGCCTCCAAATCCAGTCTGCTCCCGACTGGAAGGTGGGAATTTTGGTTTCTAAATTTTTTTTATTTATTTATTCTTATGAGCATAACAGGCTTGTAAGCCTAATTACAATGTTCATCATACATATAATACTATACATACTCAAAACAAAAGAAAAACATAAATGAACACAAAGTAATACAGAAAGGGAAATATAGGAAATAGAAACAATGAATAAAACCAAAAAAAGAGAGAAAAAAGTGAAGCTGGCATGGTAAGTAATTATTTTACTATTCCTAATTACAGTAACGATACTACTATTGCCAGTTTTTGTAATTGACTGATCTGTGAATAAGTAGTTAGTAGTTACAGTATTTTTAATTGAGTTTCGGACATGTTGAAAATATCTACATCGAAACGATGAAGTTTATAATTCTGTGTAATGGTGAATTTTTATGGATTTCTGTATTTTCTTGCGAGGTGAAAAAAAAATTTCTGTATTTTCTTGCGAGGTGAAAAAAAAAAAGCCTCGTGAATCTGCTTATTTTATTGGGTACATAAAATAATATATTTGTTGTAATATTAGTATCATCAATAATCGAATGTAATACTTTGTACAGAAATATTAACCCCGCAATGTCTCTTCTAAACTTCAAAGTTTTAAATTTAAATATTTCCAAAAGGGTTTCATAACTTGTGTAAGTAGGGTAACATCCTGTTCTTTTAAATAGTTTTTAAATTTCTTTCTTGTAATAGATATGACTGAAAAATGTTAAAAATGTCATATAAATGGAGTAATAATAATAATAATAATAATAATAATAATAATAATAATAATAATAATAATAATAATAATAATAATAATAATAATAATAATAATAATAATAATAGATAACAATTTTAATTTTTTTACTTGAACTTCTTTACTTCAAAAACAGTAGGACGGATGCTAAATGTGCCCCTATTGGCGTACGTTGCATACATTAGGCTGATGTTGCACGATCTTTGAAGGGAGCCTAGCCTCCTGCATTTGAAGAAAGTTGTGTAAGTGCATGAACAATAATAAATCCTCTGACTTTTGAGATGCATGTTTATTATTACAGATGGGAAGTATAACTGTATCTGTATGCTTGCATTTCACCATCCAGACCCTACCTGTGTTGCTGATTCGCTTTTATTTGCAAATGATTACTTACGTAGTATAATGTTACAAGTCAATCGTTGAACGTCACTCTGATGTGACTAGTTTTGACAATATTGCAGAAACTGCAATACGATAGGCACATTTAACATAGACTGTCTTCAGGGTGGAATCCGTCAAATGCATTTCAGCGTTTCCTCGGCTCTGAAAACAATTTAAATAGGGCGTGGAAGGGTATGCTTTTTGCTGTTCTGAACTTAATATAAGCAGAGCCTAAATGTCGAAAATTGTAAATAGAAAAATGTTTAATTGTTTTTCTGCAATGTTATTTATTGAAATTCCTTCTTTAATACAGTAACTTTTATTATGCTACGTATAGTATCTAAAATTCATTATTTAAAAATATAGTGTATGTACCATTCTATGTTGTAAATTCCGTACCATTTTAGGAAATAGATCATAACTCCCACACACTTTGGAATAGAGAGGTATACATCGTTCAGGGAAAGTATTGTTCTACATATTGATACTTACTGTTAAATGTATGCTAGTTTTTATTTGTTTGTGCCATTTTTTTTTTTTTTTTTTTTTTTTTTTTTGAAAATGTTTGTGAGTTTGTTAGCTTCATGTTTGCTTTGAGAGCTATTCTGTGAATGACAGTTTCTGGTAGTTATAAATGATCCGTTTTCTCAGAAACAATTAAAGCTAGCTAAAAAGATTCTGTTTTATTATTTTCAGGTCAATAGATGGAGTGTTAAGTGGACAACAAAGAGCATTTATGACAACTTTGATTTTTGCGTTGAACCGAGGTGCTAAGCAGATTGTGTCGAAAATGCTCGTTGTTGCCAACTTGACCCTTCATTTAATTGATCTGAGGATATAAAGCAGTAAGATATAAACATACAAATCTATTATGTGTTTTAAATGGGAAGGTGTTTGTCCTTGAGCGCTACTAGGTGAGCAACCATTCGGAGTCCTGCAGTATTGTATTGCATTCCCGCTAAGTGGTGTGTAAGGAGCGCCAACCTAATCAATCTGTATCAAATACTATTCGCGCTAAGACAAAAATTCAGATTTTGCCAAAACTGATCCACGTGGAAGGTAGAGAGTAATGTATCTAACATAACCATGAAAACCCCATTTAGACCAAATAGTTTTTCTATTACAAATAAATAAACCACTATTACCTGTATTGTAACAATAAATTGCGACATAAGCACTGTATTAACCTTAATTGGTTGGCGTGTATGCGTGAACGTATGTTTGTAATTACTCAGAACTGAAACGTAAATGTTTGACATGACGTGATAAAAGAATTACTTTGAATGAGCCAACTCAAGCGAGAGGAAACAATAAATTTCCTGCTGCCCTGGCAGAACGTGTCTGATCACATTATATCTTTGTTTATGAATGGTTCGTAATCTCTATTTACTCTAGAGAGTTCAAAGTGGTTGGTATGTATGTATGTATGTATGTATGTATGTATGTATGTATGTATGTATGTATGTATGTATGTATGTATGTATGTATGTATGTATGTATGTATGTATGTATATATGTATGTATGTATGTATGTATGTACATATACTTTTAATTACTCAGAACTGAAATTTAAACTACTGACATGACGAATAAAAGAATTACTATGAATAAGTCAAGATGTTAAATTTGAGAAAGAGCAAACACTTCATTACCTGTTAGCCTGTGGAATGCTATATGCTTATATTTATGAATGAATGCCGGATAAGAAGTGTTTATTTACTCTGGAGAGTTCAGATCTAACAGTAGAGTAAGAGCTAAATAGTGCAATGGCTTCTTGCGGTGAATTTAGTGGTTAGTCAAAAAGGCAATTACCGCGTAGTCAGGCTCGAAGTATTATTTTAAGGTGTACACGTTCTTCAAAAAATTTTCGGAAACAGAAGCTAAAAATGAGTTATTGCAAAGAGTACTTGCGTTTTAAAACACGGAAAACGTGTGGTAGCTGGATCATTTTGCAATTGAAATGGGACACGAGGTAATACGCGTCCAACCTTACCACTGCCAATATAATCCCATTGAGTTGGTGTGGGCTCAAATGCAAAGGGGGATTGCAAAAGAAATAATACTTTTAAACTGACGGACGTTAAACGACTTGTTCACGAAGAAATTGACAAGGTGATACAACAGGACTGGGAAAACTGCATGAGGCATGCAGAAAACCTTCAAGAAGACGATTTTTAGAAAGAAATAGCACGTGACGAGATTTTGGAAACTCTAATCATAAATTTGCAAGACTCAGACGGTGAAGACAGTAACAATGGCGAATTATCTCTTAACGGAAGTGACACTGACAGCGATATGGTTGAGCCACTGGCAGTTCCACTGGATTGGAAAAAACAGGTAATTTATAAACTATAATTATAGTTATAGTATTTTAAAGTATACTTAATTTGCGAAAATGCTTTTTCCAATTTGGATTTTGGCAACTGCATCATTGTAAAAGTTTGTAAAATATAATTTGCTCACCCTTACGTCTGCGCCAAGCAGACCTGTATGTTGTATGAGAGTGCGAGAGAGAGGGAAATATAAAAGGAGTGGGGTAACAAGCTGGCAACGCTGAGTGTGATACGGCATCTGATTAGCTGGACTCCAGAACTCTTCCTATTTGAAGCGCACAATACACGCATTATTTTGTAGAACGTGTAATTCTCTATCGAGTAGCATAAACAGCATTAGCAAAACGTTCCTTATGGACCAAACCATTAAAACTGGAAGAAGTTGCGCGTGTTGGTTTGAAGAACCCTTCAAGGGCAGATGCATGACTTTAGAAAGTGTTCCGTTATGTGGCATTGTTCAAAAACTACAAAGTTCGTTGATTTTCTACCTCTGTGGTTTTGTTAGCAGCACCATGGCAGGAATGTCTTGTTAAGCGTGCAGTGACTCACTGCATGTAACAGAATTAGCAACGCTGCGCTAAGGACATTCTAGCTGAAAACTCTTTATTGTTCTGCACCTGCTGATAAAAGGCTTGGCGGAATAACAGCCGGGTAGCTGTAAACACTTTTATTGCCTCATTTATGCAGCTATCATTGGCAAGCGCTCGACCAGAACGGACTGTCAGCACAAATCGTTCTGTTCAAGAACACTAACGGTATGAGTTATTTTCTGCGCCAAATCCGCTGTTATGGAAATACATCCCACTAAAAAATATATATGCGAAGAACGTAAACATTTTATGTATCTGTAAACGTAAAATGCTTTATTACGATCGTTTCTTGGAACGTGCAGCCATTTCTGACTTCTTTTGTTAGGCATTATGTAGCATTAAAGAAGTATGGCTCTGGAATATAAACATGATAGAGACTGAAGCTTTAAATTCAGGAAGTTTCATTCTGGTAATTCTGAAATTACATAAACCTTAACGTGCAATAACAGAGGTTCATAATATCCACATATTTCCTCCTTGCTTTTGTCTCTTGCATCAGACGAGCATTATTTTACGCGATAGTTCCGGAGACTCTACCAGTTTCCAGGTAAACTGCAGAGACTATATTATCCTAATGTGTAAATCTTAAAAATAGCTGTCTGAATGTAACTAGTCATAAACGCCCCTTCATTTCAGCTTGATTCCCTTAAATAATAGAACACAGCAAGTAAAAATAACTCATCTAACAAATCAATGCTCGAAAGACCATTATTCAAAAGGTATAGCAGTAAAACAAGGAGTTCCATAAGGTTCTGTTTTAGGACCACTCCTATTCATCATATACATAAATGATATACCTAATCCTCCAAAAAGTAGAATCATGATGTACGCAGATGATACAACAATTATAAAGACAGGAAACACTATAGAGAACTTGGAAAATGTAACAAATCAGAGCACTAACCAAATTATCCTGCACCTTAAACAAAACAGCCTTTTTATAAACACAGATAAAAGTAACTATATACGTTTCCAAACATTCAAAATAGAAACTGCGCAATATAAAAAATTATCATTGAGAATAAGAAAGTTACAGAAGTAGACTCGACAAAATTTTTAGGGTTAGTGGTAGACAAACATTTGAAATAGGACAAACATATAGACAAATTGTGTAATAAAATATGTTCAGGGTTATTTATAATGAAAGGAATATAAAATTTAAAAAATATAGAACTTCAACACACAAATTTATTACGGTTAAATCTACCCACACATAACTTATGGAATAATAGTAAGGGGTCGCAGTACAAAGAAAAATATAGAACGAATATTTAGACTACAAAAACGAACAGTTAGATTAATTTTAGGTCTAAAATACAGGGAATCGTGCAAAGAAGGTTTCAAAGCACTAAATATACTCAGGCTATACTCCCTGTACATATAGGAAACAATAATATACCTTAAAAATAAAAATAAAAATTCCACCACAGAAACAAATCAACAAATTATCTTAAATTGCATTGCCCATAAGGAAAATCACAAATTTATTGCAAATGTGCAACCAATTCGTCTAAGGTGGGCGCTCTCCCTTTTGCATAGAATCTATAAATTTCTCGTCGAATTAAATCGCATGTGAAATTATCGAAACTTCAGAGAAACGTTTCCTTTTTCACACTTGATCGGCGTCTTTGGTATTCCTTTCGTCAAAATTTTTCTTACTATATTTCTGTGAATACCCAGAATTTATCAGGTTCATTGCATGACCCCTTACCAAGATTATTCGCCCCCCCCCCACATGTGTTCAAAACAAGCGCTTGAATTTGCTTAGAAAGAGTTCCC
This sequence comes from Mantis religiosa, assembly GCA_030765055.1. Taxonomy (NCBI): domain Eukaryota; kingdom Metazoa; phylum Arthropoda; class Insecta; order Mantodea; family Mantidae; genus Mantis; species Mantis religiosa. The sequence continues at coordinate 304,267,683 of CM060948.1, read as the reverse complement.
GTTATAACTTTGTTTTTTGAGGCTTCTCCAATAATATAACTCGGCCCAGCAACACTTTCCAATTCATTCACTTTGATTATTTTCACTTGACTGAAAGTTATCTATTTCATTTGCATTCACCACTGCATTTCCCTCCCACGGTCTCCACATAGTCACACACAACGAATTTCTGCACGTAATGAAACAGATCAACTGGAAGTTGGAACTTTGGCAACGGAGACTCCACGTGGAGTAAACATGCGACAGTCATTTCCAGAAAATCATGGTTGCTATCGGTCCTCAACGACAGTGTTCCATTTCTGAAGTGTGGAGATAGATTTATGATGGTCATTAGTGGGCGGTAGGGGACATCTGCACTCGCCTTGACCAGACAGACTTTAGCTAGAATAATACGATTTTGTAAGAATACTTTGTTGAAGACCTAACGGAGAGTCATGTGAATGAAATGTATCATATAGCTTTTAACAACTATGTAATATTTTTAAATTTTAAGCCATTTTATAGGTTGTTAAATCCAGTTCCTGAGTAAAGCGAATGTTACGCGGAAATATTGCACTTTTTGCGTGATTTGTTTAACCCTATTATCATTTTGCATGCATTTTTCGCAAGCTGTGTTAAAAATTAGTTTTTAGAAGCCCTCGGCGTGTAAGTAGCATTTGAATGGCTATTCACAGTGAAGTAGCCTCTGGCTAGGAGATACAGTTAGATAATTGCAACACCGACTATCAGATCTGCACAAGCCATTACTGTCGCTCGGTTCGGTTTGAACTGAAACGAAGATAAATCACGCCTCTCGCATTGTTGTGTAGTGCAAGAACTCATCTTAATCGGAGCCCTTCTAGATAGTATCGCATTTCACCGATGTCGCAGCACAAAACAAAGAGCCACCCTGATGGATTACGATATAGATTTTAGAATTAAAATCGCTTTGAATAATGGAAATGGAAACTGTCGTATACAGACAAAAAATATATATAGCGAAGTTAAAAGAAAAGAGATGGTAGCAAGAGTAATGGATTATTCGGTATTATATTTCCAATACCAGATTTGGTTTCTTTTCATGGTCTTCCTGGGCGTCACTCTTTCATCGTATTCCATTTCTGCGTCATTTATCTTTCTCCATGTACTTGAAGATAACGACGAGTAGTGCATTCAGAGCCAGGGGTTCTTTTCTAAAGTATCGAGCGGATAAAAAATATTGGAAATAAAAGAACAGGCTCTCCATTCTGGGTTCCGATTTTATAGGCCTCTTAAACTTGAAGGGAGCAGCTGTATGAGATTTTCTCAAAAAACGCTACGAAGGTAATACTTTGAAGAGTAATTGCCTGGTGGTGAACTTTACAGATTGTGTATATTTTGTGGTGGAATTTGTATTTCCGCTTGATTACTTTCTTTCTTCAAACCATTCGAGTGTGCCATAAAGAGGAAGGGAAAATGTCTAAGCCTTGCTTATGTATTTCCTTTTCTTTACATATCTGCATACAAGTGATTTTAATTTGTAGTTTTCACACTTTTTACTTGCTCTATTCCATGCGGATTGAAATACATGTCACACTTAAAAATTCGATGTTGACATTTCTCCGGTAATATTGTATATGTTTTGAGGTCCCCGGAGTCCAAAACTTCTTCTTCTTCTTCTTCTTCTTCTTCTTCTTCTTCTTCTTCTTCTTCTTCTTCTTCTTCTTCTTCTTCTTCCTCACGGCTTTGGATTGTTTAAACCGTTCCGACTCCAAATTGGTCTGCCCATCTTTTCTTCGGTCTTCCCTGGTTTCTTCTTCTTATAGGTTTATAGTTTAAGGCTATTTTTGGTATTCTGTTATTATTCATCCTCTGAACATGTTCTTTCCATTGATTTCTATTTCTTTCAATAGTTTGGTTTATTTCTTCTACTTTTAATTCTGTCCTAATATCCTGACTACGTGTTTTATCAATTTTGGTATATCAAGTGGAATAAGAATGTTGCGTCCCAATACACCTTTTCTCGTAACTTCAGTTCATAGAACATCACTTTAAATGTGAAACTATTGCTCTTATGAATTTCATTTCTGATGACTGTATTCCCGTGCTATTTCTTTTTGTTAGTGTCCATAGATCAGAGTTGGTATTGCCATTGTTTTGTATAGTTTTACTATGGGGTCCTTTCTTGCTTTATTTTTTAATGTTCTTTTTATTGTGCCTGTTATATAGTTAAATTTATTTATTTTCTCTATTATATCAGCTTCCCCTTGGTACGAGACATTACATCCTAAATACTTAAAGTGTGATTACTGCTCAATTAGTATGTTATCTAACACTATTTTTGATCTTACTGGATTAATTCCGTTAAATGCCATGATTTTAGATTTATTTGCTGATATTTTCATTCCACATTCTGTAGCAATTTTATCTAGACTATACAGCATTTTCTGCAGGTCATCTTCATATGTGGCCATTATTATTTGATCATCTACATACAACATAGTTTTCAATTTAGCTCCTGATACATTAATGTCTCCAAAACAAATCTTTTATAAAAAGGTGCAAGCTCGTTCTTGCCGGATTGCCTGTGAGCAGTTTACTCAAAAACGAAAATGTTGGATAAATACTACCCGTGTGTAAACGCGAAGATTTTCAGAAAAATTCCTCACTCCAATCTAGTCTTTCAAACGGCATGTTTTTCGAAATGTTAGGTTTTATCAAATATGGGCCTAACGATTGTGACTGAAACATCATAGGTTTGGCATAACAAATTAAGGGTTAAGAATTAGCCTTTGAAGTCCCCTCCATATGGAAGGAATTTTTTAGATGCCATTTTGTAGAATTGGTAAGCCATAAGGGGTAAACAAAGACTCACTCCACAAAAATATAAAGACGCACTCCACAAAAATATGCAACTCTTTTAAAACACAATTTATTTCAAATAACATTATTGTGGCTTTAATCATTTTCGAAGTATCCATTATTGTTCGTTTGAATTGTTCAATACTAGAGCTTCACCTTTAAACTCTTGATTAAGGGTTTGTCTTACTCTACTCCCCTTTCTAATTATATTGATATATGCCAGGAAACTAATTTTGCAATAATTTATTTTTTAACACAAAAGTGCTTAAGGAAAAAGAAGCTGCTGTAGGAATAGTTTTTACTACTTTAAAATAAACTATCAGTAGATACCAAAAATATCTGTCTGGAGGACTTTATATCTTTTTTATTTTTTCAGTTCAAATAAACTCTTATATATAGAACACATGAATATGAAGCAGCCGTGAGCTTTGCATATCGGATGCCTAAGCGCTAAGATTTCAAAATAACAATTTATAATCTGGATAAAATATAAACATAAAACAGCGAATGATTTGCAAGATTATACAAATGTATTTAAAGATCTCAACTTGCGAATTTCTTAAACAAAGCTTTTCGTTTTGTGACATACCTTCCCTTAGTATGTGTAGGTATATTTTCTCTAACAAAAGGCCCCAGAAACTCCTGAATAGCTACAAAAAATGTCATGCACTACCCTATGCTGATGTTTACACTCACGCCGGTGAATCAGTTCAAGGTCAACATACAATTTTGCTCTACATTTCTTGACTGAATGATGGACTTGTTTAGAAAAGGAAGAGCCAAATAGTCTCCGCTACATCTAATAGCTACCTTACTAAGAAAGTTTGTCTAAAAGTAAAGGATTTTAATCCCGTCAGGTCACTGAGACTTTTAACATGAAGAAGAAAACACTCATCTAAGTTACATCCAGTCGCAACAAATTAGCTATTAACTTTGTTAAGCAATAGTTAAAATACCCACTTTCGAATTATTGAAGCAAAAAGTGCAGCGATGATAAAATTCTATCGAAAAGGGGGAAAGTCACCCTGGTAACTCGTCTTATAGAAGAAAAAGAGCTCATGGTGTGAATTCGGCAGTACTATTGCTCTAATCGGGAAATGCAATGAATTGTAACAATATGCGTAAAATAGCAGAATAATACAATACGCTATTTCTTCAATGATTACATTTGCTATTTTAAGAGATTCACCTCAGGGATCTAAGAGAGATACATTAAAATGGGCACACACAGTTACAAGCTGCTCAGTAGTGGCAACCCTAAGGAAGAAAAGCCGCGGTTATGATGTGGGGTAAGTAGAATACTACACCAAAAAATCCAATATTGAGATATCGCCGAAAATATTGGGTTTGAAGCTCTTGAATCACACAAGTCATTTTATCCAAAGGTCCGCGCATGTGTATCTGACTGTCTGAATAGCACCCAGGCGAACAGCATCTTCCAGGGGTGCCACACGAAAATTTTGAAGAAAATCCTTGCATTCCAAATTACCGTTCATATGAATAACGTTCTTTACAAAAAGAGATGCCTCTAGAGATAGTGGTCAAATTAACATGTTTAAGATACTGCCATTAGTAACAAAATTTATATATTAAGAATTTTCTCCTAATGCCTTGTTAAGTCTTCTATATTCCTAAAGATAAGGTTGTGCACCTGTTTATTGGTAACTGTAAAACATAGACAAAATTTACCACGCCGCGAAAGTGATTTTTACCTTTATCTTTAATTTTACAACTAATTGAAGTTATAAAAATTATGTACATTGACACAAAAATAAAAATAAATAAATAAATGAGAACCAGTAATAGTTAATGGTGGCGTAAGATAAGGTTGTCCTTTATCAACCGCACTTTTTAATTTGTATGTTGACGAAATAGTAAAGATTTGGTCGAATAAAGTCAATGGAGGCATTCATGAATCAGGAGCTAAATTGAAAACTATGTTGTATGCAGATGATCAAATAATAATGGCCACTAATGAAGATGACCTGCAGAAAATGCTGTATAGTCTAGATCAAATTGCTACAGAATATGGAATGAAAATATCGGCAAATAAATCCAAACGCATGGCATTTAAAGGAATTAATCCAGTAAGATCAAAAATAGTGTTAGATAACATAATATTTGAGCAGAAATCACGCTTTAAGTATTTAGGATGTAATGTCTCGTACCAAGGGTAAGCTGATATAATAGAGAAAATAAATAAATTTAACTATATAACAGGCACAATAAAAAGAACATTAAAAAATAAAGCAAGAAAGGGCTCTATAATAAAACTATACAAAACAATGGCAATACCAACTCTGATCTATGGATCAGAAACATGGACAGTAACAAAAAGAAATAGTACGAGAATACAGTCAACAGAAATGAAATTCATAAGAGCAATAGCTGGATATACCAAAATTGATAAAAAACGTAGTCAGGATATTAGGACAGAATTAAAAGTAGAAGAAATAAACCATACTGTTGAAAGAAATAGAAATCAATGGAAAGAACATGTTCAGAGTATGAATAATAACAGAATACCAAAAATAGCCTTAAACTATAAACCTATAAGAAGAAGAAACCAGGGAAGACCGAAGAAAAGATGGGCAGACCAATTTGGAGCCGGAACGGGTTAAACAATTCAAAGCCGTGAGGTAGAAGAAGAAGAAGAAGTAGAAGAAGAAGAAGAAGAAGAATCCTTAATTTTTTATATAGGGTTTACATTTTTCATTTAAAACTTGGGTTAAGTAATAGGTTTAAATAAAATGAAGGCTCCATTCATTTGTTTATCGTGATGTCATGTAAGTAGTGTGGAATTTCAAAGACAGCTTATACGCCACCCATTTTTAAAGATCGGACCTCCTCTTCAGCCTCCTGTATCTTCCTTTTATTTACATTAAATCTGCGGATGTTTATCTCAATAGAAGATTAAAAACTAATATTTCGAAGGAATAGTTTACGAAAAAAAGGCAGGTAGATTTTCTCTACTGATATTAGGTAAAGTCATGTGAAGTAACATAGAATTAGCTTGCTTCCGGATGTATAAACAATAGTCCAAGTGAATATTTATGCCCATTAAGAATTCTTCTATTTGGGGAGGAATTATATTGGTTATGATGAATGGAACGAGCCCTGCTAAGGACGAATGTCTGTGAGGATCATAAAGACTAAATGGATTAGTAATAAAAACGACTGGAGAGCGGAAGAAGATCTGCTGCGTAAGGATATCCCCTGGTACACAGGACGTTGATGGTTCTGAGCTTCCACAGATGGATTTAGTGAGAGATCAGTGACGCAAGAAGGAGCAGCATCCTTTAAAATACCGTTGCTTTTACATCTTGTGACCGAATCTCCTCTGCAATTTAGTTTATGAGAAATTACCACGATGTATGTATTCATGGCCTATTATACCACCAGGTTATTAAGCGGAATAGATCAGACTATGGTCCGTGAAACTCGTGTTCAGGAGATCTGGAGTTCAAACTTTGACATTTTCTGCCAGCAAGTTCCTTTTTTTCTCCCTCCCTCCCCCCTTCCCTTTCTTTCTCTTTTTTTTTTTTCTTTAATTTGTATTTTCTGTGATTTCCTTTGGTGGCTAAGCGTATTGTGTCCTTACGTACTACGAATTTTCTCTGCATCTTTAAAGGCCAGGTGATTGACGGCGTGTTAACGAAACCACCCGACCGTATGTGTGCATGCAAGCGCTGGCGCTGTAGTATCACCATGGAGGGTGAAAAGATAATATGTCTACGTTTTTGTACTGTCGGTATAAACCCATAACAAAGAGAAGAAGCAATGCGCATGCATCCTACATTAAAGAAATCCCAAACTTAAATTTAATAATTTTAATCTGTGTTTTTTATAGTGATTGCACTTAGAATCGCGACTTTTTGTTGTTGTAATTTACGACCTCCAACGTTAAGTCATATCGGACGATGAATGGAATGGGTGAAATGATGTTCAAATGAGCCGAGGGTCCATAGAGCTTAGAGTTACCCGACATTCTTCTTTCAGGATAAGGGAAAACCCCGGAAAAACCTTATCCAGGTAACTCACCCTGACCGAGATTCGAACTCGGGACCTCTTGAACGTGAGGCAGACACTCTGCCACCATGCTGCCGAGGTGGGCTTCCGTCCTGTCGTCGGTAGTTCCCTTAGGGAACTGTATCTACATAGGTTTATACCCTTATTGAACTCTGTTCTTTATTCCGGAGCGTGCCGAACATTCGAACCCCTCCCTGATAGGGAGTTCGGATTGGGTTGGACTCGAGGGGGCAGTGGTTCCCGTTGGAGATCAAGTACGTCTCCGGACGGGGTTGAGGGAAGCCATTAATATTCCCGCGTAATAGCCAGCATAGCTAGTAGAAGGTGTGCTAGATCACCAGGCGGCCCCACCGAGGTCATATCGGTAGCCTTCCCATTTTGGTGTTGGCGCGCGTAAGTGGCGCATCCACTTCCATCCCATCTTGAGTCCACAGGACCAGATGTGGGGGGTGGGTGGTTGTTAGTCTCTAGGTCTTGCCCTATGGAAAGAGTCTCAGAGGCGCCAGGCGCCTTTTCGGGACAGCTCGGTAACTCCCTGGTAGAAGGAGGCCCGGGTCCTTGGTCCTACGGGTCCAGGACTAATGGGAGTAGATCCTCTGGCATATTCCGGACAGTCTGTATTCCAAATGCCCGGTCATTTGTTCGATAACCAAGTTCGTGTCACAGCGTTCCACCTCCTTGTTGATGTCAACACCAAAGCGCGCGTCCATATGAACATGCAGTACTTTGGATCTTGTAGCTCTTGTTAGAGTAAGTAGATGAGGTAGGAGGGGACATCTTACACTTGGACTCCAATGGATTTTCTGTCCATACATCCCCGGAAGGAACTGCAGGACTGGTTAACGCAGAGGTCAGAGACTCTGGCAAGTCACTGTTTGACCCAGTAGTGGAGATCTTAATGGCTATCATCTGATGGGGCCGAAAAGTAATTTTAACTCGCAAGTCTCTGCGCCATCTGTCATTGACTGATACGCAGCACTGCAGTCATCATGTAACGTGAAAGAGGACGAAGGAAATGGTAAAGAGAGGTGACCGTAAACCACGGTCAGAGTGGCCGGCCACAAGAAATTGAAGCTTGAACCTCCCGAATGCGAGCTTCACTCATTACTGCGGAGCCACCTCAGTCATTAACCAGGTGCTCACTGGATCTTAACCAAATTTGCTGCTTTGGATAATTACGTCTCAATGTATTTCTGGGTAATCCAGGATCGCGCGTTACGAAATGCTTCATATTTACGAGCTTTAGGGGTTAGGTACAGTGCACAGTGGTGTGCAGTGCGTACGCCCAATATGCTTTGAGGAGAGAACTGTTTCTGGTCTCCTGAGTTAAACCCAATACTGATGGACAATAAAAATTTATTGTAGCAGTATGTTAGACAGCCGGGTTGCCCAATTTTATTCAATTTACTTTACTCGTATTTAAATGGCTTAAGAACTAAATAGGTATGAATGAGCTTGTGGAACTTGTATTTCTCTTTCAAACCTTTGACTTGTTAGGATCCGTAGATACAAGTCAACACAACTCGGAATAGTAAATCACTAACACCAATATAGAATGTAAACACGGGGCCGCTCTCTCCTTCAGATATGAAGTTCTTTTGAAATCAGATGCCTTACTTATTCTTTCATTTACCTTGGCGTCCACCGTTAGTTTGCGTGGGTGACGACAGATGGGGGCAGGTGTGCGGTCACGCCCAACCACACCTGCTGGCTATGTCACCTTAATAAACTGCATCCCACGCTTAGCCTTAACAAGTTGCACTTATAACCGCCAGGGCTTTCTTTCGCGCTTTGTGCAACATCCGGTCTTTTGCCACTGCCTTCTTTATGGACATGGCTTTACCCTGATGAAATCAGCGCTTCTGCTATCGTTCTTTCTTTTCTTTTCTTAACGTCATTGCTTTAAATCTTTATTTACCTCTTCTTTCCGCGCTCTAATTATCTTCCTTCTTACTTAGTTTACTTTTCAAGTTCGCTTACTCCGTATTTTCTTGTAATTAATTGTCCCTTTTCGGTACTCTTTTACTATTCTATATAGTAGGTAGAGAAAGTATTGCATGCTATCAAATAATTCCATACAGGGATTTCAGATAAAATGAACGTTTTAAAATCCTGTGAATGCAACAACAGTATTAGAGGAAATATCACATGTGTGTGTTTTGTGTTCAACAGCATAAATGAAAAACGAAAAAATCTTGTTAAATACCGAAACTGGTATTTAAGTTTAGCACCTTTCAAGGATGACGAATTTTTTCAAGAAACTGGTCAGATTACATTTTTTCAAGCATTTCAACTGTCTCAGAAATAGCTGTAACGATTTTGATTAAAACATTATATGTTTAACATATTTTGATGGCGAATAGAAAGTAGAGGAGTAGGTGAAATTATGGAATATGGTGGTAATATGGAATCCATGTCTAGCGGTTGTGGTATTTGAGCGACGCCACTCGGATGTCCGTTAAACTACAGCTGACAGTGCTAGTAGACGCTTGTATGAGAACGAAGTAATTGTTTTGCATCTATGATGGAGGACAGAGGTTTTCGTGTTAAGCCTGTCACAAAAACTTTGCAGTTCGTCACACTGTGTTTTCTCTAATCTTCCCCGGAGGTGCAAGGTAAGTTATCTAGTGTGCTTCGACTGAATAACATGCCAGTGTACCTTTATTGAGCAAATGCAACATATTATGTCAACCTCAAAACGCTATAAGAAGGCTTAAATTTCTACATCGCGTTGCTGGTAATATGGAATAGCGAATGTAGAAAAATTTGCCAACAACAGTTCTACTTTTCATCAAGACCATTCAAGAGAAGTCAACGGAATGAAAGAACCTACTTCAGTGCAAAATGAGGTAGTTTCACCCTTCCATCTCTCTCCTGTGCCAGTAAGCAAGAAGGCTGCTTCTAGAAGAGGTGGAAATCCAGATCAACAGCTGTGATAACATCTTCTCCTTATAAAATGTACTTGGAGTCATCGCTAGAAAATCATCCTTCGACATCCGCAGGGAAGCCAGAAATTAAACCAAAACCAAAATTGAATAAGTCTATTAAAGGAAAGAAAAGTAACCGATCAAAACCCAAAAAAACATGGGAGTGGACAAATTTTCATCATCTGATAGCGAGGAAGTTGTTGTTTGTATTCCAGATGATGGCACCCATTTGGGGGGGGGGGGGGACTAGGCAAAAGCTTGATGATGATGTGTTATGCCTATTTTGTGAACCGAAATTTTCCTAAGATAGCAGTGGGAATCCTGGATTAAATGTGTTATATGTAATATGTGGGCACATGTAGAATGTGCAGGTGTCTAAAAAGATAATGTGTGTGATTTCTGCAAATGAAACCACTGTATCTTTAGAGATACAGATGTTCCATATTACCACCCTGTTTTCAGTGGGCCAAAAAATGCACCTTTTCATAATATGTCCTTTTTTCTGTGGAATTAGCATTAAAAATAATCCCAATGTTGTCGGCAGATGCTAAACTAAAAGCATCAGACTTCATTAATAAATGTGTAAGCGTTTAACCAAAAAACTAAAAAATTGTCAATAAAAATGGTATTCCATATTCCCACCTTCTCCTCTATATCTTAGATTTTCTGTAAATATCCTTTTGAGTCCTCTTCATTCTGAATAACTTTTACGTAATTGATAAACCATAAGAGAATGGTAAAATTTTATTACACCAAAAATGTAGATCTTATTAAGACACACAATTTACGTAAAATACATTTTTTTAATGAAGGGTTTCGAAGATTTCTTGTTATTGTTTATTACTTCTACAGTACTTTTTTCAAATTGGAAATCGTTATTTGTTTTTGTGTTTTAATCTTTTGGCCATGCAAAGAAGATAAAATTTAAAAGTGATTTTACATAGCTATACTAGCACTTAAAACATTTGACAGTCGTTTCAAGCCTACTATGTTCGCACATTCTCTTGCTTCTAGAGAAAGTCAGCAATAAGGTTAATTTTTCCAATTATTTATCTCGATTAATATAAAGTTGATTGAGGAAAAAGCGTTTGTAAAAATAGTTTGTACAAGAGTAGACAAAGTCATATGAGTGTAACAAATCAGACATTTATGTGTCTCCTGAATCTAAGTTTTTAAAATCTGTAAAATTTGCGCCAGTGCTATAGTCGTTGTTGCTACTAAGTTTGCCTTTTCTACCACTTCCCTAAGGTAGAAAAAGTATTGCATTCTTCCCAAAAGTTCAGTTTACAGATTTCGCTGGAAATACATGCTTTGAGTTCCCCTGAGTAATTGAGCAGTTTCGTTGGCTGGTGAGCTCACGAAAACAAAAAACTAAATGCACAAATTCAACACCGTTTAAGCATGTGGTTGCATTCTTCATTCGATAGGGTAGATTTCGTTGCTACCCCGCCTTGCTTCAATAGAAATCTATTCAAGTGTAACTTAAGACAATCAGCGACAAGACACGGTATAGGAGCTGGTTCCGCTTTACACCTTAGTTGCAATTATAAAATGGACTATTTAGTGTTGGAGCACACTGTTCCGTTTGAATTTTGCTAGAATGGCAATAAAGATGAATGCTGGGCGGGTTGCAGAACCAGTTTGGCCGGTTATTCGCCTCTACTTGAACCTTACTCCACAGCCCACACTAAGGTGCTTACACTGGAGATTAATCAAAGATACAGGTATTGTGTCTCGGGGGAAACGAGTAACACTGAACAAAATTCCGCCCGTTAAACTACTGCAGATGTATTCTTTAAAACAATTTTTAGCCTTGTGCTTCATTGCCCAAAGATGGGTGACCTTTGAAATTATACTTAGTTAAATAAATTGATCTCAGCCCGTATTGTCCTTAAAGTTCCATAGCATAGATTTTTTTTTATTTCTACTGAAATACAAGCTTATTGTCGACACTATCTTTACCCTTTTTTACCGAAAGTTTGATTTTTGCCTAGTAATTGGTTCAAATGTATATAATATGCTACCCAGAAGAAGAAAGTCCATTTTTAAGCTTTTTCCCTTTATTTTTGCTTCCTTTCACTCATTTTTTCAAGATGTGTGTTTGTCTTTTCTTTGAATCACTTGTCTGAAATCATTGTTTAAACTCTCCTATCTTCATTAAAACAAAATATAAATTTTGCGCACCAACTCTCTTCATTCTAAATGCCTGCGACTGTATTGTAGTGGTAGTGTAGTCTGCCTCAAATATAAGAGTTCCCGAGATCAAATCTCTGTCAGGGTGAGTCAGTTGGATAAGGAAAGGTGGTCAGACTGAAAAATTCAATGCCATAGCCGAAAAAACGGGATTTAAACCACGGATCTTCCGGTCTCCGTCCGGCTGCTCTTCACATTAAGCTACTATGGCCAACGTGCCTATACGATATTAAATTCTCCAACTGACTCGTGTTTTTCCCGTTAAACCACTAGGAGTTCTCATAAACACACGAGACAACTACCTTAATGGTGACTTACAACGTGTAAGTACTTTAAGGCCCGGGCTTTATAGTTCGGACCACTATTAGGTACAATTAATGGAAATTAATTGTGTTTTCACACTAGCCGTGTGTAGGACGTACTATGAAAGGATAGAACCAGACTGAAAAATTCAAAGCCGTAGCTGGGATTTGAACCACGCATCTTCTGGTCTCCGTCCAGCCGCTCTAACCACTGAGCTACTATAGCCAACGTGCCAAAATGACATTAAATTCTCCAACTGACTCGTGTTTTTTTCCGGTAAACCACTAGGAGTTCTCATAAACACACGAGTCAACTACCTTAATAGCGACTTAAAACGTGTAAGTACTTTAAGACCTGGGCTTTATAGTTAAACCACTATTAGGTCAATTAATGGAAATTAATTGTTCTTTCTCACTAGCCGTGTGTAGGCTAAAGTATGGAAAGATAGTCCGATTATCCTTAAATAACGTCTTCGCCACACAGTAATATCACCTCGGGTGTGGTAAGTTTTCCTGTTGCCTCAATTTCATGTCGCGATGTTCCTACGCATCTAATACTCACACCTGTAAGTTCAGAGCACAGCTGTTCGACTTCTCTCACTGACAAAGACGGATTCTTCTCTGTGAGTGCATTAAACACATGCATCACAATTCTTTTTTCGCCGCTTTGTAAAGGTTTTCCGTTGCGATGCTTCAGCGAAAAACTGGCGGTAGACTCTGCCATTATACATATAAGTACATGCGCAATAAGCGATCAATAAAATAATTTAGCTCTCGCACTCGGCACAACACACCTTCGAATGGTGATATATGACTAATCCAGTTCAAAACAAGGTCAGTAATAAAATTTATATAAACAAATATGTAATCACTACCACTAAATCACGTGCTATCGTGCAATTGCTTGAGAGTAAAGTAATCTCCTCTTTACTTCGTTTAAAAATTAACATGCATTTCAGACAAATCAACTCTGTTGCGTAATATATTTAATTGAAACAGTTACGAAAATATAAATATGACAATTCCTTTCCTACATATAAAGATATATGACCATGTTAAATAACGAACTAATTTTCACCGCACAACAGTCTATACAGCAATAGCAGCCAATGAGAGGTGATAAGGTCACGTGACCGTTAAGAGATACGGGGCAAGCTTATGTGAAACAAGGATTAGTATATCCGCCGAAAACTGTTGATTGAATTGTTGGTTGCAACTGGATACCTTCTGCAAATGATTTATTAATGTGTAACAGTCGTGTGACTGTTACACAGGAGGTAGCCGTGAACGTTGTCTTGTTTTTACATTTATATCGGCAGCTTGTAATTGTTAACACCAAGTGCATAAAATTACGAAATCAGTTCATTAAAGCCATTTCTGAATGTTGAAGTTGCTGACAATGTAACGTACATCGTGTTAGGTAATGTAATTAGGGCGCATCAGCTCTTTGAGTGCTGTACTACAGCTGTTAACAACAACAAACCAGAGGCTATCAACTCTGTAGTACTCAATTAATTGGTAAACGGCCGCAAATCCATGATATCGTTAGCTTCCGTTCGTAATAAAGGACATTTCCGAACAAATTGTTTGTTTTTACGAGCAAAATTCTGCCAGGAGATCTCCATTATAACGGAACAAAGGTTATCGGAGGTTAATGAGTGTAATTTGCAGGATAAGTTTAACAAACAGTAAAAGTGCGTCTCAGACGATTCTGTACCTATGAGAGCCGTTTAGCATTGAAGTGGAGAGTGCATGAACTCTTTCATTTTCAGTCACTATTATGTGTCAACAGAACCCTTATTAGAGCTTTGGGTTTATTAGAGAACATCAAAACCGAAGTGAAAGATAATTCACTGTCTTAGGGGTACAAGAAAGTATATAGAGGTTTCAAGAAATAAATATAGTAAATGGAACTTAATTGTTCTTTCACACTGGCCGTGTGTAGGCTAAATTGTAGAAACGTAGAGTCAGACTGAAAAATTCAATGCGATAGCCGGGATTTGAACCAATTTACGTCCTCCAACGTTAAGTCATATCGGACGATGAATGAATTTGGTGAAATGATGCTCAAATGAGTCCGGGTTGCATTTAACTTAGCGTTACCCGACATTCGTCTATCAGGATAAAGGAAAACCCCGGAAGAAACCTTATGCAGGTGACTCACCCTGATCAAGATTCGAATTTGGGAGCTCTTGAACGTGAGGCAGACACGCTACCATCTACGCTACCGAGGCGGGCTAGTGTTACCTCCATTTCAGCGGTAGGCGATACTGAACATGTCTGAACTTGCCTGGTTCTCACAGGCGGAAACCAGGAGTACCAACAATGAAACTGCTACGGCGTGTTTGTTTCACATTAGGCTAACAGAATATAATGAGATTGAATTTTAGTGCGAAAAATTATGACCGTAAAAATATTATGATCATTCTTTATTGAACCGCCCTTGTATCATCTAATTTATTATTTATATTATTCCTCTATCAGCAGGATTCACCACAAAGTTTTCAACATTTAGACAAAAAAGCCCTGGAATGCGAGCTAGCGATACTGATTGGCTCTTTCATTTATCTTACAGTTCCAGAAAGCACACTTCCAAGGAATTAGCTCTTCAGTTTTAACAGAGCGTACAGTAATAAGGGGCTAAAAGCTTTCGCTGTAATACACAGCACATTAGCCCTAGTATTGTTTCATCTTTTATCATTTCTCCCCTTTGTTGACGGTTACATTATTTTTCTCTTTGATATCTGGGTCAGGTTTCTATTTTACGTCCTTTGCTGCCCATCTAACAGTTCAGCGAGTTCTTTTGTTCTGTGACATAAAAGATAAAATGTAAAAAAAGTTAATTTCCAGATTTAATTTTTGGAAACCATAGTCAACAAATGTGAAACAAAACCACAGATGACTACGAGTGGGATATTGTGAGAAACTGTATACCAGGCATTTTTAATTTTGCATTCATCAAGGAAGTTTGCTGCTTGCGCAGCACTAATATCACCCAAGACAATCGAGAAACAAAAGAATAGTCTAATTACTGGTTCTATCTTCTGGGCAGTGTAATGGCCGTATTTGTATTTTATAGAAATATTAGTTCATAGAATTTGTAATTTTCATTTTATTTATACGGCAAAACTACAAATGGAATCTGTTGCATTATACGTGAACTCGGATACACAGCTTCATCAGCAGTTTCCAGAAATTCGTGGACCTGGATCCGTTGTATGAAACACATTTTTGCATTATTCCGCGCAATATATGCACAGCATATGCAGTCGTTGTGCAATAACTGTTCACTTTCAGTTAACCGATGGTTTTTATCTCTAAATAACAGTGAAAATTGAGCTTAGTGCAACAAAATCGTTAAACGTATTCATTAGCACATTTTAAAAGTAATAGGATATAGGAAATCCAGATTATTTTGTACTTTTAGGCGTCTACAAAAATCAATTGGGGCAATCCATAGGTTTTTCGCTGACTGGGGACTAAGAATAAACAGCAAAAATTAAAGAATAATGGTATTTTAAAGAGGATCGATACTTAGGAAAGGAGAGGAATGGTTCATAGGAGACCAAAAGGTAGAAGTGGTAAAGCAGTATGACTATTTAGGTGTAAGGATGTGTAGCAGTGGAGGATTGGCTGCACAAGCCAGAAAAGTGATAGCTAATGGCAGCGCAGGGGTGAGAATATGTAAACATAAACTGGAGATGTCAGTTAGATGGTTAGAAAGAATGTATGAAGCGGTCGTTGAAGCCAGTTGTATGCAGTGGAGGTATGGGGCACATCAGAGATAGGAACACAATTAGACCAAATGTACAGATTGTTTTGCAAAGAACTACTAGGGCTGCCAAAATAGGCACCAAGAAAGGTGGCACTATTAGAGCCAGGTAATACAAAAAGGAGGGGAATAATAATAGAGAGAATATTGAAATTCAGGTGTAAGTGTATTAAAGGGCAGAAGGGAGAATTATTGAATCTGTGCATGAAACAACAGAACAGCATTAAAAATACAAATAGTTGGTGTTCAGAATTGGAAAGAATGATACTAAAGATAGGTAATGGCAGATCTATGGAGGGCAGAGGAGACAAATTATAACGGTTTTTGGAAGGAAGTGAGAACTAGACTACAAGACATATATATGCAAGAGACGTGGGAAAGTATAGAACAAAAGAAATCTTTGAAATTTTATAAGCAATTAAAGACAGAATGGGATAGGGAAAAATATATAGATCAATGTGAGAAAACTGGAAGAGAAGGCATAGCATTCATGAGGGTAGAAATATTATACTTAAAAGGGTTGAGAAGTAATGAGGTAGGAATATGTGAATTTTGTGGAGATGAAGAAAGCACTGTTCATTACCTGATAGGATGTAAGGAGCTAACAAATTACAGGAGAAAACTGTGGGATAAGGAATGGGAAAGTGTAAGTAAAGAGATATTGGCGGTACGCATGCTAACGGGGATGGGAGAAATGAAAAATAGATGTATAGGAGATTTCTTATATAGGATAAGAGAAAAGTGGATTAGGATAAAAGAAGTGAAGATCAAGAAGAAATGACATCAAGCTGCTCAGGAAAACCAAAGGCTTAAGGCATGTTCCATGTTAAATTTTATTTTACTGAATTTGTAATGGATACTGCACAAATAATTAAATATTATGGTAAATAAAGAAACACTTTTAGACTGTGGTGCGGTCAGGGGCCAATGAGACCACTTGTATCTGCTTAGACCTGCTTCTCACAATTATTTACCTCAGGTGTGTTTCTTATTTCGGAAAGATTATAGAGAGGGATCAGAATGACAGTGTTTATAAATAAGTGAAGGTTACCAGCGCTCTGAAAGGGAAAATGATATGTAACCATTGCGGAGATGTTACTTATTGGGCTAAGAGTGCAATGGTCAAAAGCTGCATTGCTGATTTTTCCTAACAACGACAAAAGCTACATTTGGTTAATGTAATTGCCACAGTATTATTACAGCGGACAATTACGTTGCAAATTATGTATTGATTAATCATGTTGCGCGCAGAAAGCGTCCCAGATGTATATGGTCGAATGTTAGATCAACAATGGCGCTCTAAACATTTATCATTTCCTAGCAAGCAAAATGAAACAAGATTAAACTTTGTGGTCAACCTAACATTTATTTTTATGTCTGCTGTACCATTTCCACAATATGCACCACATTGTCTTAACGTCTTTAATTTGTATTGTGTATCGTTTTCCCTAAGTTCGAGGAAATATGTTCGAAGTACAAATTCGGAATCGATGTTTTAGCGAAAATTTAGATTTTGAGAGTAAATAAATGGGGGAAAATAGCTATTTAGGGGAAATTGTGTTTAAGAAACGGAGAGAAAGAGGAGGGAGGGAGAGAAATGGAGGAGAGTGGGCAAGAGCACAAATTCAAATAAACACCTACCATATTTTACAATTGTGCGTTTTAGAATACACTGCAAAGGTTTTTAGGAAAATCCCTCTTTGTATGGAACAGTTTATTTACAATTTGCAAAATGATAGCTATCATTTCAATTAAAATACAGGATTTAAAATACTTCTCTTAAATTTTCGGTAAATAGGCAGTGAAGTATTCTTTATTTTTACCGATTTTGGTTTGACTGGGACACCATACATGATAGAGAGAGAGAGAGAGAGAGAGAGAGAGAGAGAGAGAGAGAGAGAGAGAGAGAGAGAGAGAGAGAGAGAGAGAGAGAGAGAGAGAGAGAGAGAGCACATATTGCGAAGAAAGAAAGAAACAAAGAAAGAAAAAAGATAGAAAGAAAGAAAAAAGGAAAAAGATGCAGACTTTGTTAAAAAGCTACGCTTCACATCCGTAATAAATTTGCTGTTGACTTGAATGTTCAAAACATTAGGGCATACACTTGTATAACAAAGTGCTTTTCATTTTATTTCTCTAAATCGCTGCAAAATTTATTTTAAAATTTAGTTCGCCCGCCTCGGTGGCGTAGATGGTAGCGTGTCTGCCTCACGTTGAAGAGGTCTCGAGTTCGAATCTCGGTCAGGGTGAGATACCTGGATAATGTTTTTTCCGGGGTTTTGCCTTATCCTTCAAGACGAATGTCGGGTAGCTCTAAACTCCGTGGTCCTCGGACTCATTTCAGTATCATTTCACCCATTTCATTCATCGTCCGATATGACTTAACATTGGAGAATGTAAATTACAAATAAAAAATTAGTTGCCATTTATTATTGTTACTATTATTTTTGTTATTATTATTGTTATTATTACTACTACAACTACTGCTATTATAGACCTAATTTTTCAGCAGAGGACAATTTCGTAGTGGAATATCTATTTCTGCTGAGATGTGCTGATTATTTGAAGAAGGTATATAGGAACAAGGGTTGTATGTATGTTTTGATACTATTATCGATAAAGATAAGAAGTAATAGGTGTGAAAAATTATGCGGCTTTTATTTATCTTTTTCATTTCAATCCTTTTCTAAAATGTGTATAATTCATTAGTATAGAATTAACAAGGGAAGTACGCTAAACTCCCACCTTCGATCACAACTAAACTTTCACACTTAGAGACAACGAGAAGATAATCATTTATATGAAGAGCACAGTTTGGCAGTTGTTTTCAAGGTATCCTAAGCCCTTGGATTTCTTAAGTAATTATGCATAGTTTGAGCACTTCGCCTCTGGAAGTTATGCAGCTTCTCTAGCGCGTCAGGAGAGTTCCCTAACAACTTCGGCGATGTCTCCATTTCTGTCTTATTTGGAGCGGCATGTTGTTATAGACGTACAGAATTCACGCCCTAATGATGTAGATCAGCTCTTAAACACTGAATGTAAAAAAATAAACCAGAATAATGTCTATAGATTCATCTGAAAGCAAAGGATAGTAACAGTCAAGTGATGTAACTGTACATGTATTTCTTGCCAAATGTGAGTTGCCGATTTGAAACTCGCAAAACCTCTCTCTACTTTTTCCTCAACTCCATGGCCTACGGGTGGACTGTACAGCCGGGTTGTGTTAATAGAACAAGAAATCCTTGGAGAGCAGCCATATTGAAGAATCTCATCCAACTTACGGCAAGTCTAAACGCTATTCCATATAAATCGTTAATCCAGTATCTTTTGCCACGTGCACCAGTAAACACCAATTAGTTGCTGTCGGAGAGTAGGTTGAGATATACAAATTGCCCCTTATTAATAATGATCATTTATCTTAATATATTCGAAGAGGATTATTGTTAAATTTACAATTCTTAACCACATTAATAAAATATATTACGTAATGGAGTTAATATATGAGGGCTGTTCAATAAAGAATGATCATAATTTTTTTTCGGTCATAATTTTTCGCACTAAAATTCAATCTTATTATATTCTGCTAGCTTAATGTGAAACAAATACGCCGTAGTAGTTTCATAGTTAGTACTCCTAGTTCCCGCCTGTGAGAACCAGACAAGTTCAGACATGTTCAGTATCGCCTACAGCTGCAATGGAGGTAACATGTAGTTAAAGTTGATGTTAGAGGAAGATCCGGAGTTTCTTTCAAACGTAATCACTGCTTATGAAACTTGGCTACATCATTTTGATCCTCAGAGCAAGCAGCAAAGCTCAGTGTGCAAATCTTCTTCATCCCAATCCCCAAAAAAGCAAAAGTGGTTGCTTGTGCTGGGAAAGTTAAGGTCATCTTATTCTTTGATATTCATGGAATGGTTTATCAGCATTTTGTACCTGCACACAAATAAGTAACTAGAAAAGACTAGACGGATGTTCTGAAAACATTGCAAGTCCATATCAGGCGCAAAAGACCATATTTCCATGAAGCACGCTGGATGCTGCACCACGATAATGCGCGGCTGCATATTGCCAATGTTGTTGCTGAGTATCTTGCAAAAATCAACGTGAAGTGCATCCCTCAGCCTCCCTATATTCCGGATTTAGCCCCATGTGACTTTTTCTATTCACTAACTTGAAGAAACGCCTTCGAGGGAGGCATTATCCATCATCAGAAGCAGTGGTGAAGGCTGCGGAGGCGATTATGAAGGATATCTCAAAAATGTTTTCCAGCATGTCTTTGAAGACTGGCAGAAACGCTGGGACAAGTGTATCGCATTGAGCAGAGACTATTTTGAGAAGGACCATCAAAATTATAAGCATGAGTAAAGTACGTTGTCAAAAAAGATTGTGATCATTCTTTATTGATCCTTCCTGCGTAATGAGATGACGAAAGCACGAGAATTTATCATGACTTACGTCCTAGTTAGAATTAAAAATAAAAAACTATATATATATCGTAACTTTGTGGGTTCGTAGAATTAAAAGGCAGAGTTGCAGAAATTAAAAATCTCCTTTATTTCCGTAGCAATACACTGTCCAGTTCTCACGTAACAACATCACATATATACAGTCTTCCAAGGTCGAGGACAATAACAAACACTTGCAGCTGATTACATTAGCTCTCGTTACAACAACACTGACTGTTACACAACAGCTGCTTCACAACTACAACTTTGCGAGACGTCACGCCTTTAAATACCTATTTCGTAAATTCGAGATGTTTCTGGACCAAACAGGAATCGAATGTTCTATCACCTTCCAGAAGCGTAACCCTATCGGTCTTTTATCTCTCGCTATCATTATTTCTTCCGGCATACTCCTTATCTCCAGGCATTTTGTGTACACAGGCCCCGCTATCGCGATCGGGAGAGAGAGAGAGAAATTTGTAACAAACCCACTAAAATGACACATAAGGAAAATCGTAATATCAGATTTTCTCTCCCTTTTCCTGAAATATGTTTTAATCAGACGAACTAGAAAACCACGTCGTATTTATACATTCCATACGAGTTTTGTAGTTGTAATACTAGAAGAAGGTAGATTTAATAAACTAAACACGTAAACACCTCAAAAATTCACATTACCTGTCAATATATATATATAATTTTTTTTCAAATTACGGTCTCCATAACAATAAGGAAAAATTATGTGTTTGAAATTCTCGAGTGTAAAACTTGTTTTTGCTTAAGATGGCGTTGTACTGACTAAATAATCAACTTCACAGGAAGTAATAGCCCCATTTTAAAACTTAAACCAATCTTCTGGAGTGCTTCATCCAGCACTCTGTTCATAGCACTGATTCTCCTGAATCCTGTTTTTTCTGCAGACTGGTACAGAGTTTATCCTTCACTAGAGTTTCGACTGGCTCTTGCTGACTTTCCAGAGAGATGACTATACATTGAATAGCAGCAACGCTGTCCGAGAGCTTATAAGATGTTCCCAAAAATTTGTGGGCAACATATAAATGTAAAAGCTTACACTGGACGTAGACTATATAATTTTTAATCTCCACATCACTGAATAACGGCTTTGCTGTTTTTACAGAAATTCCATCGATCAAAATGATGGAGAACTTGTTTCACAGAATCAAAGTTCTTTGAATGGTAACTTAGAGCATTAACCCACCTCGTTAAAATTGACTGGTGATATGCGTATGTACAGTTTCTACACTATCGGTATAATAGTTGCATTTGGCAGAGCGTATTTTCAAATTCACTGAGTAGGCAGTGCAATACTCCAGCACTGATGTTTAATAAAATTAACCCTTCCATATATAACCACTATGTTAAACTGCTGTAATCCGTGACCGATGCATACAGCTTGCCACGTGCTTTTGCTTACGACCAACTCTTTTATTGTTTTTTAATTTACTTCCTCCAACATAAGTCATATCGGATGATGAATGAAGTGGGTGAAATGATGCTTAAATGATGTCGGGGTCCATAGAGCTTACAGATACTCCGCGGTCATATTTCACGATAAGGGAAAACCCCGGTAGAGGAACCTTATCTGATCTGTGTTTCATATAACCTTGCCCCGCTGACATGTATCATTCCGCGTGCAACTACCTTCCCCCTCACCCTCATTGGCTAATGCTTTCGCGCCATAGGCCATAGGCGGTGCCTTCCCGTCACATTTAAACCTGCAGTAAACGTCATAATAATTGCCAGGTAGATAGATAAAATCATACAAATAAGAATATGAAGGCATGCAAAAATACAAGTTTATAATGTAAGGCCGTCGGCCTTTTCCACTGGTGTTTTTTAAACCAGCGCACATACCTTGAAAGAAGCTTGCCTTTCAGTCTTAAAAGTCGTGTCACGTCGTACTTGTCGTGTGTCCTTCATTCACCCAAGTCTCGTCAAGGTAGTATATTTTGCGATTTGTATCTCGGTACAGTCTGTTTGTCCTTAAATAACGTCTTCGCCACACTGCAATATCGCCCCTGGAGTGGTAAGTTTTCCTGTTGTCTCAATTTCATGTCGCGATGTTGCTACACATCTAGCACTCACACTTGTAAGTTCAGAGCACAGCTGTTCGACTTCTCTCACTGACAAAGACGGATTCTTCTCTGTGAGTGCTTTAAACACATGCACCACAATTCTTTTTGGCCGCTTTGTAAAGGTTTTCCCTTGCGATGCTTCAGCGAAAAACTGGCGGTAGATTCTGTCATTATACATATAAGTACACGCGCAATAAATGATCAATAAAATAATTTAGTTCTCGCACTCGGCACAACACACCTTCGAATGGCGATATATGACTAATCCAGTTCAAAACAAGGTCAGTGATAAGTCATAAACAAATATGTCATCACTACCGCTAAAGAACGTGCTATCGTGTCATGTGCTTGAGAGGAAAGAAACCTCCTCTTTACTTCGTTTAAGAATTAACATACATTTGAGATAACAACTCTGTTGCGTAATATATTTAATTAAAACAGTTACGAAAATATAAATTTGACAATTTTCTTCCTACATATAAAGATATATAACCATGTTAATTAACGAACTAATTTATAACGTCTATACTACAACAGTAATCAATGAGATGGGATTGGGTCACGTGACCGTTAAGAGATGCGGGGCAAGCTTATGTGAAACAGGGATTAGGTAACTCGTCCTGTCCGAGATTTTAACTCCGGACCTCTTAAACGTGAGGGAGATACGCTAATTACAACGGATTGCTATCCAAGGTAGATTGTTTTTAAGTGTAGAACATTAAGTTGGTATTTATTATTTCAAATTTATATATTCTGTTATAGTGTTCAAGATTCGTGTAGTTAACCTCATTGAGGACTGGGGTTTTAATCAATCTTATACAGATAAAATAATGAATATTTTAAAAAGTAACGTTTTTGCTTAATCGATGGTCACACTTTGTGGATTACTAAGTAGTATTTGCTACGACTTATGTTTCGCTCAGAGAAAACGAATCACAAATTTGCAGTAATTTAAGAAACTTAACTCTCACGGATACAATTCTGGCATTGCATGTACTATATAAGACCGCCACAGAGCAGTTATGAGCGGGGAGGTCCGAAGCTACAGGGTCGCCAACTTCATTAACCAAACCCTTTGGCTATGCTCGCGGCGCATTCTTCTAACCAAATTCTGGGTGTACCTCAATACACCGGGCCACGGTGTGTAATTAAGTGGCACCGGCCCATGTAGCGACCATGACTTCCCTTTTGCACTGTCTGTCTCATTTCCTAATAACATATCCAATTTTTACTCGAAGCAGAAAAATCCAAAATTTGATGTTGACATTTCACCGGAAATGCATATATATTTGAAATGAAATACCCGCGAGCGACGGTGCGTGCGTGTTTGAGAGAAAGAGAACAAAATAAGTAAAAAATGAGAAGTTTAAATAGTATATTTAGTATTTAAGTTGAGCATTTACTAAGGTTGCGACATGAAAATAGTTTTTACTATACCAAGTTCGGTATTTACCTGACTTTTCCTTTTTGAGGTAGCGCTGTTCGTTGACATGCGCACACGCACGCACACATACATCCTCTCCACCCAAACATACACCTTCACACACACACACACACACACACACACATACACATACACCAAAATTGCTTCTTTTAGATTCAAGCGTTCCCGAAACATGTATTTCCGGTGAAATCTCGATTTCGAACTGTTGGGTGAATGCAGTACTTACGTATTTACTATACGTATTAGAGAAATTAAAAATAGATAAAAATTGGTGCACTTGCGTTTCGTTAAAAGAAAAATATTGCATTTTTTATTACTATTTTCACATTAATGTACTGTGCAACCTTTAATATTTTCTTATTCATATGTAGGTTTGTAAAATAATGTAAATAAACGCTCAGTGTTGTAAAGATTATAATTTCAGCGCTAAACTGAAAAAAAAAATGTATAGTTTTCTTCTAAAACAAAAGCTGTCTAAAACTGAACACGATAACCAGCCATAGAAATGTCTAAGCAGAGGAAAGGAAAAAGAATGGCGTCTCAATATACCTTCGTGTCTCGCATAGCCTGTTAACGTTTGTTAGACGTTTCTAGACTGTGTTTACTGTCGTTAAGGACTCGTGGCCTCTGTTGTAGATTCTTTGTATTGGCAGTGGTTTGAGTGTAGATAACTTGAAGCCAACTACAAGGGAATTCCTCTCACGGTAACGATTCAGGTAATTTGCAAAGCAGCAATTAGGTTAGGGTGAGTTACCTGGATACGGTTTTTTCCGGGGTTTTCCCTTATCCTGATAGACGAATGTTAGGTAACTCTAAGCTCCATGGACCTCGGACACATTTGAGCATCATTTCTCCAATTTCATTCATCGTCCCATATGACTTAACACATAAATTACGAAAAAAAAAATGCAAAGTCGAACGCACTGCTATGTATTTCGTGCCCCATACGTACGTACGCAATTTAAAGGAAATGCCTATTTAAGCGTGCAGTTTAACTGTACACAAAGTGCATTTTGTTAGTGGAAAGATGTTTTAGCCTTAATATATATGTATATATGTGTATGTATATATATTGACAAAAATAAAAAATAGTTTGAAAAGTTGCTTTTTGTGTTTATACTTACTATCCACACTGTCCATTTTCACGCATGCATATGAAGGTTTATCGTGGTTTGGTAGTGGAGATGTCAACATGAGTTGCCTAACGCTGTAAAAATTATGACCGAAGGGCACAAATTGTATCCCCTCCGAGGTACTAAATCGTCAAATATCGCAGCTGCAGTTCTTGATTAAGTGGCAGTTCTTCAGTTTGTCACTGTCAATTCGATTAGACACGAGTTTTGCTGCTGGCCATAGCTCTTGCTGCCATGTACCGTTTATTGCGACCATCTCGCCAGAGCTGGGATTAGCAAACACGCCAGAGTTACGACTGCTGCATAAAAGTATTACTGTGCAGTAAATTGTAAAAGATAGAGCGCGACTTGCTGCCCTGGATTAGCCTTTTAGAGGGCATTTGTCCAATATAGGCAGGAGCCTTTTATGGTAGGGTCACATGAAGAAACTGTCAAATTGCCTTGATGACTACAACGAGACAACTGGAACCAACCTTTTATTCATCTTTCTTTCTTTGCAAAACTGAACAGTTACGTTTTGTTGAATGCTCTAGAACGTACGTAATATACAGGGTTGCTCTGTGTTCAAATGCATCAAACTTAAATTCTGCTAAATTTTGTAGAATATAATGTATCTTTAAGTTTAAATTGGTA
This sequence comes from Mantis religiosa, assembly GCA_030765055.1. NCBI lineage: Eukaryota > Metazoa > Arthropoda > Insecta > Mantodea > Mantidae > Mantis > Mantis religiosa. The sequence continues at coordinate 304,241,892 of CM060948.1, read as the reverse complement.
ATTGTATGCAATAAAACATTGTAGCTTTATAAATAGATGTAGTTTATTGCTAATTCTTTGCAAATATTATTCTGTTATTGCATATGAATTTTTATGAGGCGTGCCTTTGAGCACTTTATTGGCCAAATTTTTAAAACGTTATAATTATATTCATGTTTTGTTAATTTGATCTTTGCATGTATGCGTTTTTGTAACTAGAACTCTAACATGTCTTACTGGTAAAGTAGGATTACTTCTTTTGCAGAATAAATTATACGAGGTACCTCCAGAAAGCAAGTTCTGTTTGGTAATAAAATTAAATTATGTACAGATAGAGAAAAAATTATTTATTGCACAAAATTCTACAACTCTTAAACTACTTTTCCACATAACTGCTGAAATTTTGCAGGCATTTGTCATAGCGAGGCACAAGTTTTTGTATACCTTCTTCATAGAAGTTTGCCGCCTGTGTCTTCAACCAGTTGGAAACATTTTCTTTCAGCTCTTCGACATTGTTTAAGTGTTGACCGCCAAGAAAAGATTTGAGATGCAAAAACAGATGAAAGTCGCTAGGAGCGAGGTCACGGCTCTACGGGGGGTAGTCAAACACGTCCCAGCCAAATCCCTGTAGGATGTTTTTCGTCGCATTTGCAATGTGTGGTCGTGCGTTGTCATGAAGGAACAGAACACCTTCTGACAGCCTATAGTTTTCAATTGGTTTCACTTTCCTAGCATTCAGAAAACAAATCACAGATCTGATTGCAGAAGCGGCGGGATTTTCAATTAACACCGACATTGTAAACAAGTACAACAAAGCGTACGTGGCTGACAGCGATCTCACAATGGCACACGTTTCTTCTCCTTGATACAGAGCGTCTACCGCGCATGTGCGGAACTGCGATCGCAGCGCTGCAGTGAAGATAAATTGAAACAGAACTTACTTTCTGGACGCCCCTTGTAATAATAATAATAATAATAATAATAATAATAATAATAATAATAATAATAATAATAATAATAATAATAATAATAATAATAATAATAATAATAATAATAATAATAATAATAATAATAATAATAATAATAATAATAATAATAATAATAATAATAATAATAATAATAATAATAATAATAATAATAATAATAATAATAATAATAATAATAATAATAATAATAATAATAATAATAATAATAATAATAATAATAATAATAATAATAATAATAATAATAATAATAATAATAATAATAATAATAATAATAATAATAATAATAATAATAATAATAATAATAATAATAATAATAATAATAATAATAATAATAATAATAATAATAATAATAATAATAATAATAATAATAATAATAATAATAATAATAATAATAATAATAATAATAATAATAATAATAATAATAATAATAATAATAATAATAATAATAATAATAATAATAATAATAATAATAATAATAATAATAATAATAATAATAATAATAATAATAATAATAATAATAATAATAATAATAATAATAATAATAATAATAATAATAATAATAATAATAATAATAATAATAATAATAATAATAATAATAATAATAATAATAATAATAATAATAATAATAATAATAATAATAATAATAATAATAATAATAATAATAATAATAATAATAATAATAATAATAATAATAATAATAATAATAATAATAATAATAATAGTAATCGTAGATGGATTAAGTCAAGGTTAGTTGCCTAATGGAATCCAGCTACTGCAATAATACCTCGGCAATTAAGGTAGAATGGTAGTTTTAGGTATTAGAGTGTGTGTGTGTGTCTGTGTGTGTGCGTGTGCGTGTGTGCGGCGTGCGTGCGGAGTGCGTGCGTGTGCGTGCGGAGTGCGTGCGTGTGCGTGCGTGCGGTGTGCGTGCGTGTGTGTGTGTTTTAGGGCCCGTCGACAAGATATTAGATGATCTCACGTTTTCCAAGGATGTACATTGCTTCTTCAGAGCTTTGCTCCTGCAATTACAGGCACTGTTTATCTGTTTTAGTAATTAAACATACATCATTAACGTTAATATAAACGTTAGTTTTATACCTATTGTTTGATTCTTGGTTTTCTTTACATGAACATGTTCTCATCGCTAATTCAGTAAAGGTCAGCAACAGGTGTGTAAATGCACAGTATTATGTTTTTAGTCACGCAATGACAATTTGCTTTCTTTTTTAACAAATGCTTGGGGTCGACAATACTTGGTTATTCATTCGTCGATTTAAAAGGTTCTTGTAAGCAATGAACGCATAAATGTCGGGAGGGTTTGCATGACTGAAAGACGATCTGAACTATTGCTTCATAAGAACGCCTTAGTTACCAATAATTCGAAATTTGAATATAGGGTAATTATAGCATCCAGAGGAAGTGATAATCCTTATCCGATAATTGTGCCACTTCTATGTTTCGAGTGCAGAAATACAAAAGCAACATTAATTTAATTGTTTCCTTATATAAATGTTCTTTCCCATATTTTCTATTTTAATTGTTTTAAAAGTTATGTCTTACATTTATTTGCATTTGACGTTAAGCATACGGTTAGGCAATGTTTCTTAAGTCACCAGTTGGTACTAATGATGGTAACCGTGTAAAATTAATGTTAAACCAATTTTTTAACAGTCGCACGTAAACATCAACTCCTCGATTTTCTGTGGGCTGGTGAAGTGTATAGGGGAGCGGGCTTCAACAACGCTTGTCCCCATTCAAAGACCGATGTGGATTAACGGACATCGCAAAGAAATGATGGCATTATCCGGGAAAACTACAGTCATGTCATTGTAAGGAAATGGTTCTCAAGTCGATGGGTATTTCTGGGAGGAACTGGTGTATAATACTCATGTTATATTTCTCCAGATTTAAGCCTTTTGCCACTCATCTTAAGCGTATTCTGTACACAGGCGATGATATCGTAGCGTTTGAGTGTACAAGGAACCAGCATCATTTTGCGGCAAACCAGTGTTAAATTGATTGGGTTTTAATTGGAGCTATGAGTTCTCTTATCCTCATGTGAATGGTTGTAGGAAATGGATTTTGGTGGTTGTTGGCTACTCAGTCGTAATAATAACACTTTGCTTGTTGCAGAATTATTTGGTTTAATTCCTACTAAGTTTGCTTATGTCTTGGATCGGTTCAAACATAAATTCAATTCTACTTGAAACCCTGGATTATTTGTTTAAAGTTACTTCCGCGCAGTTTCTATTTCTTCTTTATACGGCGACTATTTTGCTCTAATAAACTTCTAATGTTGCTTCCACTTACGCTGGTTGCGCTATTCTTAACTTCCCTACATTTCATACTTATAAATCTTCGCTTCTCTTCTTAACGCGCATGAACACGTCCTTCCTGTCGTATTATCACATTTTAAGTAAATTTTTCTAACTTCACGATTCAGTCCGAACCTTATTCTGACCCCCTCTCTAACTTTATCACATGACGAAACTAGCTCACCTTTCTCAAATGTTACATTATTATTGGTTTCTCATATATTTCGAATTTTCGCATTGGTTTGCAAAACTCATCTAATGCATTGACGTTCAGCCCACCCAGAGTTGGGGAACGCCTACTCTGAGTTGTTTGTAACGGTATACATCGTTATGAAATCGGCGAAGTAAATCCCTTTAGTGTTCATGCTCAACTGCATTTTAAAAGCCCTTTGTCCCAACACATTCCTGGCTGAACGTATACTATAGTTCTCAGACATTGAACTTTTACTAGCACAAAGAAGATAACGGTCCACCCTTCCTGTCTCTCCGAAATATACAGATTTTTATAATAATGTTTTCTTTTCCTTGCGTGGATGCTAGTATGTATGTTATATTAAATTATATTCTTCCCTTCTTATTCTTTAAGTCAACCGCTATTTTAGTCGTTACTATATCCATTCTAATTTCATATTATCATACCAAGATTTTTATATTAGTTTAGCAAAGCATTTTTATTAATTGATCTTCTTTTTAATTATCTGATTTCGATTAATTCGCCGCCTCCTAATCGCTGCCTAATACTGCGGTTTCAGTCTGCTCAATGCTGTTCACCTTATTCCCAGATTTGACAAGCATATTGAGGAATGTATTGTGTAAACACCTATAAAATATTAAACGAGACCATGCCGACAGATAGAAAAACTCCAGAGGCATGAATACCCATGCGCATTCTGCTCCAAAATTGATACATTTCTTGATATTGTTTGGATGGTGCTCAGGAGCTACATAGCAAAATGTTGTCCACTAGAGGCTAGGTCATGCCTTTAGAGACTCATTGCCTGGAATTTCGCTTCCAGAATATGTCCCTCCAATATTGCGGAATTGGTTGGTAACGGGAACGTTATATGGGATAGTTAAGAAGAATGACGGAAATGTGGCACAGGAGGAAGACTGGTTCGGCTTCCTGAGATAGGAAACGTTGGAATATGATACAATTTTTGCTCGTAGTTAGCATTATTGTATCAAAACCACTGGCCTTAACATCCAAATTAAAATAAATAAATGAAAAGAAATTGATATAAAATTGGTCACTTAACGCCCTTAGTACCCTCATCTAAAAATGATTTACAGTTAGTGAAAAAATATATACATATAATTAAAAATATTAAGAAACATAAAAAAGACGAGTAGCTATTTGATGTTCTCTGTGCCGGTGTATGAAAACAAAAAGGTTTACACGTACAGTGAAACAAAACAACATCTAAATCGTTTTACTGTATGCATTCTTTAATGTTACTTCAATTATTTATGTAGATTTTATTCGTGAAACAGTGCAAAGCATCACTTGATGATTTAAGCTTGAACAGGTAATTGATAACCCAAACGTTCTTGTGATATTGTAGCGTACTCCATTTATGATACACTAATCCAAGAGACTAAAGTCAGGAATTTTGAGAAGGATTGCTAGAGGCTTGGAATAAAAAAATGAGTAAAATTATAAATAATGACTGTATGCACATTTTCATGTGCCTATTAGTTTAGATTACTGAGTAATCGCTAAATAATTTTCGTGCTCCTCCCTGGAGGGAAACTAAAATACAGACGAGCGACTCACTTAACTCGCTCCTCCATTTTCAAGTCACACTTGAAAATCGTTAAAAAGTTTTGGGCGCCCGGTGCGCGCGCAGTGTCTTGCCGAGTAGTATTCGAGAAGTTCTCATCTAGTTTAACACTTTCTATGTATCCGCTTCCAACAGACGCTTACGTGCTCATTCTTCATCATTCATCATCATCATCATCATCATCATCATCATGGTGATGATGTTGTTGTTGTAAATAGGTTAACCTTAAGCCATCGTATTTTCTATGATATCTGAACAGCGTTTCACCTCACAGTATAATATTTCGTTTGCATCGTAGGATAAATTGCCATGTGGTATTTTTAAAGCATCTTACGCGATTCTTTGATTTTCTTGCATGATTCATCAGTAACAAAAAGTGTTATAAAACTCTTATTGGACAACTGACCTGGAAAATTGCTACCAATATTCCAGAGCTCACATTGTTCTAATCATTACAGAGATGTAATAACAAAATGAATCATAGCCAATAATTGTGCTTTGTTTTCTCTAATGTGGATGTTACCATCTTTTCCTCATGATCGTGACTAATGCAACGTAAATAGAATAACCAATTTTTCTATAAACTTTGCGGAAAACACCACAGAAATTGTGTTGGGTAGCAAAAGTAAGAAGCATTATATTGCCGTCCTCTCACAAAAAGTGTAGGAATGATGATAGCTTCACCGGTGATTACTCGTCTTGACAGAGTAACATACCAAAACTCGAGCCTAAGATGGCTGTTTTAATAGGACATATGTGAGAGTAATATTTTAAGCTTTAGTGCCTTTTATGGACTTCTCTTTAGCCTTTGGTAGCGCTGCTTCTCACCAAGCGTGAGCCAAGGGTTCTATTCACGGAACTGGTAGGAAAATTTTCTTCCGCTGGGAGACCTGATTAGGGTGAATTCAGTCACCTTAGATCCTGGTGGACCGATTTAGGAGCTACTTAAAAAGTAGCGGACCCAGTTGCGAAGACAACATAATACGAGGGCTGTTCAATAAACAATGACCATAAATACTTTACGGTCATAATTTTTCGCACTAAAATTCAATATTATTATATTACGTTAGCTTAATGTGAAGCAAACACGCCGTAGTAGTTTCAATGTTGGTACTCCTGATCCCCGCCTGTGAGAACCAGGCAAGTTCAGACATGTTCAGTATCGCCTACCGCTGCAATGGATGTAACATGCAGTTAAAGTTGACGTTAGAGGAAGATCCGGAGTTTCTTTCAAACGTAATCACTGCTGATGAAACTTGGCTACATCATTTTGATCCTGAGAGCAAACAGCAAAGCTCAGTGTGGAAATCTCGTCCATCACCAACCCCCAAAAATCCAAAAGTGGTTGCTTCTGCTGGGAAAGTTATCGCCATCTCATTCTTTGATATTCATGCAATGGTTTATCAGCACACACATCAGTAACTGGACAATACTACAGGGATGTCCTGAAAACACTGCAAGTCCATATCAGACGCAAAAGACCACATTTCCGTGAAGCACGCTGCATGCTGCACCACCATAATGCGCGACTGCATATTGCCAATGTTGTTGTTGAATATCTTGCAAAAATCAACGTGAATTTCATCCCTTCCTCTGTCTATAGTCTGAATTTAGGCCCTTGTGACCTTTTTCTATTCACTAACTTGAAGAAACGCCTTCGTGGGAGGCATTATCCATCATCACAAGCAGTGATGAAGGCTGTGGAGGCGATTTTGAAGGATCTCTCAAAAAATGGTTTCCAGCATGTCTTTGAAGACTGGCTGAAACGCTGGGACAACTGCATCGCATTGAGGGGTGACTATTTTGAGAAGGACCATCAAAATTATGAGCATGAGTAAAGGTACTTTGTCAAAAAAAAAAAAATTGTGATCATTCTTTATTGAACAGCCCTAGTGTATCGGCCGGGAGAGACCGGAGCCTTGCCTTCTGATAAGGTTCGTTGCGCCGCGGGGTTGGTTAATGTCTTTTGTGGCTTTATGCGGGGTTTATGTAATTGCTTGCATATCTAAATTCTGGATCTAAGTGTAAGGAATGCCAAACAGAACAAAGATAGTTATATGAGGATCGATGTGATAGTTTACAAACCGCTGTTAATTAGGAAATTGGGTTTTTATTTTGGTTCTCAGCGTCCTGCCATGTTAGGCGTGAATGTCCGCTTAATTCTGCTTAGAGGTTTTGAGATTTTATCACGTGCTGTAAATCTACATGGATCACCACCTTTCATTTCCTTCCGCAGGAAGCCCGAAGAAAATCCTTCGCTCTCCACCGGGTTTGAACGCGCGAAATCGTAACCGGAGGCTGGCATGTTACCTCTGACCACGGAGGACGAAATAAAAAAAATCGCACCAGTTGTATGTACTGCATAGGTAATACGGATCTAAAGATATGCAACTAATTTTCAGATTGCTAACGATGGCTTCAGGTGGTAATGGTTATTGAAGCGCTGATAAAACAGTACTGGATAGTTTTATGTGTATATAAACACACCTTAAAGTAAGGGGCTGCATTGTTCTTGACAGGCCAGCTGTACAAAGGGCGGAGCTACTGGACTGTACGGTGGGTGGGAAAGTGGTTTCTCTTTATTATGATATTGCTGGAGCAGAGAGAAGAATGTCAATTGCATACTTTGCTAGAAATGCCAGAGCCCGTGCGTGCACCTTCACCTCCAATACACAGCCACAAGCTGACCCCGACCCTCCAAAAATCGATACCTTTCTGAGACTGGATTTGGCTACATCCCCGGGGTATCGGCCTCAGATATCGAGTTAAGTACCGCTTTCAAATGAGTTAATTTGTTCGCTCTTCCACACCATTTCCTCTCTATCACTTCATAATACCCATCCTTTTCTTGTCTACACTACTTCGTCTCCGTCCATTGACACTCGTACTTCTTACTTCATTGTTTTTAGCAACTGATATCCACTGGAAACAGAAGGAGAATATTCAGTTCCAGCCACTCCGAAAGGCTTGGAAGTGTTATTTAAGCAGTTTAATGTAATGTTTATAACATCTTAGTTAAAAAGCTGTGGATGTGATAGTAAAATGAGTTTTAAAAGTCTCGAATCTTTTCTGCTACAATTAAATGAATACTTTTTTTCTCCAAAAACCATTCAGACATATTACACAGTATTTTTAAGAGAAACTTTTCACAGAAAGAAATAGTCCTTAATATATTATACAAATTGTGACGTTATCGGAGACGTTTTTAAATGACGCCTATATTTTCTGTACACCATCTAAAGATTTTACTGTGTATAATACGAAAGCTATAAACTATTTTATATGAAAAACGTTATGATAAGGAAGTACACAGTCTAAGATAAAACGTTTATTTATTTATATTAACCGAACATTAACACTGAAAACATCAAGTTACAAATATTAATGTTTGGTTAGTTAAATGTTTAAAACATCCGTTTGCTGTCACAGCGAATGATGTGGAACAGTTCTCAATTCCCCCACTTTCACTTAAAGCAATGTCATTTTACGTTAGTTTCTATATTTAAATTACTTCAATGACACGGGACTTTTGTAACACGCTATATATAAGTTAAATTATGTCAGCGTGTGATCCTTATAATTATGGTACGTACGAGTCAGTCTTTAGCGATGTCGCTTATATGCTAATTTTCGCAAGTGGCAAGATGTTTTAACGAAGGGGAGTGTTATGGAGGTATAAGCAAGAAAGAAAAGAAGAAAAACAACAAGAATTACTGCATTGGAAGAAATGCAAAGAAGATACGTTGGTGAACACGTGATGAGGTAGTAGAGCAAGAAGACAGATTTAAATATTCGGAAAGTATGTACTATAAATATATAAAGGACTGGGAAAAAAGCTTATAGTTTAAAAAAGAGCATCTTCTAACTCTGAAGAAGGACAAGAAGGAAGAAAACCACTTATTGATTCAAAGAATAAAAATCGAGACGTGTGCTTTGGCAGGTTGCCACATCAGACAGCTTACCAAATGCATACATATAAAATTCATGAATAAAACAGATTCGTGTAGAGTCAGTTTAGTTAACTCATGTGCACGTCGGCCGCTTCCTTTGACGAACTCTTATAATCGTTTTACAACCCCGGTCCTCCTTCTCCCAGACCTTTCTACCTTTCTCGATACGTCATGGGTATCCTACGAGGTTTCGTCTAAGCAAATTATCTTATGTCCATTACTGCAAAACTTCCTTAGTGTTGACAAATATATATCGCCAAGCTACAATTCTACTGGAATCCATAATAACCCTTATCTTATTCAAAGTGCGGTATTTGAAACCCAGTTCCTTTAGGAGACAACGCAAAGTGCAGTGACCACAAGGAAAATCACAAATTTCTTGCACATGTGCAACGAATTCATCTAAGGTGGGCGCTCTCCCTTTTGTATAGAATCTAAAAATTTCTCGACGAATTAAATCGCACGTGAAATTATCTACTTTAGAGAAACGTTTCCTTTTGTTTTCACACTTGATCAGCGTCTTTGTTATTCCTTTCGTCACAATATTTCTTGCTGTATTTCTGTGAATACCCAGAATTTATCATCAGGTTCATTGCACGACCCCTTACCAAGATTATTTGTCAGCACATATTTATATGTGTTCAAAACAAGCGCTTGAATTTGCTTAGAAACAGTTTCCGTTATAACTTTGTATTTTTGAGGCTTTTCCAGTTAAATAACTCGGCCCAGTTATTCACACTATTGTCATCACTATGATTATTTTTACTTGACTGAAAGTTATCTACTACTTCATTTGCATTTACCACTGCATTTCCCTCCCACGGTCTCCACATCGTGACACACAACGAATCTCTGCACGTAATGAAACAGATCAACTGGAAGTTGGAACTTTGGCAACTGAGACTCCAAGTGGAGTAGACATGCGACTGTCACTTCTAGAAATTCAGGGTTGCTATTGGTCTTCTACGTCAGTGTTCCATTTCTGATGTGTGAAGATAGATTTATGACGATCATTAGTGGGCGGAAGGGTGAGCTTCCTTTGAGGGGCAAACTGCACTCGCGTTCACTAGACAGAAAAAATACACCTACATACAATTAATTCCTCTTGGTATCGGTCTATGCTTTGTAGATGTGATGAGGGTTAATGGACACCAGATCACCAATTATGTTGGGCGTTATAGATAGCATCAAGTCCAGTTCCTTGGGCGCGAAATTGAAATTGACTTACAATGCATGACGAAAAATTTTAATAATAATGATGATGATATAAATAATAATTAATAAATATTGGCTTATTAGATATATTAAGCAAAGTTTAATGTCAACGCACATTTGGAAATCCTGGATTCAGAGCGATTTATTATCTACGGAAATCTGTAGTCATGTGTTTTAAATTTAGTTATTCATATTAATGTTAGAGATATTAGATTTTGTTATGAAAACCGATAAGAAAAAAATCTGTATCATTTTCTGCTCAGGCCAATAAAATGCACCAAGGAGTTAATAAAACGTAAGAAGCAATTAACAAAATTTTCCTCGCTATTCATAACATCGCATCGGTATAAATATTCGCTTGTTTTTTTCTGAACTGAATGCTGCAGACTGATGTTATAAGCAACGTGGTTTTAGAATGTAAATTTTTCCGTGAATGGCTGTTGCTAAATAGGACGCAGTGCTAATGACTTCTGCTTTATTTCAGTTTTATTATTATAGCCACGCTGTGAAACGAATGGAATACTAACAACGTATATAATCTAAGATAAATGCTGTGAATACGTTTCTGTGTAATGTTGCACTGGCATTTTCATTAAGGGCGGGCTAAGTGCAATCATATTGCTCGGTAGGATTGAAACGACGTGTTTTCTTTTGTTTGTAGATCGTGGCTACGTAAAAGTGGTTGTTCAGACTACTGTGTATTTGAAAGAAGTCTTCATCTGTAAAATTATGTTACGGTGCTTTATTTGCTTTTAAAACAATGTAAGCATATCCTTTTTTTTTCTCTGAAACAAAATTCAGTTTATTATATCTTGCACGTGAATTCTAGAGGCGTTTTTATTATTTGTACCTACAAATGAAAACAGGAAGCAGAAAAGTGTAATTTGTTCTTTTAGCTTCGTTACTTAAGGGTGGTAGAGACGATAAACGACGGAAATTCATCCCAGCCAGGGTACCAATGTTTACCTGGTTATTGCATTCACCCCGTAGTACTTCATTTGTCAACATGTCATGCTTTATTATTTTCTTTCTTCTTTATCAGTGTGGTTTTAAAGTTCAGTTTATACTTTCTCTACAGACATACAGTAAATAGGGGAACTACTGCATTTCACCCAGGAATTCGATACCGAAATTTCACTAGAAATACGCGTTTTAACCCCATGAATCCAAGAAAGACATTTATTCAAAAGGTCAGTGTGTATACACGTGTCTTTGTCTGTGAAGAGTATACTTCAAAAACAGGAAGTTGGTTAAGGGCACTGGGAGGTCGATAGGTTTCAAAAAAATCTATTTTTTTGTTTTTAATGTTAAAAAATTATATAATTCTTCAGCTTTAAAATGATATATATAACTTAGGTTGTCAGCTGGTATTCAAATCCTTTAATTCGTCAATTTAAACATGGCGGCGTAATGATATGCCCACTTCCTGAGAATGGTGCTTAATCTTTGATCGTGATTTCCCAAAACCTTGATTTTTCATACTTTAGGTGCATGTTTCTCAAAAACTATAAGAGATATTGACACACAATTTCTAGTGGTTGTCAATGTTCTTTTTTTTTTTTTTTTTTTTTTTTTTTTAAATTTACGTCCTCCAACGTTAAGTCATATCGGACGATGAATGGAATGGATGAAATGATGCTCAAATGAGTCCGGGATCCATAGAGCTTAGAGTTTCCCGACATTCATCTTTACAGGATAAGGGAAAACCCAGGAAAAAACCTTATCCGGGTAACTCACCCTGACCGAGATTCGAACTCGGGACCTCTTGAGCGTGAGGCAGACATGCTACCACCACGCTACCGAGGCGGGCTCAATGTTCCTTCAACACATTCGGCTAACATTTATATTCATGTGATTTATAAAATGGATGAAAACAAATATTCAGTCCTTGAAAATATTATCCTTTTTTTTTTTTTTTCACTCAAAACTAATTCGGTGGCCAAAATTTGTAAATCCAGTAAAACGAAAATCAGGGCTTAAGACGTGAGATAATACGGCACATGAAAATATTAATTCCATATTCCTGCCAGGTATTTCGAAATTCAAACTTGAGCCACGATAGTAGAGAACTAATTTCTTAAATATTGTTTTTTACCAATGTACAACGATAGTGAAGTGATAGTGTACAGTACGAATGATAACATGGCAGGGTGTAAAATACGTCACATTTGTACTGCCAAATTCGTTTCTTTGAAAAGCGGACGTGAAATCCTGAAATTTCGCGTGTAAGGGACAGCCCTTATAACGCTGTTTTGTCCTTTACAATTGATAACACTGCGGTTTGATCTGCTGGACCTTTTAGGATGCATATCATCATATTTAACACAGCGAACTATTTTATGACAGTAATACTTAGTGTAGCCTTCCTTACTTTTGTTATAGATAACATCGCGTTTTGGTTTAGAAGTTTATACTTTTATGACTGCATGGTAATATCGTATTAATAAATATACGAGGACTGTTCAGTAAAGAATGATCATAATTTTTTCCATTAAAATTCAATCTTATTATATTGTGAAACGAACACACCGTAGTAGTTTCATTGTTGGTACTCCGGGTTCCCGCCTTTGAGAAGCAGGTAAGTTCAGACACGTTCAGTATCGCCTACCGCTACAATGGGGGTAACATGCAGTTAAAGTTGATGTTAGAGGAAGATCCGGAGTTTCTATCAAACGTCATCACTGCTGATGAAACTTGGCTACATCATTTTGATCCTGAGAGCAAACAGCAAAGCTCAGTGTGGAAATCTCCTTCATCTCCAACCCCCAAAAAAGCCAAAGTGGTTGCTTCTGCTGGGAAAGTTATGGCCATCTCATTCTTTGATATTCATGGAATGGTTTATCAGCATATTGTACCTGCACACACATCAGTAACTGGACAATACTACAGGGATGTCCCGAACACATTGCAAGTCCATATCAGGCGCAAAAGACCACATTTCCGTGAAGCAGGCTGCATGCTGCACCACGATAATGCGCAACTGCATATTGCCAATGTTGTTGATGAATATCTTGCAAAAGTCAACGTGAAATGCATCTCTTACCCTCCCTTTATTCCATATTTAGCCGCATGTGACTTTTTTCTATTCCCTAACTTGAAGAAACGCCTTCATATGAGGCATTATCCATCATCAGAAGCAGTGGTGAAGACTGCGGAGGCGATTTTGAAGAATCTCTCAAGAAATGGTTTCCAGGATGACTTTGAAGACTGGCAGAAACGCTGCGACAAGTGCATCACATTCAGGGAAGACAATTTTGAGGAGCACCATCAAAATTATGAGGATGAGTAAAGGTACGTTGCCAAGAAAAAATGTGATCATTCTTTATTGAACAGCCCCCGTATTGTTCATTATTAGGACTTAGTTTCAGATCTACGACAAATAGTGGTAGTGTATTGTTTGTAACTGAGTGGAAAACAAGGACCATCTGCATTGGTCTTATGATTTTAGATCATTTATTACAGTTTCCGTATCGCGTGTAAGCCTCGGATGTCTCGTCGGAAATTACAAGTTTCAAACTAACGAACGACCATTCTAGGGGTCCCGAGTTCGAATCTCCTTCAGGGTGAGTTACCTGGATAAGTTTTTTCCGGGGTTTTCCCTTATCCTGATAGATGAATGGCGGGTAACTCTAAACTCCATGGACCCCGGACACATTTGAGCATCATTTCAATCATTTCATTCATCGTCCGATGTGACTTAACGTTGGAGGACGTAAAATAAAAAAATAAAAAACTTCTATAAGCTTCTGCGGTGTCAAAACAATTTCACTTTCTGATTTTCAGCATCAATGTGCTTAGAATTGCCCGCGGTTTGTGTGTTTAATGCTTGCAAATTTGCGTTCATATTGCAGATAATATTTACGTAAATAGGAAATAGTTTGACATCGTTTCTGCTATGTTCCGATTCATATATTCGTTTCATTCATTCTAAATTAGATTACCCGGGTGTTGAAAACGATTTTTCAGTGGAAAATTGAGAATGTTGGCACTACTGTCCTTGCGCATCTGCATGATTAACCACGTGGTTGTCTTTTGTTCCTATTCATGTTAAATCATGAGCTGAGCGCAGCCATAAGTGCTTTTAAAACAATTAGGTGACAGTTCCAGTTTTAAATGACAAAATAATCTGCGGTTATACTGAAGTTCAGCAAATAAACGCGGCGGTAGCCTTCACTAAACTCTTCGGCCAATTTCTCGTGTTTCAAATAAGTTACAAGGAAGATAAATGCATTTATACCAACATATAAACCAATCCGTACAAAAATTATTAGTGTGAATTGTCGTTATTGTAATATTGTACAGTGTGTAGTTTCAGATTTGTACTTTTAAGAGTGGAAATAACACGACACATTAAGCTTTTGTTTATTATCTAATAAATAAGTTAAACACCTGCAATATAACACCATTAAGCTTAATTTTCATAGTATTCTGAACCGAAATGTTTGTTTTTATATTCCAAATTCGCTTTTGCTTTTTTCAATATCGTTTGCCATTTCGAACTGAAATACAAATGAACGAGTAGGTGTCATCTGTTATAAAGTCCTGTAATTATTCAGTTCTCTCGCAAGGTTAATAGATAGCGCTAGTGTAATAAATAGTTCTAAAACATTTGATTATCGCTATTCCTTTTGTATTTTTTTTAATTTACGTCCTCCAACGTTAAGTCATATCGGACGATGAACGGAATTACACTATAGGACAAATTCAATACTCAAAATCATAGTATTGTACTAATTAACGAAACGTGGATACAAGAATAACTTTTCCTATAATGTAATGTATAAGGAATACATGTAAATTTGTAATGGGTAAATAAAATATTGTGAGTGCATCACATGCAGACATTCTTTCTCTGGCTTGCTATATTATATAGTTTAGCACATTAGGTTTACGAAATTCTTCTGTGTACAAACTAACTTAATGTTTAACGTGTTGTTTTCATTACAGCAGCTCATATTTGTGTATAATTAATGGGCATCAGTTGTTTGAATGCTTTATAAATTTTCTCTAATGGCATTCCTTTCTTTTTTTTCCAGGTGAGTATAATCCGGGACTCGAGTGGTTTCATGTATAACCTTCTTAGGGTAAGTTAAAATTGAGTTCGTCATGACTCAGCCGTGCCCCTCTTAAACGAGGTGTTCATGGCAAATTAAGGTATTATCGTCGTCAAGTGTGTCGTAAATTCTAAACTTTATTAAATATGAATGGTTGCATGTCATGCACAGTTGTCGTTGCCTTACCAACGCCATTTTTAAATGGTGGTTGACTTCCTTTCAATGCACTGTTATAATACGCTTTTAAACACGTTTGGGATATATTGTTACCTGTAACCTAAATTCTCAAGAGCCTTGCCGGGCCATTGTTCGAATTAGTCATGTTATGCAAGGTTCAGTTACGCTGAACAAATTTGGAGTGTATATGATGAAACCAATAGAATATTAATCATTAATTTCTTTAGGAAACACATCAAGGTCGGGAAAGGTTTCTTACACGAAATAAACGAGTACAAAACTCCTAGTTTATAACCCTCTAAAAACTTCTCTGAGCATTGCAAACTTTAACATTTTCAACAAAGCTGATACAAGGTGTATATAAATGAATATCGGGGTTTAGCTCTTTATAACATTTATTACATTAAACTTACAGTTATAAGTGATATGTCAAATGAAAAAGCAACTCATACATTTTCACCAAGAACCTTATAAATGTTCAACGTGACTACCCTTTGTCACACGGCATACATCAAGTCTATAGCCGAGTTCTTCCCAAACGTTGATAAGTGTGTATTCAGTAATTGTAGCAACCGTTGCTGCAATCCGGTTTCTTAATTCAGGGAGGTCAGCTGGTAGCGGAGGCACGTATACACGATCCTTGATGAAGCCCCAAAGGGAAAAATCGCATGGCGTTAGGTCAAGAGAACGTGGAGGCCAAGCATAGCAAGCCATGTCATTGGGGCCCTTAGCGGCTTATCCAGTGCTCGGGCACAGTGACGTTCAACCAATTACATACTTCGTTATGCACCATCTTGCTGGAAAATGAAATTCTGGCTCATTTTCTTCCAACTGAGGGAAGATTTAGTGCTCTAGTGTATCAAGGTAAGAAGTGCCAGTTACAGTAGGTTCACCAGGAAAGAAAGCCCATAAACTTTTCGCCGGGATACGGCACAAAAAAAAAAAAAACAATAACTTTAGGGGAATCTCGTTGCATTTTTACCATCTCGTTAGGATTTTCTAAACACCAGATGCGCACAATATGAGTGTTAACATGTCCACTAAGATGAAAGGTCGATTCATCACTGAAGACAACATCATTCATAAAATCGTCATCGTCATGAAACATGTCGTTTGCGAAGCTGTCACGTAATCCGTGGTCTGTCGGCTTTAGAGCCTGTAATAACTATAAACGGTAAGGACGTAGCCATAAGCATTTTCTTACAACTTTCCAAACAGTCGACGCAGGAACTTGTAATTCACGACTAGCCTTCCGGACTGATTTCTTTGGGCTACGAGTTAGCGACTCTATCACTCGCTCAAGTTTCTTCACTTACTCTTGGTCGTCACGTGCTCTTCCCTTTACAAAGGCAGCCGTTATCTTCAAACTGATGATACCATCTACCAATGTTATTATCACTAGGAGGATCACTACCGAACTTAACGCGAAACGCACGTTGCACAGTAACTACAGATTCGGTCTTTGCCAACTGCAAAACACAAAACGCTTTCTGTTTACTAGTTGCCACCTTTGCTACTACCGCTGTCTAGCGAATTCCGGCAGAAACATTGCACGCACATGCGCACTGGTACCAACAAACAAAACTGAGTTGCTTTTTCATTTGACATATCATTTATAACTGTAAGATTAATGTAATAAATATTATAAAGAGATAAAACCCCAATATTCATTTATATACATCCTGTGTAAGTAAAGCAGCCCAACTACAAGAGACAGAAATATACAATAAGCAGCCATGACAGAATTATCAAAGGGAGAGTGTAAGTATCCAGCTGTTGGTTTTGGGAAATCATGTAATCTGCTCAACAAAAATGGTGTGTTAAAAGAACCTTCCGCCATCCCACAAAATTATCAAAGCTAGACTGCAGTAGTAAAGTAAAAATTACTCCGTGTTAGAAACCCTAAGACGTGAAGAAAATGTTAAGCGCGTTGCAATTTATACGAACATATTTTTATAGAGGACAGTTTTTATTCTTTTCCTCGATGAATAACAATAACTAAACACAAATTATTTTTCCACGGTTTAAATTTTCAGTACATTTAACGTCATAGTATTAGAAATTGCCTCCCGTCAAGATTATACATATGAATGAAGCTGTGCCTTGCTGCAATATTGTATTTTTTCCCCGGCTGGGCCAAAAATAGAATTACAGTAATTTTCCGTTTAAGAACGCAACTTATGTTTTATAATTTTGACTAGGGGGAAGTGTTGATATTGCCTATGATATTTACAGAAACATGTCGAAGCTCGTGGTTTGCCAATAACTAACTAATAATGTTAAAGCAGTGGAATTTGTAGTAATCTTACTTTGTTAGATTTGAGACAGCTTAGAGACATCAAAAGATGTTGAATTGATCGTTGTACTTTCCTTCGCTAGACAGGAACGAATGTAAGCGAATATTTTGCTGAATGCTTTTCTCCAGGTTTAAATACCCTGCAGTGGTGTTCCAGAAACAATCAGAGCATGTAAAGATTAGGCGATCGTGATGACCATAACAGGCAGAAAAGATTTGGTCCTCAACTAAATGCAATTTATATAAGATTTCATTTGATTTCTCGCGGTTTGCCACATCTTGCTCGACATTTTCTTAGGTTAGTTTCATGTGATCAATTCGTTCCACAAACTCTTAATTTTCTTATCCAAACAGCAGTGGCTACACACATAGGAGAAAATTGACTCAGTAATTCTTAAACCAGATTTATCTCGCCGTACTTTTATTTTCCATATCTTTGGTTTTCATGCGGATATACAAGAGGAAATTTTATGATTTCTGGGAGATGACGTATTCATACAATTAAAGCCGTGTCTCAGCGGTGAACCTCCACAATACGCGTGCTATTCCAAGTGAGGTCCTGAAACCATGGTAAAACTGCAGCCATAGGAATTCATGGGTAACTGGCTAGTAAAATCTATCAACAAATTACTATCACCGGAAAAAAACAACGGGAGTAGAGGCCAAGGGTTACTGATAAATATCGGGTTGGATGCTGTCTGCTAACCCCAAAATACAATAGGTAAAAGTAGACACATGAAGAGCGTTGTTAACTTGCCTATACTACAGTAATAATTCCACCATATTTGCTTCCCTCCTGATCTTAATGCTTATACATTTCTCAGCCTCCTTATCAGGCTCCTTGTGTTTGCTAGCAACGAATTATGGCGCAATGCGTATGAACAGTAAACAAATGCTCTTAAAGGGAATATGTCATTCAACAGTTTTTAGTTTTGGCGGAATATATAGATAGTTTATATAGTAGTACTTCAATTTAAAGGTGGGTTGAAATGAATCTGTCTTGCAATTCTTTTTTGTACCCATTTCTATAAGAATTAGAATTGAGATAGTTTTTATAGAGAGGTCTCTACACTTTGTGTAAAGAACTCTATAGATTACAACTGTGGAGTACATTAAGACGGGGAGGGGGAATATTCCTTTTACGTAAGCAGAAAATTTTGTCGAAAGTTGCAGCAAGAAGGCGTAACGACGTCCATTTTGTTAGCTTTGGGACGTCAAAATGGTGCCTCTGTTTGGTCCGAGCAAGCAGAAATTGCAGCTGGTCTTTTAAACGTTTTCCTGGTAGTTAGAGAAATAACCCCTCTGGCGACCACATACCGATGTATGGTCATGCAGGTCCGTCCAATAAAGACATTTCTCCCTCGGGGGAGGGAAAGGGGGCGTTAGACCAGCTGCTGTCTCGCTAGCTGGCACCGTGCCTGCAGCAGCGCCTAAACTACCTTCCGGTTATAGTCTGAACCTTTTACCGGCAAGGAACTAAGAGTCGGAATATCAATTTAGAACGTAGTGGTGGTCGCGTAGGGCAGCTGAGGAAAACACCAGGGCTGAAATAACAGAAGTAGTGGCTGATATAACTTTATTACTAATGGCGGCAAAACTAGGACAGAATATGTAATATACAGTATAACGAGGTAAAATCATATACCGTGTTTTTAAATAAAATAACTGATTTTGGTCAACATATTTGGATTTTAGTTTCTATTTTCTCATATGACATGTGTTTTGTAACTTAATTCAAACCTCCACATAATGCTTAATGTCAGAATTATGAAGCCCATATTTAACCACAACACTAGATGTTGTAAAAGACAAAATTGAGACGGTATTACCTGTACTTACCAATAATCAGTTTTAACTACTGGACCGATGCTATAAAAATCGTAATTGTTGAATCGATCGCCAATACGTCGCTTATTTGTACGCATGTACTGCCGCCAGCATATGAGAATCCCTAGTGGTCTACCGGGAAACATACGAGTCAGTTGGAGAATTAAATGTCATGTCGGCATGTTGGCCATAGTAACTCAGTTGGTTAGAGCAACCGCACGGAGAGCGGGAGTTCCGTTGTTCAAATCTCGGCTATGGCATTGAATTTTTCAGTCTGGCTCTACTCATTCAAACCTTGGTCTACACACGGCTAGTGTGGAACAAATGATTATTTATATCAATTTACCTAAAATAAAAACATAGTGGTTTAACTATGAAGCCTGGGACTTAAGTACTTACAGCTTAGTAAGTCGCCACAATAAGGTGCGTGTCTCATAGCATATGAGAACCCCTAGTGGTCTACCGGGAAACATACGAGTCAGTTGGACAATTTAATGTCATGTCGGCATGTTGGCCATACTAGCTCAGTTGGTTAGAGCAACCGCAC